>JAPWTK010000152.1:730000-755000 GCA_029963805.1 Aromia moschata | reverse complement strand
AATTTGCAGCATTATCTTGTAGAAGAAATTATTACTTTCAAATATGGAAATTACAGAACACCCACGCAGCCCTGATATGTGTCTACTAGGGTGACATATATCAGGCTTCATTCAGGTGACTATTACTTATAAAAATAGGATTTATTTATTTGGTCAAAGGATGAGTCTTAAAAAGGTCGATATAGTATAGATGCATAAATTATATGATTTAAAAAAATACTTACATGGAAAAAACAATTTGGAGCAAGCATGATTTCCTGCTCATCGTCATCTACCATCAGAACCAACAGACCTGCGAATGATATACATATGTGATAATGTGCTTTCTGTTAGTACGTGCTAAGGGAAAGACATATGGTGGTTACGAAGTTTCTCCGACCCACCAAACTTAGATGGCATTACCTTCTAGGTAACACCTCCTACGTAAAGGGTCTCAAGGTACCATATATTTGAAGTAAATCTACCATTTATGTCTTTACCAAGAAGACTAAAACTAAGGAGACAAAGCTGCGGCTTTTCGCTGTATAACGCGAGGGGCGCGAATATGTCCGCCCCAAGAGGCGTTGTAAGCAGTATCGTTCTGTACTAATCTGTGTGCGTATCAGTAATTTGAAATAATGTCCGGTTATTCTGACGCTTCGGAACGCTTCTTGTATCACACAATGCAACACATCACTTTCGAACCATATTTATTTAACATTCGGATTGTATTTTTATTAAAGTTGAACTGCATGTAAGCATACATATTGACAGACTACATTCATAAACAGTCACATGTGGTCCGCTGCTCATCGCGTGACTTTCGCAGATCACGTGACGTCGAGCACAGCACTGCTTACAGCGCCTTCTGGAGGCGGACAGATATGAGACCATGACACCGAACGACTTCGATCTCTTTGGTTCTAGTCTTTTTGGTCTTTACGAATATTGAATTTAATTACGTATTTTAGTTTGAGAACCAAACTACATTTCTACAACGAATTGGATTTGTAATTTTAAAATATTGATAGTATCAAGTCTCAGGAAATAGCAAATTTAGTCTGTCATGTTTAGAGATATTCAATTGCATTGTTAATTTAATTTTGAGACATGACCTTAACATTTATTATAAAGCAAACAACTGGCATTACAATATTTTTTAAACGTTGTGTGAAATAATACTCTTAAAATAAGTAGGTTTCTTTTTGCTTTTATCTATATTACTGTTCTATACTTCCTATATTGAACATACATATGCCACTCTGCACTTAAGGAAATGAAAAGTTCTCTATATCTTATATTACTATTGACTTTATTCAGATGACCAAGCTGCTTCACTCAGTTTCAATTCACAGTGAGATCAAATTTCGTTATATAAGTTCGTCATTAACTGTATTTTTTCTATTCGAGGGCAGTACTACTTATCACAACTACAGTAAATTCAGTTTTCTAAATTTTTTCATTTACTTGCTTTACTTGTTATGTTTTTTTGTGCTTTTGAATTTTCGATGATGAGGTTTCATTGTCATGCTCTTTCGCCTAATAAAATATTTTACACACGTGTGCCTATACTAACACAGTTTATCAAGTATACTTATTCAGTGGGCCTCGAATACGCTCACACGGACTAAATCGATGAAACATATTACCTCACTCTACTAACACTTAATTATTACCAACAGAGCGGATCTTGGGAATACATCTAATAGGTTTACCTACATTTATAATCTAAACATAGAATCAATTACTACATCACTTATTTATTTAGAGATTATGTTTTGGAACACCAATTGGTGTAACTCCAAAGTCCATGGATCAAACAATTCAAAATTATGGCATGTTTTTATTCACACCACAATGTTGTTTATAAATATATTAATAATGATGTTACTTTATGTTACTTTAAACCTTCTTGATGATAGGTACTGTCTGAACTTCCTTTTATACAGTGTCCGCCATAAAGTTGGAACTATATGGGATATTGTTTTAATATTAGGGTATGATAAAAACTTTTGGTGAGAATCACCTCTGCTTTCAAAATAACCTAAAATGCACAAATTCAAAGTTAAGAGCTAACATCTAGCAACTGTCAAATTTGTGATTTTCCAAAAAAATATTTAGAAAATGGCCTAAATTGTTAATATTTCGAAAAATATCACTAACAAATTATGTTGAAATGAATTTTACGCCTATATGCCGATTTTGAGCAAAACATTTTGATATTCAAAAACTTTTATATTTTCGAAGTTTTTGATTCACTCCCGTAACTAACTGATCTGAAAACATTTAAAACCCTTCAAAGCAGCATAAAGTCTGCCATTGCAATACATACTGTGCTATTAATATTCGTAGGTATCCTTGGTTTTGAATATTATTGAAATTCTTAATCAAAAAAAAAAGGTACTGTCTGGATTACTTTCTAATTTCCAAGAAAAAATCACCCATTGTTTTTCAACTTTTTTTTTATTAAACTTTATTTTGTTAGTACAAACATTTTAGGTTTTAATTGGCTATCTTAAGACGAGGCTACTACTTTTTTGATTAGATTTTTGTAAGCTAATACAAGGTGAGATTGCAGACAACATACATTTCTCAAAATACATTATGTTTACGGACTAAGCTACTTTTACCTCCAATGGAACGGTATCCTCTCAGAATTGCCGATGGTAGGCTGATGAAAATCCCAATTTTATAATAGAGTGTAGGGACCAGTACTCTTTTAAAACCCATGTATTGTGCGGTATTTTTTAATGGAAGACTGATTGGACCTTATTTTTTTTCGACAAAATTTAAATGCTAGAGGATATTTGAACTTTGTACAATACGAAATTGCAGCAATTGTGGATGGAAATGCCGTTGAGTGAAGTATTCCATTTGTTGTTTCAACAAGACAGCGGCAGAGTGAATAGAGTGAATACTCTACTGCTGAAGTCAGAGAATTTCTAAACATTTTGTTCAGAGGAAAATGGATCGGGAGGGTTTTAGAATTTTCTTGACTACCGTGTTCCCCAGATTTGAACATAATGGACTGTTTCTTTTGGGGATATTTAAAGGAACAAGTCTACAAAAGGAGGCCTTTTCAAAATGTGGATCATTTAGAAAATGTTATAAGAGAAATATGTATGTACAAATAATCCTAGGCAGTTATTACTAAATTCTGCCAGGGGAATTTAACCGCCGAACTGAAAAATGCATGGAAAATTAAGGAAGTCACACAGAGATGTAAGATTTATGCAGCTTGCAATGGCATTCCATGACTATTACTGTTTTTTTTTTGCATATTAAGTTATTTTTTAATGTGATTTATTTATTGTTTGCTATTTTTAAGTAGTAGTTTCGTGTTAAGATAGCCACATTGTAATTAAAACCATTTTTGTACTAACAAAATAAAGTTTAATAAAAAACAGTAGAAAAACAATGGGTGATTTTTTTGGAAATTGGAAAATAATCCAGACAGTACCTTTTTTTTCGATTAAGAATATAAGATTATTCTTATAATCTTACAAAACCAACGAAACCTACGAATATTATTAGCACAGTATGCATTCCAATGGCAGACTTAATACTGCTTTGAAGAGTTTTAAATGTTTTCAGGTCACTTAGTTTCAGGGAGTGAATCAAAAACTTATATTTATAGCGAAAGTATATATTTTCGAAACTTATAAGAGAATATATTTTTTGGATATCAAAATGTTTCGCTCAAAAAATCGGCATAAAGGCGTAAAATGTCATTAGGAACATAATTTCTTAGTGATATTTTTCGAAACATTAACAATTTAGGCCATTTTCTAAACATTTTTTTTGGAAAATCACAAATATGACAGTTGCCAGCAGACAGATGTTAGCTGTCAACTTTGAATTGGTGCATTTTAACTTATTTTGGCAGCAGAAGTTATTATCATCAAAGTTTTATCAAAATCTAATATTAAAAAAAATCCCATATGGTTTCAACTTTATGGCGGATACTATATATGTTATGATATATGTATTGTAACGGCATTTATTTTAAATCCCGTCACATTCTTATTTTTGTTTCAATAACTCGTGAGATGACATATGACCCATGGTTCCTAAGTGAAACGAACACACCTACTAAAATGTTAAACGAACGCAACTATTGACTAGTGCCTTGGAAGATATCAGTTGGTAACCTGGTTGACAGACATTCGATAATTTTTTGTGTTATTGTAACCTTATAAATAAGGAACGAACAGGAAGATGTTTCTTCTTGATTTAGCGATTGTTATAAGCTAGACTTCGGCCATTTTCATCCACGTTCGGTGAGTAGAGCAATTTAATTTTCGGAAAACTTTAGATTTGTTTATATCTGTGCAATCACTTTTGCATTTATTGTTTGCTGCTTAATTTGGGTGTCTCATATTTCAGTTTATCTCTTCTGGATGCTTATTTTTGCATGCAGTAGTATATTTTTAGTGTTTGATAAAGGAAATTAGCACGTGGAATTCAGTATAGGTTAGATTTATCTAATCTGTAATTTATCGTTCGATTCCAATAAGGAATCGAAATTATCATTTTATTTTCGTATCTCACATTGATACTGATTATCGTTTCTTAAGAGAGCAGACCCTGTGGTTTCTGTATGTTTTAGGCATTCCCAGCTTGGGAAAAGCTAGCTGTGTGGCAATTTAAATAGAGACCCTACCAATCTTTACGCAGTCAAAGAATGAGTTTTTCGTGGTCGTTGACCAAATCTGATTTGACACTGTAAAAGGGACGAACGAGCGTGACAACCTGCACCCGCAAATTTTTGCTCGAGGTAAGTGAGTTTGATTTTTCTATTTTATAGTAATAATTTGTTGAAACCTCACTGACCTCGACCATTTGCCGCTCGTTCAACTTGGTCTCCGCAGCTGCCCACAACTGTCGCTGTTCGTCGCTGACGATAATGCTAATGTTCTTATTAATATCTAGTTTTAGTACCGCAACGCAGCTAGGATTAACTGCCTGGTTTTTTGTGAATTTTTGTATTATAAATTGCTCTATTTATCGCAAACAGTGGTGTGGTTAAGGTTGAAGTCTGCTAGCTTAACTATCGTTTTTTTTTTTTTTTTAACTTGTGATACCTTCTCATATTTCAAATTTGTAGCTAAGCTTTTGGGTCATATTATTGTAATTTTTTTTATTAATTAATTACCTGAGTCTTTGACTTTTGTACGATTCATTGCTCTTTGTTTTATATAACTTCAAATTAACAGATACCCACTGTTTTCGAACTCTCATTAGAACAGCACTGGTTCTGTTTGTTTTATTCTTGTATGTAAACTTCTGGACCAACGGCCAGCACCAAGGGTAACGAACCCCTTGACCAGTGGCGTACAAGTAGGAGAAACCTTGAGGAGTAAAGTCTATGAGTCACCGCAGTACTGTTGGAAACAACTCAATTAACATCCTCTCTACCTCCGGAAGGCACTCTCCGCTGCGCTTACCGTAATACCGTTTTATTGTAGCCTACCGGTCCAAGCCATTGTAAAGTCAGTGCTCCACTCAAATTTTTATATAACCTAGTGGGTCAATTTACCCGATTGTACATTTTTTTTAATATAGTTGCTATTGTTTTAGTTTTGAATTTTATTCTTTCTCAGGGTAGGTATATAAGAAAGTTTTCAAATCGTAGTTATCTTATCTAGTTAGAGTAGATTTTGGTATTTCTATCCTTACCTATAACTATCAAAGTTTTTTCATAACCGGGGAACCTACCCCTAACCGCTGTGCCGCCTGAGCTAGGGTCAACATTCTCTCCTGTCGCTTTGCCAATTGAGCAAAGGAAAGGTGTAGCAGTATGTATTCTGGACCTACTACATTTTTCGTATTTTTATGCATTTATGTTATGTCATACTATGTTACCATACCATCTTACACTTTTTGTAAAAAAAAATGTTTTTAAATAAAAAACAACATAAAAATTGGAAAATATCAAAAGTGGTGTTCATTTATGTTATGGCAAAAACCTCAAAAACAAACGAGAAAAAATATATTGTTGAAAGGGTTAATAGTAATTTCTCACTTGATTACTAAATTATAGGAAGTGTTGTCATTATTTTCTGTTCTAGTAATCAGTGTTCCAAAAATCTACAATTAAAATCATGACATTCTTTTATATTTGTCGCGCCACATTGTACGTCCAATATTTCAGCAGCTATATTAAATATTTGACTAATCTGATGGGGTTAGCCACACTGAAATGGAAATAATTTCCTGTTGATGTTAACAAGATTTATAAACAATTCGTTATCTGAAAATATTCCAATCGACGGACGTCCGGGTCGGAAATATTTCCTTCATGGAATTTCAATCCAGTGATTTATGTTCGATATTCAATAGTTAAGTGTGCATTGCTAGAATTTCAAAATATAGAGAAAACAAATATACAGATCCAGTTTGGACAGAATAACATATTATGTAGTTACAATAATGAATTATGAAATGATATGTGATATCTACTATTGTAATACTTATGTACTAACTTGTATTTCTTTTATTGCTCCTGGAAATAGGTTACCTGCAGTCACGAGATTACTCTGGACCTTATTTTTGACATTTTTGTTCTCTGAAAGTATGCAGTAGAATTAAAAAAACAATTAGTTCGTTTAAATACTTTATCCTTAAAATATTTGGTAATCTGATGGGAAATTTTATGAACAATATATAGTTAAAAAATGGACGTCCGGTCGGAAATATTTCCTTCGGAATTATGGAAGAAAATAGGCAAGTAGGAAGAAATAGATCGGACAGCATAGTTGCGCATTTATATCTACATCGAATCGGCTAAGTGTTTCAACGGTTCTATGTTACGGTTATTTTTAACATTTTTTTTCTCTGCAAGTATGCAGTAGATTAAAACACTTTGTAACCTTAAAAAAATATTAATTTTGACCAGAAATTAAAATCCTACGTTCAGTCACGAGCCAATGTTATCGCCAACAATTCCAAAAAAAAATCATTAAACTCCGTTGAGAAGTTTATCTGCAATCCTGTCCACTGATTTGGAAAATGTCGTTTCGAAAAAAGAAAAACGAATTTAAAGTGCAGCGTTCTAGGTGCAGCGTTCGCTTTGATGGTCAAGAAAAATAGGTTCCTATTCTCGTACCGACTTTAAGCTTTGGAATTGAATAGTCAAAAGACCATATTTTCGCACTGTGACATTTTCCAAAAATCGATTTTTTAAAATTTTATGACTGCAGGTAACCACTTATCTAGTATCCACCTAGTATCCAATTATACTCGTAAATCAATAAAGTTAATCATAATCTAATGCTCGCCTAATCCTAATTCTAATGCTCATGTGTTATTTTTACTTAGGATTGGTTTTTTGTTTATCTAGTTGTTTAGTGGTGTATAATAGCTATGAAAAATAATATTCAAAATATTAATAACTTGTAAATGCTGATGATAACATGACAAAAGTCGTTTTTTATATTTTTTGATAGCTTATTATGTGTAGAATATATTCTCAAAACGGTTTGGCAGATAATAATTTTATAAAAAGATATAGCATAAAAAAGTGGACCCACCTTTTTACGCGAAAATTGAGAAAAATTGGTTCCTATTCTCGTACCGACTTTAAGCTTTGGACTTGAATAGTCAAAAGACCATACTTTCGCACTGTGACATTTTCCAAAAAACGATTTTTTTAAATTTTATGACTGCAGGTAACCACTCATCTAGTATCCACCTAGTATCCAATTATACTCGTAAATCAATAAAGTTAATCTTAATCTAATGCTCGCCTAATCCTAATTCTAATGCTCATGTGTTATTTTTACTTAGGATTGGTTTTTTGTTTATCTAGTTGTTTAGTGGTGTATAATAACTAGGAAAAATAATATTAATAACTTGTAAATGCTGATAATAACATGACAAAAGTCGTTTTTTTTACATTTTTTGATAGCTTATTATGTGTAGAATATATTCTCAAAACGGTTTGGCCGATAATAATTTTATAGCATAAAAAGTGGACCCACCTTTTTTACGCGAAAATTGAGTTCGCGCGTGTCTTACATCAATATCTTTGAAATTCGCACTTGTATGCATACTATGGTAACTATAGGTACCCCAAGTGCCACCAGATGTCGAAATATACGCTATGACTTAGAAGTATTAGATACATTATTAGCAAAAAGGTACATTATTTTTGTCATTAACTCGCTAACTAAATCGCTTATCAAATTTTTGAACGCGTTTCCTGAAAAACTGTTTTTTAAGTCTGTTTGCACGATATCTAAAAAACTATTTGATGAATCACCTCTTTTAATTTTAATTTTTAAGTAGATTAAATTTATTAGAGGATATACCAAAACGCAGATGATTTTTGTGTTTTTTTTTATAGCACTAGCAAGAGCGAAAAAAAAGTGAAAAAACGGTACCGAAAATTCGCATGTCCACCAGTTTTTTAATTTTCGACTTTTTATTGATTTTATAGATATAATATCCAACAAATACGACATATTTTATTTAATTCCATTTCCTTCAAGTTTAACCTATTCCCATGGTATTATTTTTTTGTTAAACATATTTTTTTCTTTACTCTAAGACTCATTAAATAAGTGTCAACAAACCTGAGTTGTTCATTTACTTCCTTCTATAAAAAAAAACGGAGAAAATCACCTTATTTTTGAGTCGCTGGATGAGAACCTCCCCTAAAATATAAGGAAAGAAACCTGTGAAAACAAACTTGTGAAAAGATACAGGGTGGCCCATTAGGGCGACAAAGTAATATACCGCGTTTATTATGTGAAAATAAAACAATGTTTTATACAAAAGTTGTAAGGTACTAAAAGCTACCCGATATAAAAATATTTTTAGATATTTATAGTGGCAGATAGTTCTGCGAGAGGCTATCATTAGATTACCTTGATATTTTAAACATAATTCCCTGTATATGGTTAGATCATGCAATAGTGTTTAAAAAGCTTTATCTGAATATATAATTTTTTTTTGTTTTTAATGCGGCGTTGCCAAGCTATTACTGAAAATGTGGTATTTTCTAACAAAATCTCACAACATATTCGCGGTAGCTTTGATGCTAACTTTAGGAAAGCAAAAGCGTATTCATGGATTGCCCAAACTGAGTCATACGTGTCGCATACAAGAAATCTTAGTTTCTTGTTCAGGGTTTTTTTAAATACCAGTTTGACCATTTTCAAACCACATTTTCTCATATATCTCAAATGGAACACCCTGTATTTTACAGAATAAAACATGTAGTTTTATTCAGTTTTCAAAATTTGTTTAGTATTTCCTATCCTGGAGTGGGTACTGGAACTTTCGGCGTAGAAACAAAAAACTGGACATTTTCCACAAAACACCGAACTACTACACTTTTCTCGACCCGCGTTTCGCCAACCAAGTTGACATCTTCAGGAGAAGATTAAAACTGAGTTTTAATGGCGAAACGCGTGTCGAGAAAAGTGTAGTAGTTCGTTGTTTCATGGAAAACGTCGTCTTTTTTTTTTTTTTAGTATTTCCTATACTTAAAATTGGTATTTTTGTAGACAATTAGCATTTTATGAGCAGAGAACGATGTTCAGAATAAAATTTGTGAAAATATGGTTTTTCTAAATCGGACACGTATTTAAAATATCAAAGTGACGTAATGGTTACCTCACACACAACATACGGTATATCTGAAGTGTGTGTGTTCATACCAAATATTGTATGGAAAAGATGGTGGGGTAATTAAAGGACTTCATTCGGCTATATATACAGTCATTTATTTACATATTTACAAGATGGAAATGAGAGACCGGCAAAGATCGGTCTGGAGCCGGTGAATCGCAAAGATAGACTGACTATCCAAACGGAAAGTAAGTTCAAGACAGATCATTATGACAAAGACATACCTAGGTAGGTACACGTGTTGTTAGTTTGGGAGAACCGAACCGCAGCTAGCGAGTCATTTATGACTCGCCGCCAAAGGGCAATTCAGGTTTTATTAGCAGGAAGGGAAGAGGCTGTACCAGAGGTTGTCACGTATTTACACAAATGTACAAATGGTATGCGTAAAGCGTGGGGATTAGGTTTGTACAGAAATATACACAAATAGGTAGGTACCTATCTACCCACGTACATAATTGTCACAGGAACAAATCAACAATATACCCTACAATTGTATTTATGTTCATTTGGCTGATGAGGTTTCTTCTGCACACGGGGTAGGAAAGAGTGGCTGTTTTTTTTGTATTCTCATGCGAATTGATAAAGATTTTATAGGTTTTTGAGGCATAATAATTCAAAAATTACAATTTAAGTCTCTATTCTCATTTTTACTTCCATATCCATATACAACATGAGATTACAAAGATTACAAAGATAATATGGTCATAAAGGTCATATTGATCATACAAATCATAAAAGTCATAATCAAGGTCATAAAGTTTATTTAGGTCAATTAGGTCATATGAGGTCATATGAGTCACACAGGTCATATAGGTCATATAAATCATAAATAAAGGTAATACTAGTAATATATGTAACACAAGCCCTGGTGCATAAATAAATGTTTTGTTAAATATACATAACATTTAATATTTTGTAATAAATGATTTTGTCTGGCGACTAGTTCTACATATGTACATATGTATTTCATTTTCTTCTGTGGATGAGGAGAAAGGCACATATTATTTTTATACGTATTGTACGCTTGACGGTCCAGCAAAGAGTATTTAATTTTTCATAGGATTTAAGCTAGAGCAAATAAGAAATGCCATTCACTTTATATAATTATAAAAGGAGACGACTCGCCGAGACGAAAACTGTAATTTGCGAATGTGAATGGAAACGTAAACGTCAGCGCTTAACAAATTGAAAGGCAATTTAATTAAGATAACCGTGCGAAAGAGCCGCCGCCAGGGGCGGGTACGCTGGGTAGTATGGGGGAAATTGCACCTTATGAATATGTACATAGGTATGTACCTGTAAATACATATATACACTGTCTCAAAACCAAGTGCAAATAAGACCACCTACTAAGTGCTTTTGCCCTCCTGCTTCAATCCTTACTGCATTTACGCATCAATGTCATCATGTCGCTAGGTAAAGCTCCTCTCATACTTATAATATTTACTTGTGCTCCACTAGTCACCGACGTAACGAGAAATGAAACAACCTGTATCTAGGTTTAGGTTTACGACAAACTGGATAATATAATACATTATAGACAGTATACATAAATAAAGCCATTGCGTAACAGATCCCTAACTATATATGTATATCCGAAAATTACGTTTCATAAAGTTTAAAGTTGTGAATTTTTACTTATCTACCTACTTACTTTGCTACAAACTCAATTAGTAACTTTTATTTTATTTTGTAGTTGGAGTCGAATAAAAGAGGAATGAAGAATTTTCTTATAATTATATAGGTCTCTATTATGTTTCTTATGATTTTATAGATGATTTTGAAGGTTTATGGGGACATACCGGGTCCTACTTTTTTATTAGTTTTGCAATATTTGGGTAAATGAATTATAGCAAAACTGGAAGAAATCTAAATTTAATAAAGCTGCAGTCTGTAATATCAAGTGTGTTAGAAACCCCCACTAACTTAACTAACCCAATATAATTTTTAGGCTACTTTTGAAGTTTCCGTTCTAAAAATTTAATGATGTGCAATTTTTTTTTATACATAGTATTCCAGGTTTTTGTTTCAAAACTATACGGCAATGTTTCAAATGACATATGTACTACACTACAATAAAAAAATTACATAAATTATCTAAATTCTATAAATATTTAAATTATCGAATTCCATGTTTTTATTGAAATGCGATGGAGGTACAGATTTATGAGTATAATGGTGCATTGTTAATCGCAAGGAATTTTTTGTGACGCATAATTTGAAAAAAATATATATATTAAGAATCTAAGCGTATCAGTGAGTGCATTCGTCTTATTAAAACATAGTGCATTTTTCTGTATGTTTTTACTGTTTTTGTAATACATATGAAAGTTGCTTATGAAATTTGTACTTGAATTGTGATTAAGATACCGGTGAGTTCGGGGGGTCTATTTTGTCCCTCTCGTATAACCACGCAACGAACTAGAGCCCCCCAAATGAAATTACTGCGAGCCCCCATTATATCTACCAAACATAAAGTATCGACAAACGTTTGGAGGAATAATTTTGTGACCTAATTTTTATACTTTCAGTAACATGCATTTTATTTGTTAACTAAGTTCTAAACTTTTACGAGGGGATACCCAAAAATAACCGGAACGGCATTGCCGTGGGCGGAGCTTGTGTAGTACGCATTTCTACCGCTAGGCGTGTATAGCGCAGTTCATTGCCGGGCCTGTATTGTCGATCTGGCTTGTTCTGTTCATCTGCAGTGATTGTTTTTGCTAGCGCTGTTTTGATCCTGTTTCGTTTTTTATTATGGCAAGTTTAAGTGAACAACGTGTAGCTGTGAAATTTTGTTTTATACTCGATAAAAATGCTGCTGAAACTGTTTAAATGTTGAAAACAGCTTACAAAAATGACGCTATGTGAAAAGCTCAAGTATACGAGTGGTTTGCTCGGTTTAAAATGGCGACATGTCGATTGATGACAAACCTCGTTCTGGACGTCCAT
This sequence comes from Aromia moschata, assembly GCA_029963805.1. Taxonomy (NCBI): domain Eukaryota; kingdom Metazoa; phylum Arthropoda; class Insecta; order Coleoptera; family Cerambycidae; genus Aromia; species Aromia moschata. The sequence goes on along the minus strand of JAPWTK010000152.1, from coordinate 742,433 downwards.
CAACTGCCCGAAACGCCGAAAATGTTGAAAAAATTCGAGAGCTTGTGCTCACAGACCGTCTGTCGACAGGAAACTGATCAACTGTCAGAGATTAGTGGGTTATCTTGGAGCTCGGTTCAGCGAATTTTAACCGAAGATTTGGGAATGAAAAGGGTTGCTGCCAAGTTTGTTCCTCGGGCTCTGACTAACAATTAAAAAGAATGTCGAGTTGAAACATGTCGTGTTTTGAAACAACAGCTTGAAACTTTTTTTTATTTCCATGCATGAAAAGGGGCATGAAAGGGACACTGATTTGACAACATTAAAGAGGTCAAGAAAAAACCAGGGAGGAGCTGTCAGCCATTTCTAAAGATGACTACAAAAAAAGTTTTGAACAGTGGAAGCACCAGTGGGACAAATGTATTAGTTGTAATGGAGAATATTTTGAAGGGGATACGGTTGTTTTGTAAAAAAATTGAAAATATGTAGCTTCTAAAAAATAATTCCGGTTATTTTTGGGTACTACCTCGTATATTTCAGTACTTAAAACTTAACACATCTGTCCTCAAAAATTGTTGGTATCTTTGTGTTTGAAAGAGGACAAATAGGAACTACTATATTTATATATTTAATTATGCATCTGTATAAGAAATTCAGTTTCCTTATTCAATATTTATAATTCAAGCTCCTATAAAATTAATTGTGCGCCTAAAACTAATTCAGGTGCGCCACTGACTGCCCCCGTTTGGTGTTCTCTACTTTCGTTTGAGGGTAATTAGACAAATGTGAGCGAATAGAGGCAGAGTCTTAAAACAGCAACAATCTGATTAAATGCGATGGGACGTTGCGTTGGAGCAATTTGAATACGACCCGACTCCTATCGTTTGCCGAGTGCATAACCGTAACGCTAGATGGCACCGGTTGCTGTTAGGCTGCTTTTTACGATCTCTTGTTTTCGAGTTAACCGACCAATTCCACAGGGAGCATTTAAACGTTTACTGCCTCGAGTAAATAACGTGACGCGATTAGATTCTTTGCTTTTGTTGCCTTCACGTGACGCGTCTTGGCTTTTTGGTACGCGGTCTTCAAATAAACAGATTTTTACAGTTGTAGGTGTTGTTAGGAAGTGTGAGAATAGAGGAGCTTACTTCAGCCATATTGTTTTACGAAAAAGCAAAACTCCCTGAAGCACATATTTAAATGAATTAAAAATCGATTGCTTACAGTGACAACATGTGTGTTACTTCGTTCAGTTTTTATTGTTTATAGCTTTTGGTAACACTTTCAGAAAAAAAGACCACCATCTTCTTCTATGCATTGCTGCAATGTGTTAATAAAATTAAGCATAATGCGTCTGAGTAAATCTTCGTTTATAGAATTTATCTCTTTGAAAATTATCTCTCTGAGTTTAAGAAGTATTTGAAAACGCGTAGAGTACACTTTAGGCTTTATGAATCCCATTAAAAAATCAGGGCCGGTAAGGTCGGGCGATTTTGTAGGGTATGCAATATCATCAATCCCTGTACCCAGACCTGCAAAATGAAAAAGAGCCTTCTTAGCCTGTTTCATGTAACTCCTTTCTTCTTGAGGATCTCTTGTATTGGTCCAGTAGTAGTTGGTCAACGATTCAGATCTCCATTTTCCTTGATACCTCTTCTCTGTATTTAAAATACCGTGGTGAAATCTCTTCCTGTGTTGATCGTTAATTGCTCCATAATTCTCTGGAAAGTCATCCTGATGTGAATTCAAGGAAATTTTCAGTGACGTATTGCATCTTCTGGTAGCACGAAAGAATAAACGCTACAAGGTCTCTGTAGTTTTCAAGTTCTATTGTATTGCCAAGAAAATTTGTTGCTGTTTAAAGGAATTCACAGCTTTTTTCCCATCACCATTTCCTGTTTCAAATTTTCCATGATACCCAGTTTTATATGCAAAGGGGACAGAATCTCTTTTTTTTTGGAGGAACTAATGGTGTGTCGGTAATATTTTTCTGGCACGAAAGACTCCCTGGATGGTATTATTTTCCTATTGTAATGCCCTTATCGCATTTACAGAGAAAACAGCAGTAATTCGTGTACATTTGCTGCATACGAAATAAAATCGCAACAACATTTAGGTTTCCACAAATTTTTCGTAAGAAAAATAGAGGTTTCGTAAGATAAAAGAGTTATCGTAAGATAAAAAAAATCCAAAGTATGCCGTTGGATCAATCCAGCAATCATTACTCTGAGTACTGTCAACTTCTGTCAATTTTAAGAAATGATAAAAGGGTTTATTCTGGTAAAGGGTTGTTGGCCGGTGGGTTCACTTAACACTTGACGTCTTTTAGGATTTTCAAATAGAATTTTCACACATAGTGATGTAGTCGACCAGTTTAGCCAAGTTTTGGCTAGCTCTGTAGCCTTATTAGAGAAACAGGAAATGTGAATAGAAGGAAAGGCACTGGGAAACTTAAAGTTTGCACTGCACAACAAGTTGAAGAAGTGAGGCAAATTGTTGAACAAATAACTCCCACAAACCGCTATTCGGCGTGTAAGCCAGCAAGAAATTATATCCTACGGAACCTGCAGTACGATCCTGAAATGTGACATGCATAAGCACGCTTATCATCTAAGCTCAGTTCAAGAATTGTTATTAAACGACCAGCCGCAGCGAATGCAATATTGAAGGTTATTTGTTGTCATTTACATAATAATTAAAACGTCTTTGAAAAAAACCTTTTTTACTTTGACGATACATGGTTTTACCTCTCTGGTTATGTTATTTTCCAATAAATGAGAATGTAGAGCTCTGATCTACTATGGAACTGAAATCCACATTTTTTTTATATAGAAACCTTTGCATTCTCAAAAAGTTGACGTGGCCATATCGAAAAAAGGTTGGTTGGATCGATTTTTTTTAAGAGACTTGTGATAGCGTAATGAAATTTTAGAATATTTTGAAAACGCTTTAGACGATGAAGAGATTGCCACAAGGCTGCTTCCAACAGGACTGTGCACCAACTCATGTAACTCTTGATGATTTAAATTCGTTGGAAGAATTTTTCTAAGATCGAATCATTAGTGGAATATGCCAGTTAAGTGGGCACTATGATCCTGCAATGTCATGCTGCGACTGTGTGACTTATTTTTATGGTCACACATTAAAAACTCGCTTTTCAGAACCCCTTGCGAAAATTTAGACCTAATTATAAATATATTTCAGGAGAATAATAACTCCCCCCCAACTGTTCACCAATGTTTTCGATTCTGTAAAAAAAGAATGGAAACATGTTTAGAAGAAGAAATGAAGACGTGCCCACCACGTCACTCATTTTCTTTAAATTTATAATTTTTAAATTATTTGTTGTATATGTTCTCTTTTTCTTTTTTTTTTAATTAGGTATATATTATTCAATGGCAATGGCAGTAGTGTAATTTTCTTAATAAATATTTCAGGACTTGACAGTTCTAAAAGCGGTAATTCAAGACATGCGGGATCAAATCCACGTCCATACTATAAGGCATTTTTTTTGGTATTATGATACTTTATATATTATACGTATCAAAAAAAAAAACGAAGCCAGTTGAGATTCCTGCCTGTCGCTTTGTTATGTAACATCTAACTATCATGACAATGTTCATATGATAAAACTGTTGTGCCATCGAACTCGTTTTATCTGTACACTAGTGAAATTATACTGCTGTGAAGAATAACTTACTCTAACTTTCATTTGGTTGCAATGTCGAAAACTTTACAACAAACACTACTTTCATTAACAAATACGAGTTAAAATTGACTTCATATTAGACGCAAAATTTGTAGATAAATTTAATGAATTTCTTATGTGGTGTCCCCAACCTGAATGCTGGTCGATATATCCACCAACCCCGCAGCAAGGTAAAATCCAATGTAAAAAAAATTTTCGCCAGGGTTTGAGAGTGTTTTCCTATGTAACTTGTTTCCTAACTAACTCTCCTTGTAACTAAAAGGTCATTGTTTGTATCCCTAAAGTTGGGATACCTATGTTTATTAGCTGAGTACGAAGAAAATAGTCGTACGTGTCGCAAATATCACCTTCAAGAATATTTCAAGGATACCAGTAATTGAAGAACAAGCATTCGGCAGTAAACGTACTTACTGCCTAAAATGTGTTACGAGGAGAATGTTGAATGATTTTCTAGCCCGTTTACTCACTTTTACTCGTCTCAAATAAAGACTTTTTCAAGACCATCCTCAGAAAAATGGATCGAAGGGCCGAAAGCCATTTTGACAAAAAGATCATAATAACAAATAAATACTGTAAGAATTCTAATCAGTAATGGATCATAAATAAAAAGTAACAATCGGCAGCACATTTATCTTATAAAGTCAAATGAGTAAACAATTTTAGTCGTCTACAAGAAAGAAAGAACCGAGGGCTAACCCGCTGGTAGATACAAACGATAATTTCAGTTTTTGACCTCGAATTCACCTTGAAGATGAGTTGAGTTTGGCGATACGTGGTACTATTTTTTTCATATTCAAAAAACGTAGGTATGTCAACTTTCAGGAAGAAATAGAAAAAAAAAGACCCTGAAATAGCTATTTTCAAGGTCAAGGGCGCCTTCAGGAATTTTTACACAATTCTTCCCATATTCAATGCATGACATTTTCCCAGAAACACATCAAATGTGTTGTGTCCTCTGGTTGGTGCATATACCGACTACTCCCGCTGTTAAAAGGTTAAAGTTACAGTTTCAGCTTCAGCAATACGATGCTATAAAACAGTGATTTGATTAGATATACCCGGGCGCCATCATTTACTCGGATTAATCAATGCCGTTTTGATGTTTCACCGGCAATCTCAATTTCGACAATGTGATTCGATGTGTTTACATTTCGGCCGTTAGAAGTTAAGTGCCAGCGCCGCTCCATTAAACGCGTTAACGCAGCAACCGCGGCCGGTCTGCGTTGCAGCCGTTTGTTGGCTAAATTCGCGCCACATAATTAATTGGTAACTTAATTACGGAGATTCGTTAAACGCCGGTCGCCGCTGAAAAATATCCCGAGGAGACATAATTAAATATTAATTGTGCATGGGAGAGTTTGCTTTACGGGACGGCGTTACGAATTTCAGTGTTTATGACTTCGATGCTCGTTTCTTTTTTGAAGGCGAAGAGTAATTATAAAAGAGCACTGAACGGGTTCCTGCGGTTAATTCTGCACTGTGCAGTAAACGCTGAAATTACTAATTACAAAAAAATATTTACGACATGTTTTTGTTACCGAATATGATCCAACTGAAAAATTATGTAAAATTTTATCCCTCCCTCCCTCATCCCTCGGGAGGGATTTTATCAATCCAAAGTGTATTTCACATTTTGCGGGAGGGAAGTTAACAATGATTAATGATACATCAATTGCAAAAATGCATAACCTAGTTTCATCCAACACAATGCAAAAACACAGAAACAACTTTCAGCATTTCTGCCCAAACAAAAGGGTGAGGTCCGTATGACCGCTTTTCGGTTGGGGGGTAATTCCCTTATAAAAAACGCAACTCTCAGAGAATCCCTCAGTACAGTTTTGTTAGAGTATTGTTTTTTTCTGTGCGTTTTAAAAAAGTACATTTTTTGTTCTTTTATATACACGCAGCGGAGGCCTTAAACCATATTATATTCTTAACCTTTTTCTTGACCCTAAGAACCTGGTGTTACATCATACAATCTCCTTTAACAATATTTTATTTTTCATAAACATTATATGCTCCCTTTTTTTTTTTTTTAACTTTTTTCTCTTTCCCAAGATCGAAAAATCACCTCAAGGGATGTTATTTTGGGACCATAGAAAACATGCAAACGGGTGTAACCGATCAACTGAAAGCTATTCCAGTATTTTATATTGAATTGCATTTTAAGTGACTGTCAGTAGAAGTCATGTGTATTTTAACGAAGTGCTCAATAAGTTAGGTTCGAATAATATGTATTTCCATTAAGTTAGCAGTGACAGATATCCCTAATTTGCATTCTACGAATAGGTGGGCACCCAAACATAAATAGGTATTAAAAATTAGATAATATTATGTATTAGACAGGGTAAAGTACGAAGAATTGTACCTGGAGAACAGACATATAATTGTAAATAATAAGCAATAATATAGGTCATGCTGCAATTAACATATGAGTTAGCCTCCTATATCTTGCTAAAATATTCTTAAGTATTCTGGTTATTGTGTAGTATTATTTAGCAACAAGTGAAACATTTCTTGAGAAAATTTAACATCAACATTAAAATTTAAAATCCAATAGATTAACGAAGTTAAGCATGCCTTCAATTATTAATGTAGGGTAGTTTTTACCTGAATCGACAATGAGTTATATATACAGTGATACAGAAGATAAAAGGTTCAGCATTCAGGAGATGACGAGATGAGAAGATTTAATATTTGAATTTATAATTTTATAATTATGTTAAAAACTTTTTAATTGTATACTATAAATTCAGTTAAAATATCTAACGAAGTATAGAAGATTGAAGAAACGTAATTCTTTGAACTCACTCTTTGAATTTTTAAAACAACTTAAATTGCACTAAAACGCTGAAAAATAAGTACCTACCTAATCAGTTGAAGGAAACGTTTGGTTAATTGATTTCTAATCTTTATAAACTGTCCAGCGACTGACGATTACAATAAAGTAACAATAAAAGGATTTTGCAATTCACTGGCGTTGAAAACGTATTTTGGTAACTTTTATGGTAAACAAAACAAAACCTATTTTCCATTTCTCAGAATATAATAATTACCATAGTCTTTGATTACTATTATCAGTAATTCGTCAGACATACCTGCTCTAAGTATGAAGTGACTTTTAACGGAAAAACATTATTCAGAACCTCATAGCTAGTAAAATTATATGTATCTAAGAATAGAATCTGTAAATAAAAAATAATTCAAATTCTAAAATATAAGTTGGCCAGCTTTTAAGAAGAACTTTTAAGTAGAATTTGTTTTTAAAGCTCGTCTCTTCTCCAAGATCAAGCTCTTAAACCAACGGTACCAAGAAATGAAACAAACTCATTGTGCATGTTTATTATTAGCATAGTTGGCGCCATATAATTGGCAAGTCAATTGCGTAGATTCGTTAAAGGTTGAATGCTGTTAAAAAATAGGAGACATACATGTTAATCGTGCATGAGAGAGTTAACTTTAGTGGCTGGTATTATGGCGTCAATACTTTTTTGTTTTTAAGGTTTATACAAGGAAAGTTGAAATTGTATGAAACACATTTTATTTTCTAAAGGTTGATGCACCAGATGCAGTTATATGAGGCGCTTCACTATCAGATTTCTGAAGAAATTGCCATCCAATGCCAGTTAATTTATCAACATGACAGCTTTCATAAAAGCCGTATAAATAAAAATTATCAAGCAAGATCAGACAAATTGCGATGACATTTTGTACATAATTATTACATATATGCTTTTAAAATGTCCCACATATATACGACAAAATGTGGTATTATTCGATTTTGTACACGAGCTGCAACAGTGAGTTACAGGTATTCCATTGACTCACCCATTGATTCCATTTTCATTTTCTATAGATGGCGTTGTTGATTTCTATAATGCCATTTATATAGAGACATCCAAAAAAAACGTCATCAAAGTTGGCCAAGAAAAAAAGACGTATTTCTATTCTTATTCGAATTTATAACCTAATTTACTTGTCAAAACTGTCACATCATATGACAGCTATTGTTTATTTTACAAATTGTGACAGTCACTTGTCAAAAGTTTGACATAACCGAAAAGTTTAGACATGACCGCTATTTCTATCTCTCTCGTTCATAGCCAGAGTTGATGACGTTTTTTTTGGATGTCTCTATATATGTAAGTATACGGTGTTAGTAATTTATATACTCATTTAGAAAATTTCTTGTGATATATCAACGTGGCTGTTATAACACAATATAGTTATAGACTTATTGGTATTCTTATTCTAACATTCGTTCAATTACAATGTAATTAAAGAAATCATTATTAACGAGACGGTTGCATAACAATTCATTTGCTTTAATAACTTGTTAGCATTCTAGTAACTATGCCATTTACTTTTTAATTATGTAGTTATTAACAATAAGTAGTATAGAATCAATTATTAAAGTAACTGTGTCACTTATCGTTTATTTTCTTGAACAATAAAATTAAATTGTTGATTGATAATAGTAATACCGAGGAGACTTTGCCTCTACATAATTACTCTTCGCATGCAACAGTTAGGGGGAAGTGAAGCAGTTTACGTAGTTCCTTTGATATACATTTTTGTTTACGGTATAAATAAAATTGTTTCTGCAGTATGTCGCTTGTTGTATTTTTTTTTCTTTTAGACACTAAAATTATAAAATAAAAGTAATCGTTTTTGGCAATTTTATGTTTCTGGTGTGTGGAAAATTTTACAGAAACCACTGTTATTTTTTCAATTGAAAATTTGAAATGAGATACTTTAATGTTATCATTAATCCAACTTTTGTAAACAATACATTGGTAATCTATTATTTAAACAACTAGGTACTAAATATAATGTTTGCAAGCTATGTACATTACATTTCATAACTCTTCGGATATTTGAAATAAGCTATCAAGTACTTCGATAAATATGTAGGGAATGGTTGTAATTTTTCTTCCAAAACAGTATTAGGTTTTGGCAAATATTAATAATTATTAGAGTTGGCATACACATAGGCAACTCGATCAGCATGTGATGGGGGTTGCCTCAATTTGATTTGATTGCAGTAAGTCCTGTGACAGCTGGAGCAGTAGTACAATTTCCGCTATTCCGTAATGCGTAATACGTTGAGTAGGTTTCGTAATAATATATAGCAAACATGCGAAATGAGACTAGTTACTTTCGTGTATTATACTTACGATGTGAATGCCTCTGTGTCGCGTTCCTTTTCTGCCAACTTTATTAATTATATAGGGCTTCTCATATACATTAATAATATAAACGTCTATCAGTGTTTTAAATATTACTGGAAATTTCTAGGTAATGTCAATTACCTAATAAAGTTATAATAAAGTCTATTAATTACCACAAGTTTATTTGGTATTAATGAAAATGTCATGGAACGTACTTTAAAGGTAACAAGTATTCAACTTTCAATTATTCAATGAAATCAAATGGTATAATTTTATAACAACATGAAACATTCAAGCATGTATCTATAATATTATAGATCAGTCTTTAGATTTGATATATGTATTCAGATTTAATATATGTATCTCAAAAAAGAAATAAATAAAAGATCGAATAAACAAATAAATAAAACAAACTCAATAACAAAACAAATTAAAAAAAATTACAGATATTGCATCTTACGCAAGTATCGTAGGCGTATTAAAAATACCAAACTGGTATTAATTGGTAAGTAAATTTAATAAAAATAAAGCACAGTTTGTTACGATTTTTGGCGGTTTGACACTGAAGGTATTATCGTTTTATACGGGTTATCTTGCATGTGATATTCAGTCAGGTTTGCGATTTATTTGCTGTGCATATCCTAACAAAAATGTTTTCGATTGGTAAGTTGATCGTCATCATGTGCCTTTACAATGGTCTGGCTGCCATGGACTACCTGCAGTGTACCGAGAATATAGATGCAGTTGCGATGAATTTGGCCCGTCGTATTCTTGAAAATCATTTGTTGCAGGGATATGCTCTAAGATACTTATTACTCAATTACGCAAACAGACAGAAATCCACACCGATGGATATCAGAATACCGCCATGTGGATAACATATACCGACAAGATTGGGAATATCTTGTAGATGTGAGATCAGCTTTTAAGCAACATTGTCCACCAGGATGTAAGATTTCACAAATGTCTGATAGTTCCAATCGGCAGTTTATACAAATACAAATTTTGGTGAACTGTAGATGCCAAAAAGTCCCAGGCGAAGAAGAGGACTGTTCGCAATAGACTCCTCACGGCATTGGCATTGTCAATCCTCAACTTCGTTCAATGGGTTATTTGTAAGAGAAGCCACTTCTACGGGCCAATCTAGCTCTTAAGAAGTCAGATATTCAATGCCTTGTTGACCTGATACAATTTCTTGTCATTTGTTTAATATAATGCTTACATAAAGTAACGCATAAATTAATTTTCAGCCACGTTTTCATGCAAAATCCGAAAACAAGTCAATGTTTAATTTAATTTGTTAGGAACTGCAGAAGTGAACCTGAACGGTGCCTCTAGTTGTTGAAACGCTGTCTGCAAAATATATGTAGGTGTGTATCTAGGTAAAAAGAAAATTAATTGTAATTTTAACAATTGTAAACAATAATACAACTACTTTAACAAAACTTTAATGGACCTTGTCAAAATTCAGCAAAGTATTAATAATAATAATAATAATAATAATAATTAGTCTTGGATTCTAAGAATCCATCCACTCGGCAACCTTGAATTCGAACGTGAGCCAGATGATTTCAAAATTGTTTACAAATATGTCTTAACGTAAGACGAATAGCTTCCTTTTCATTTTCTAAAACATTTCATTTTCGTTTCTTTAATGGCAACATTATTTCCTCCATAATTTCTCAAATGCAGGTTGCGTCAGCCTAAAACTATTTTTGTTATGCACTTTATACATTTCATAGTCCATTATATTCATACAGGGTGTGATACCAAAACCTATCATTTCATGTACCTAGAAAACTAAATCTTCCAGTTTAGAGATTACTTATTCTTAATGAATCACGCTGTATATATGTTAGTGTAAATTCATAAAATAACAAATCTGCTCATCCTATTACAACGATCAGTAAATACCAAATGTTTATTTTACATTCAACATCAGTTCATAAAATACGCAGGCTTTTCACTAAACGGTGTACTGGGAAGTTTTTTATTCAACGTGCTCGAATTATAAGCGCCCTGCATTTCTGATATAATTTTACCATTTCAGCAAATCAGCAAATCTCGGGCATCCGACGGTGGCCTTGGACCCCTTGAAGTCATCAAAATTGTGGATGACTACACATGTAACCCAAACATAAACATAGACTGCTTATTAGCTAGGTCGTCTCGTGACCATGTCGAGGTCACTCGCATTTTGCATGTCGCTTCAGCGTTAATATTTTAGGAGACAGCTCCCATATATGCGCCCAGAAGTATTTTCAATACTAAAACTCAAAATAAACAAATAAATAAAAGATCGAATAAAAGCCCTAACGTCCCCTATGCATCCAGTAATACCGCGGTAAATGGCAATGCGATAAATAAGTCCATTACAACTGCATATTATAAACATCGCATATCTTTTATTAAAGCTGATAATGAATAAATTACAAAGAATGTCTTAACAATGTGTAAACTATCATACGTCGTTAATAAGTACTTCGGTTTATTGGGTATTTGAACTCGATGTAGGTTAAAACAAACATATTTATTAAAAAGTTAATTCCATACAGTGAATCATTATTTCATTGCACATGGTCTATCGCCCTGGATAACTCCCACTAAGCGTTCAAGCCTGTACATGAGCCTATTAGTCAATTAAAGGAGAAGTATATAATAGATATTTAATAAAAGTAGTTCACGGTTTCCAATTACGGTTAGATAAGGGCTCTGTTACATATCGCCGTATCAAACTGATATTAAGTACAATTGTATGTCATCTAATGTTACATAAAGTGTCAGAAGTGGTAGAGAAAACGTTGCGATTTGGGTTCCAGATGGGACGAGAAAAAATTTGTCAGGCACTGTTTTAAAATGACACCTAAAAAACAAACGGTAAGGCGTCACTACTTCTACATACAACTTTTCTTTAAATTTTAATTTTGAATAATTCCCCAACTTTTAAATAAAATGTCTATAAAGCAAATGTACATTTTTGAAAGGAGGGAGAAGAGTTCATATATACAGGGTGTCAGAGAACATATCCACGTGTTAAATTAAAAAAAAAGATGTTTGTTTCTTCTTGTGACTTTCCGATGCTTAAATGTTAATTTTGATAATCTTAGAAGATAATAGACAAAATTTACTGTATAAACTTTTATAGAAGAAGTGTTGTTTTCTGTTTCACATAATAAACTCTGTAGGTAGGTATCAAATATAAACGAAAACGTTGTACACACATACATATGTGTATTACTCCCATGTAGCCCCTAACCCTCTAACCAATTAAGTTCAAAGTCTAATTAGCTTCAGCTCTCGATATCATACGTATATTGACTCATTTTTACTTATTTTTTAATAGTTTCAGTGTTCTCGAGTTATTGTGTAGGTGCATAAAGAATATTATAGAGTATTTTTTTGACTTATACTTAAAATTTCGGTCAAATAGAATCAAAAATCCAAATAAAAATCATTTTAAAACATTTAGACCTGTGCAGGCAATAACTTTTTCAGTCATATCTTGTTTCCACTTCACTATGTAGATATAGAAGTAATTTAAAAAACCAATTACAATTAAAAAAATACTTTATTT
>JAPWTK010000151.1:617500-1019611 GCA_029963805.1 Aromia moschata | reverse complement strand
TGACAGTAGTGACTAGATTTGTTTTCTTAATTTTGGGAATAAAGTTGGTTTTTGCACATATTCTTGTTTTATTTTGACTTTATTAAAAAAATTTTTGGAATAAAAAGGGTGTAAGTGCTTTTTTTTTGAAAAATATGAGTATTATCCTAAACAACTTTTGAGCTAAAAATTCTGCTATTTTTTAATTAATCAAAATATAATTAGATTTTACTTAAATGTTTTCATTACTTTTATATAGTTCTTAAATGTAAGCTCAAATATCTTCAAACAATGAAAATGATACTTATACCCTTTTTATTCTAACCCCTTCAAATGTTTTGACATTTTCAAAATATTTGGCATAATAAACAGCAGCTTGGATCCACGTGCACAGCCGCATGGTAATAGGCCGGGGGAGATGAAACCATCACTGATACCATCATTGGGAAATTGTTGTTTAACGTTTGCTTTTCGGGTGTTCGCTTTAATAAATATCGGTTTAATATTCCCAAGAATCTACTACAAGAATCTATTACTGGGTATTGTTTGCGAACTTCTTCCACCGCACGGTGTAAAACATGTTTTACACCGTGCGGTACAACGTGATTCATATTGGGATACCTGTGTTTTAAACATTATCCCGCTTTCACCATAAGCGCAGCTGTCACTAACATAAATACATTATTATTTTTTACATCAACAGAGGACAATGCACGTGTTACTACTATTTCTATACTTTAGCCGTTGTTTGCGAAATCCATTTACTAGCTATTAATATTGGGGGCGAAATATCTGAAACACTTAAAATTCGTATCAGAACATTAACGACCTTATTACCGCGAAAATATGTTGTTTCATCCACTGTAAGCCACAGATATTTGCGTATTGCATATGTCTTCTTTAATATTATTTCATACGACACGTTAATATAATTCCTATAAATATGTTTTACGCAACGTACTTATCACTAGTAGGCAATGGAAAATCGGACATATTTGCCAAAAAAACGTCTAATGGTGGCACTTCACTTGGCGTAGCGTAATCGTATATTTGTTGTATTTGCCCAAAAACGGCGATGTGTAGAGAAGCTATTCGCTATATTTGCTTTATTTGTACAAATAAGGCGAATAGCGCTAACAGCAAATACGCGTTTCCGTCCACTTGTCGGTTTTCAATCACGCATCAAAGAAGTCAAATAAGTCACTTGGTTCCACCAGCGCCGTGTTCGTCATGGTCTTTTAGTAACTTTGTACTTATATAGATTTAATATATATTGGTAATAAGAAGCATTCAGGTAATAAGCTGCTGTCGCTGTCAACACGTCCGTCACTGTATTCACTGGTTCTGAACATTCAAACATATTTGGCATGTTTGAGTGTTTTGCTGTATGTGTGGAAGGCATGTTTGGAATATTTGCGAATACATCAAATGTTTGGACAAATACAACGATACTCAAACACAAATACGCTACGCCAAGTGAAGTGCCACCATAAAGTGAATATTGTCGACCACGTCCCACGAAAGGCTACATGCGCAAAACATTATGCACAGATAAAACTAAAATTCCTCTTTCATCACAGTGCCAGGTATATTTTTTTTATGGATATTTGAATATAAATATCTTTTACGCTCTCGGCGATCACGAAATTGTATATATTGACGATTGCAAGGAATACATTAAATATGTGATCCGTCTATTATAAAATCGTCATAATTTTCAATCATCTTTCTCAGTCTATTAACAAATGGTAACAACTGTGCCATTTGTCTGTGCTATTACAGAAATCCACATAAAATCAGGTAGATAATATGTAAATATAGTACATGAAGAAGTTAGCCACTCGCGACAAATTATTGTTTTCAATGCGGCGGTCGACTCGTTTATACCTACGGCAGGTGGCAAACTACCATATACACCCGATTCGACATTTTCGGAATAGCGCGCTGTCTTACGGAGAAAGTGTATTACGGATTCCTGGGTTCCCGCGGACTTCGTTCGGGATAACATTCTACGCAAGGATAGTGGCGTGGGTATAAAGGGGGAAGAGATATGCGCTTAAAGAATACGGTTTATAATTTAGTTATCATAGTATATTGATTAGTATATAGATTAATTTTATAGTGCCGGTTCTGCGTGACAGCATACTTTTCCGGACTCTAGTTATCACCAGTGTCGGCTGGTGGAATTCTAGTATTTTCGTAAGAACCATAGGACCCTCGCATGATTTTATGGGGTTATTACTAGACTCAAATCGAAGGCTAGGATAGTAAAAAAATCAAACGACTTATTTTCTAGCGATTTTTTTTTTTTCGAAAATCTGGAACGCACCCAGAAAATCTTGGAAACGGGCTGCACAATATTTGTATTTTTCTTTTAATTAAGTAAATATCTTTTTTTATCTTCGAGGTGTGCTATAATTATCGAAGATTTTGTAATAGCTGTTCAAGAAAAATGAAAATTTTGCAAAAACTATGAGAGTAAAAAGATTTTATATTTACATGGTAATTATGAAAAGAAAATATTGTGTCTGTGTCTGACTCATGCGTAGATCAGTGCAGATAATGAAACTTTATGACAATGTACTTCTTTAAGGTGTCTGTAGTAAAACTGCGACGCCTATCACTTAACAGCTCTTTACGCACGGAAAATGTCCTTTTAACTTCAACTGTTACTAGAGCACTAAAAACAGCTTTTCTTGTCAGATATTTTGAGATCAACTTTCATTTTTAGCTCATGTTTAATATTCGTTATGGAAGTCATCGTGGAAATGCGTGGAAAATATGATATTTCAATTATAAAAATTTATAATTTGCATCAATTATAAAAGGCTTCTTCTCCATGTGCAGAGTTTGCGTAAAAGATAATACCAAAACATTTTGTTAAAAACACATGATATTTAGAGCAGTGAATGTACAGATTACTATGTCATTTATATTTTATATAACTTAACGTTTTTGTGATATACATATAGAGTTTCATTAATTTATTTTCTATTGAAACATTTTTATTACATTTTCAAAAGTTATGAAGGATACATTATTCTTACTGTTGCAGTTTTGCGAGTTTATAATTGAAATTAGAAAAAGTTTCCTCAAACTAAAGTTATAGATTTTTGCGTACATTTTTTAGTATACATTAATGACTTAAATGAACTTAAATCACATTTATGACCTTTTATGATTTATTTTGAATATGGATATGGAAGTAAAAATAAGAGTAGAGACTTAATAAATGTGATATTTTAATTTAAAAACCTATAAAACGAAATGTCACATGAATATGTTTATTCATTCACATTAAGATACAACAAAATATATATAGGAGGGCACCCTCCTATCCTGTGTCTAACAAAAACACCGTCAGCTATATGAAAATATGGGTGTTCATACTTGGTTTGCCCACACTTCAAGTTTTCAATTTTTTTTTTAATAATTTCCTTATATTATACTCGTATGTGTTATACAACAGTAAAACGTAAATTTTATTTATTTATTTCATATCTTTTGAAATTGTAATAGTATGTTTCAATAGACATTAAATGAATAAAACACTTTCATAATAAAAACGTTAAATTATACAAAATGTAAATTCAAAAAGTTAATCTATACGTTCACTGCTTAAAATATTACATGTTTTAAAAAAATATTAAAGTACACATTACCTTTCACGCAAACTCTGCACATGGAGAAGCCTTTTATAATTGGATTATCACATTTTCTATTACCAAGTGTTTTTACAATGAAAAAATGAATAAAATTAATTTGAAAAGAACGCTAAATGCGTAGACCAATAATGGAAAATGGTAGACTTTGATTGAAATACTTGTTGGTATTTGTTTTATTTGTACATTTTGTTTGCCAATTTTATGTTCATTTGAAGAGACAGGAACATAATACGACGTATTTTCTGTGCACATAGTGGTTGGTGGCAATAAGGACCAGTGGCGGCTGGTGGAATTTGACATGCTCGTATTTCCATAAGGAGGCATGAGACGTACACCATATTTTAGGGGGTGGTTACTAAACCTAAGTAGAAGGCAAGTATAATGGCAAAAAATCTTCATAGAGTCTGAGAAAGAGAAACTTCAAACTCAATAACCCTGTAAGACCATAACACCATACTTTTGGACCCAATAGAACTAGAGACGACGTATCTTGGAAGTTTTTTTAGCAGACAACCTTAAACCCAATAACCCTATAGGCTGAATATCTATGAGCAAGGACTCTCAATTAAATAAACCTCAATTAAACTTCTCAAATATTAGCCTCATTTATTTATAAATCCCCTGTATGTGATCATAGGGTTTAAGGTTATTTGCTCACAGGAAATATGATTCCTATGTCTCGGATCTACAAATACGTAGTGTGAAGTTATTGGGTTTAAGGATATGGACTTGACGAGTTATAGAGTCTTGAGTTGTAAAGTCTTATAACCTTATTTACTTGTCAAGGCTGTCACATCATATGACAGCCATTGTTTATTTTACAAATTGTGACAGTCACTTGTCAAAAGTTTGACATAACCGAAAAGCTCGTTCCATTAGACATGACTCGTTCCATCTCACTCGCTCCATCTCACTCGTTCATAGCCAGAACTGATGACTTTTTTTTTGATATCTTTTTTCTTTTGTAAAACCTCGGATATACGTCATTTTTAGTTGTATATGCACTTACCCCGTGATTCGATATTATTGGGTTCAATGGTATGGGGTTACGTAATTCTTAAATTTCAGGATTTTGACTCTCATACCCTCATGGAGTTATAGGGTTGTGGCATTCCTCTTTGTTTTTGTTGACCCTAAATAGTAAATTATGACAAAAAGGTCACAATTTCTCTCTTTATTTCATACGACGATCCAATCTTATAAATAGACAAAACCACTTTTAGACAAAATTGACTTTTTACGACCCACTTTTTTACGGTTAGGGACGAACTATGATATGGTGGGTTTTCACCGACTGCGAATTCGAATTCAGAGATCTAAAGAACTTTTTTTAGGTATGGAGGTGTAGCCTACAGTAATTTCCACTTTTTTTGTGTATTAGCGTTATTAATGTATTTTCACATATTAAATTACTTGGAGATATATGTAATTGATAACATAAGCGACTTCACCAAATTAAAACAAAGAAATGAGTGTGTACAAGACACTGTAAATCAAATCGCCTCAATTACTAAACAGTTTGAACGAACATATGAACTAACCGCTTTCTGAAATATACAATTAATCCGTAACGAAAACACTGTATCTCTTCAATAAGACAACGCTCGCTGGCTTGTTTGATGTGCGTATACTCAAGCGTAATTTGCATTTCCTTCTCGTTACTACTACCACAAAGGATTCGCGAGAGACCAAGACAATGCATTATTCATTCTAACTTTAGAATAATTGCATTATTTTATGGCAACGAGAGAACGCCACGAATACATTTTAATAAAAAGGATATGACGGATATTGTTTATTGTTTGTTTATGCATGTTTCAAGACAATCCTCCGCATTCCGTATGTTATGGTGTAGAGGAAAATTAAGATAAAGTGACAAACTGTTCATTGAAGCAGAATTTATGAGTGAACCTATTGTTTTGAAAGAATGAGGTAGCGAAGCGGCAATACCTGTCTCACTGTAACCAACTCCATTCTTCATTTCTCGTTACCAATTCTTATTCGTCATACCACCTAACTATGCATTTGAATTAGACATTTATTACACTTTTTTTTATAACTGAACTAAATGGTGGATAAATTTAATATAAAAATGTTTTTTCTCCTTTATGCACATACAATTTGCGCCGTAACATTCGCTACATAAAGGATTTTTTTTTATCATTGATACAAGTATAGTAAAAATTGTTTTCCATGGCCGATTCCCTGAAATCCAGCCGATTACTTAAAATGTTTTCATCAGTCACGTAAAATCAGTCACGTATTTAGTGGTATAGCAGGGAATTGTTTGGCTAGGAAAAAAAAATAGTTTTGAAAAGTGCTTATTTTAGAATTACGTTTCCCCTTATGTTTCTAATTTTCCCTATAAACATTACAACCCTTTTCTTTTTTTATGACTTTTTTCTCCATGACAGCAAATAAAAGAATTTTCATACAACGGAAAATTATAAACATTTTGAAAGGTAAACTTGAAACTTTCAAAATAATCATAACTGTAGTTATAGATGTCCTTCCTTGTGCTCAGTTTATCATAAAATAGGTCGTTTTGGAGCTCTGTTTTCTTTTAACTCTTTTTGTAACTGAGGTTTTATTTGGTTTCTAAGTCAAGTTTAACTTTTACTGGGGTGTCAATTTTACTTCAACATACACGTAGTGGGGGTAATGGTCATATGAGTCATAATTACCATATGAAGCGTAAAGTCATCAGTCAAAAAGGTCAATAGTCATAAGGTTCATATTAAACTTTATGAGTTTGTCAATTTGTTGTTTTGAGATTAACATAATTACTTAGAGCTAGATATTTTTTTACGTTGGGTATATATATGTATATTCAGATTTCGTTTCAAAACTCTATACGTTGCAGTACGTGATTTTAGAGAAATACTTAAACATTTAAAAAAGTTAATATAGAACATTAATACTTTGTACTTATATTCATGCTGACGAAAATAATGTTCAGCAATTGTATTGTCTTACACTTTTTATTTGGTTTCAAATAGATGGATAATAAATTTATATGCCGATTTCAAACAATTAACTTTGACATCCATCCAATACTATGTTTCATGAATATATATGTCGATATACATAATATGTAGGTAAGTTTGTCGATATACAAGTATGTACATAATTGCCTAAAGGTGAAAACAAGCATTGGCTCTAGCATGCCACACTTTATTGTTACGTATTGTTGCGAAATATACGCAAATTATAACGTGAATGTTCCTCGGAATTATCTTGTTTGCAGCATGCAGTTTCATACTGTCGTATACAAATTTGAAATTCTTACAGAGTATGTAGGTACGTATGTAGATATCTATTTTAGATAGATATAGACACGTAGATATTAAAAACTAATAACAATAATATTTTCAACACTTTAATACTCGCACTTCATATTGTGACTTGAGTATTCGCGTGAAGTATGTTCGTTCAAAAGCATATCGGTTTATTCTTCTATTTCTTCTAAATCTTTGTCTTTATTATCACCCTGTTTCTTTCTCTTAGTTCGAAATTTCGTTAAAAACATATCTTCTTTTTCTTCTTCTCACTCATGGTCTGCATAATCATAATCTGCTATGGATTCTACCTTCTGGCTATCTTCCAAGAGCAAATATTGGTTCCTTTCGAACTAGATGAGGAGTCATCTGAATCTAGCTCGAAAGGATGCTAGATTAAACATAAGTTTAAGTAAGCCAAGATAGAGTCAGGGAGGTCGCAACGGAGTGTTTGGACTCACTCGCCACCACCCTAACGTGAACATGGAAAATCAAACAAAAATGTTTGATAACATTTTAAATTTCAGTTTTGAGAGTTTAACTGTCTTAGAATATACTAACTCGAGCTAAAAATTTTCAATATTTTACCACTATAAATAATACAAAACATCTTTATGAACCATAAACTACTCAAAAATTCTCAAATTTATTCAACCTCATATCTCTAACAATATAGAAGTTGACAATGCCATTATATCGAAAAAGTGGGCACCCTTATACATAATAACTATATAATGCACAGAGGAAGTGACGGCTGGTGGAATTGTATTTTTGTAGGGAAGCATGAGACCCACACCAGATATTAGAATATTATTATTACACTCCATTATGGGGCTAGAATAGCAGAAAAACCTTAAAAACGAAACTTAAGAATTTTTGTTTCAAAAATCTGCAGCACTTTCCAGAAAATCTTGAAAACGGCTTGCAAAATGTTTGTCATAATTACCATACGAGAAAAAAAACTTCGTATGGTTTTTGCAAAATCTTCATTTTTGTTAAAGTTAGCAGCTAATACAAAATATAATACTTATCCCATAAATAAGGTCTCCTAAGGTGGAGACCTTATTTTTTGCGATAACTCTCTTTGTGGTTCCGAAGCGTAACTTTCACTGAAACATTCAAGTAGAAGTACCATACGAAAACTATGCAAATACCCAATCAAGGTAGAGAGAAATAGGAATAGAGAACAGAAAACGCAGTGCAAGTACAACACATAATAGCTGTAACAAAGCTACCTTCGTTTCCAAGTATGTAATATATTGTGTATGTGTTTTACTACATATTGCTTTGCAACAGCGTTGGATTGAATACTTCTGGTTTACCAGGATTCTGTTCTGATCAAATTGTACGGATTATTCCTTAATTATATGGACATCGTGGTCAGTGATTTTGCTCTTTTCAAAAATCAACTCTTAAAGTGGTGAATAAATTACACTGAATATAGAGTATTCCAATAAGAATATTTTCTCTCATATAGGCTTTCTATATATAATAATAATAACTTTCTATATTTAACTTATAAGAATAAATAGATTAGAAAGAATACATTTCTATATTTAACTATTTAAAAAAAATGGTGTGCTTATTTTAATGTACATTTTTAATCATTCAATGTATTTCCTAGATATTCTGTAATACATTTACGCATTTTACCCACACATTGTTAATAACATATACTTATTAAGTAACACATGTTGTTCTATTTTCCATGTCCAGATAGTGCCTATGACCTGGCCGAAGCGTTATATAAATTAAATTTTGCATCAGAAAATATTTAAAAGAAGGTACTCGTTTTGAGCGACGGAACAGAATTTGACCAAGCTTTACAAAGAAAAGACAGCTAGGTAAACCGATCCGCTATGCGGATCGGCCTTGTTACTAACGGCATAGTAACAAGGCGGGAAAATATTGCTGTGTGTACAATATGAATGTTCACCGACGGACAGAGATCCTTGGTAAATAAGCATTCGTTTATTCGTAAATCGCCCAGACAAAGCCTACTTAAACTCTCCGCTCTTGCTTTGTTAGTGTAAGGAGGGGGTTCAAATTGCTCTTTATGCTCGGCGAAAAGCCAAGCAAATAGTCGCTGGTAAGAAGCGATTAACAAAAATGCACCAGAATCTATTTCTAATGTCTGAACAGACACCGAATTTCGTTTCTTCCGATTGTCCTTTTCGACTCATATGCAGTAACACACCGCCCTGTTCTGGCTGTACTAACCGCTTTCACTTCTCTTTTAAAATGATTCCATGATGTCATCAACGACCGGAAGTCATATTTATAAATTTATTTTTTTCACTGTAGAACAAGAGACTGATGACAAAACATTGTTTTTCGGTAGAATGCGACGGTAGTAATAAGTAATCACAAATAACATAACAATACGAATAAAAGCAATAGTGGTAGAAAAACAAAATTACAGAAGTAATCGCAAATGTTCGGAAACGATACCAAATGGAATCATTTTGATTTCAAAATAATGAGTTGCCAAATTCATTCATCTCAACATTCAAGAAAAACATTCCAAGGTATTGGGTTAACCAGTGGCAGCTTGTGCTAAATGTGAGGGTATTATAAGAGATTGAGTGTATTATAAGAGATATGGCGCAACTAAAAGTTCTCAAGGTCGAATCTAAAGGTTAAGGCTCTTAAAAATATTTATATATTTATGAACTGTTTTTTGATTCTTTTCTGTTATCAAGCTCCAATTTTTTTAATTTATATAAGTATGTATGGTTTCCACAGTTGTTTTGATAAGATGAATTCGAATTTGACTTGTTTTGTACTAACTACTTCCTAAATTTGTATTATTAGTTTTATACCGGGTGTCAACGGAATCACTTTCGGGCTTTGATTTTTTTTAATTTTAAAGATGTTTTAATGAAATTTTGTGTATGTCATATTTGGTGTAAATGCAAAATAATGGTCTACACAGCATATTTGTGTAACTTCTGGTTTCACCGGAAATGCATGCAACGTTTGATTTTTAAATAAGACACCCTGTATATTTTTACATATTTCGAATCTGCAGGTCCTGTTTAGTGAAAACGATTTTGTTTGTCCTTTTTGGTGATTTTTTTTTAATTTTTTGAAATCGATTAAATCAGCAACTATTGTCCAAACGTGATTCTTCTGATATATAATGAGGTTAAACAAATGCAATTGCTATGTTAATAAAGTCCTGTCACTGTCCACTATCGATTAAAGTTTTTAAAAGCCGTCAACATACTACACCATACTTTTCAACAACACCGTCACGTCATACTATTACAAAAAAATTGGTTTTTCTCACTCAGTGGACAGTGGAGTTTTCGCGTCACAATTAATTAATTTATAATTCGGTTTTTATATTTTTTATGACAATTTGTTATTGAAATTCAACATTTAATACGTCGTTGGATTTGTCTCGAGAAGCGTAATTTTAGTCAATTACTAGCTGACCCGGCAAACGTTGTTCTGCCATATTGAAAATTTGGGTTTGTAGGTATTTTTTGATGCCAAATAAAAAAAAATACAAAAAAATTTTTTGTCAAAAAAATAGAAAAAAAAATTCTGGATAGGGACACCTAGCGGTATAAAATGTACTTTACGACCTATTCTCATACCTACCAAATATACATAAAAAATTTCATAAAAATCGGTCGAGCCGTTTCGGAGGAGTGCGACCACAAACACCGTGACACGAGATTTTTATATATAAGAGTTAAATCATGTTTGGACAATATTTTCTCCTAATTTCAGTTTATAAAAAAAAAAATTAAAAACCGCCAAAAAAAAAAACACAAAAATCAATTTTTCACTAAACATGACCTGCAGATTCAAAATATATAAAAATATGCAGGGTGTTCTATTTAAAAATCAAAAGTTGCATGCATTTCCGGTGAAACCGGAAGTTGCTGAGATATGCTGTGTAGACCATTAATTGGAATTTATATCAAATATAACATACACCAAACTTCAATAATATAACAGTAAAATTAAAAAAAATAACAGCCCGAAATTAATTCTGTTAACACCCGGTATATTAAAAGTAAAATGTAATTTAACAACAGTTCATTAAAAATGCAATAAACGTTAAACAAAACGGGCCCGCAACGACTAGAGGAATCGCGAAGTAGCGTTTCAAGAAATAAATATTCAAAATTAATAAAACATAACACGAAGACATTATAATGGTGCAAAAATGATAGGAACAGCCTAGGAAACTAAAATAAAATAATGATAATAAGAAAAATTGGGCCCGATATCAAACAAGAGTCTTACATTTTTTGTTCCTATGTTATAGTGGAAAGTGTATTATTACCTTACGAAAGAGAAAATCGACGATTTTCCTTTCGTCTGCAATTATAGATAAACGGTCGGCGTCGGCTTCTTTTATTTCTTTTGAAATTTGTTCTTAGCATACACTAAGCATTGTTTGTAAAATTTCATTTGGTATTAGGTTTGAAGTACAGCAATAAAGTAATTAAAATCCGCGAAAAACTCCGGAATGAGCGGAAGACGTGAACCCATCATGTGAAACTCATGTCACCGCGACACCGCAAGATAATATGTAGTGTTTTTAAATAACGCGAGCGGCGCAGCTGGACGGGCATGCATATATCGTGGGTGCAAGCTAATTTAACTAACTTCAGATCGTAACGGCTGTCTTGGAATGCAACCTACTGGATCTTATTAGCGGGATATTTACGCAAGGAAATCATGCGTTAATGCGCAAGCGTGTATATATAAAACGTAGATACTTTCCAACGTGCACCCTTCGATACAAAATGACGTCTGTTGATTCCTACGTGGGTGGAATATTACAGTCAGTGGTGTTGTTAGTGACAATGTATGTATAGGGTTAGTTTACATAATTTGACAAGTTATTGCATGTTTATTATTGAAATTAGGAAAAAGTTCCTCAGACAAATGTTATAGATTATTGCATATATTTTTATAACATGATATGAGAAACAACAACTGACTTTCAGAAACCATAAAACTGAATCAAAGTGGTGTTTTGGTCAGGCAATTGTCCACAAAGGGTTTGTGCTTCCAGGCCAAACAGTAAATCAACACTTTTACAGAGATGATCTTGAAAACTTTAAAAAATGGTCATACGTGTGAGAGTAAACATCAAGAACAACTGGATGTTGCATCACGACAATGCGCCTTGTCACACAGCCATTTCAGTAAACGAGTTTTTAACCAGTAAAAACATTCCTGTGGCTCGTCAGCTTCCTTATTCGCCTAACTTGAGTTCTTGTGACATTTTTTCTTCTCGATATTGAAAAATTACCTCAAGGGACATAATTTTGAGATCATTCAAACACGGCTTTAACGGACCAGCTAAAGGCTGTTCCAGTATCTGAGTTCCAGCACTGCTGTGAGGAATGGAAGAACCGTCTCCTGAGATGTGTGGCTTCCCAAGGAATTTATTTTGATGGAGACAATACTGAATTGTAATTCTATTCGAATAAAAAAATTTAAAAAACCTCTCTCTATTATTTTTCTCTAGTATTTTACACACCTCGTATGTTCCATCCGTCATTTAATTGTACAAGGTTAGTTTGCATAATTTGTGTGCTGTAAGCTATGTTCTTTTCAATATCGGTTCAATTCGGACAATATCGGTTCTTGAAGATGAAGGCCTTCAGCTGCGTGGTTCATCTTCAGCCTACTCTCTTCCTTCTGAGAATGCCTTAAACCACCGAAAAACATGGGCTCTTGAAAAAACACTGTATCCGTAGGTGTGTTGAAGTTTTGCAAAACTATCCGTGAATGAATGAATGAATGAGAAGAGTGGGCGGGAAAACCCATGCACTTGAAAACCCTATTGTGCACCCACATTCCATGAGTATTCACCCAGGTATGCCGACCTCTCTAGCAAAGGCGCATATTTTCCTGGGGTGAATACTCTTAACATTCTCTGGGTTCAGAACACAGCTCCCAAAGTGCCGTTCTCTCTTGCAATTGCAGGGCATGCTGTGAGGATGTGAGATGCAGTCTTCTCATCCTCCATGCACCATCCACATTCAGGATCATCTATGACCCTTATCATGTGGAGGTGCCTTTTAAGATGACAGTGGCCTGTAAGGAGTCCTGTCACCGTTCTAATGTCTCTTCGGTTCATACCTAGGAGACTCCGAGTTAATTTGAGCGAAGTCCCAATAATATGGGTCTTCGCCTGCCTCATACCCTATCCGTAGCGTTGTGTCTAAGTCTGAAACAAAACCTGATAGCATACCGTTGCTCAAAATTAATGTCACTCGTTTTTAAAACGCACTAGAAAAAACCGGTTTACGAAAACAGTTACAAAGAACAAACAAATGACCCTAACAAGTCCAAACTTGTACTAAAGGTGCATTGCATGTTAGCCTACCGATCTTCCAAGTCCTGTCTCCGCAGTGTTGCTAGATCGGTCTTTACGGTGCCAGTCTCATTACTTAATTTACACACCTCGTGTATGTGGGTACTTATTTTGTTACAAATGAACCGCAGTACAGCCAGAATATCTTTGCCTGCGAGAGAGTGGCAACCTGCCGCCACTTAGCTTAGCTGCCAGTGGTGTTAACTGCGTACGTGGTAATGTTACCCTTATTTATTTATTCTGTCTAGGACGTATTAAGGTGGATTTATATTATCCGGTCAGACACGGTGCGGCAACGTAGCGTTAACGTTCCAACAAAGACGGGAGATGGTCATATTCTCAGTACTATTTATATCACTCGTCTTCAGACATATAGATATATTGCAAGAACACAGTCAACTTTCGTTAAGAAATAATAGACGCGTATGGTGGCAGACAAACATTCTACTCAACAATGACGGACGGTATGTGTATGACACGCAACGTGCCTGAACGGAACCGATTCGCTAAATATAAATACTTGTATAAGAAATACATATAAGAATGTTTGTCTTGCTGGACACGTAACGTTTCTGCACAATGTCTGACCGGATAATATAAATCGACCTTTATTCTTTCTTTCACCGCCTCTCAGAATTCGTCTGAAACAAATTGTTTCAGACAATTTCATAATCTGGAGTTAACTTTATGATGATTAAAAAAAGCGTAATCCAACGTAAAATTATTACCAGTATAATGTGCACACTTTCTTGTAGACGGCGCAAATATATTACTTAAATTTTATGTTCCCAACTTAGTTGTAAATGCAAAGTTATGCAAAGTCGGAAAATAGCAGGTTTTGTATGCAGCAAATGGTATATAAATGAAACACTTCCTGGTTATTTCCACATAAAAGCTATTTGCGTTTATAAGACTTTGGGTTTTAGTTAATTGCCAGACTTATTTTTAATATAACTGTATACGGTGTCTTTAGGACTGTGGTATTTTTAATTACGAATTCCTGGAAGAATTTATATGATACGTTCGAGATTTCAACAGCTGATGTATAAAATGTATATGTATAAAAAAGAGCTACCACAATATATTACTTCCACATTCACATAGTGGAGTGGAAGTATAGTGATGAAGAACAATTTTTTAAAATTTTTTATTGGCTAGATAAGCCTAAAATATTCTGAAATATCGAAATTTTAAGTTTAAACAAAAAAAATAGGTCTGACAGCATATGAGACGTTGTTTAACATTTGTTTGACGTTTAGTTCGCCTAGATATGTACATATATTGGACAATGTGACAGAATTTATCGAATAATCTTAAAATACAGTATTTTGTAGTTCCTTTATAGAGTTATTACTGCATTTAACAGTTCGTAAAATATTCAGTTTTGCTTAGTTTTTGAAACGCAGTTTTTGGAAAGAAATAATTTTGAGTCGGGTGTGCCGGAAGAATCAAAAAACAAATTTAGCTTGAGACTGTGTGGATTGGATATAATAGCAACGTGTTAGATATCAAATTTCCTTACTGTTTACAATAAATAATATCAATGTAGAAATGTATTTGTCTTATACTTTCAAATCTTAATCATGAATCATGACGTTTTGTTACGTTGCGATTTCTTAAATACATATAAAGCTCAATTAAATGCTAGATATATGATAGTTAGCTTAGAAATAAATATTCAAGCATAAAAGACCTCATTCGAATACAAAATATACGATAAATACGTTCTCAATAAATATTATTCTTAACAAAATATTATAAAGGGCTTTCAACGACAGTAAATTCCATAGAAAATGAGTCCTTCAACGGATAAATACTGTCAATGTGATTTTGACATTTTGATTTAATGCACAAAATTAAAAGAACGTCGTAGTTTTTAACCTTTCACTTGAGAAACAGGACAAATTGTTAGAATATGCGAGACGCGTTCATTGCTGCGAACATGGTAAAGTCTTAAAATATGTATAACAATTCGTTCATTTTAAAATGGTTTCCAGTACCATTCGTACCTATAGTATATCGAGAAGAAGCGATGAAAGAACAAATTAACTAGGGTGTGTATTGATGCGTGAGTATTAAGTGATATAATAAAATATTTTAGAGATACGAGAATTAAGGTTAAGTGTACTTCTGTTTATTTTCTTCAGGGTAATCTAAAGAAGAGGTACTATAAAGGGAGTTGTGAAACTGCTACGTCCTTATTATAATGTGAAGCATATTTAGTGGACATTTGTCTTCAAGTTAGTTCAGACATGTTTAAACCAAGTTTTGGTAAAGTCACATATTCGATCCTCAGCTGATGAAAAGGCAATTATTTTTTTCAAACAGTCGAAAAGCAAGCAATTTTTCCTATTATATAAAGGAGCTTTAATTTTCTTATTAAGATTTCTTTAATTATATCAGCGGGCCGATGCTAATTCATATGTTATTATATCATATACTTGATGGAAAAGAATTGGGTAAATATCGTAAATCGCCACCAATGTCGTTTGATTAAAGTTATACATTTTTAGTATCTATTATATATCTTATTGTATTAATTTTCTTTTTGTTTTTTGTTGTTACTTAAATGTCATCACATTGGTAACTTTATTTATGTAGAGTGATATGGGAATACGTGAGAATAGGAGAGAAAGTAGACGGGGGAGAAGTGTTAGTTAGCTCTGTGAATTTCCCTCAAAAAAGTAGCTAAGGCTCGAGAAAACGGCATAGGTATTTGTATATCTCCTAATAACCGAGATAACTTACAAAAAGATCGAAATGGGACATGCTGCATACTTTCGCCGGCACTTGCTAAAGTATGAAATAAATCCCATCTTCGTTTCTCCGGTTACAACAATTTGTTTTAACTGCGATGTTCCCGTATTATAAACTATTTGCTGAGTTAATACTTACAGATATGCAAACTTAATCATTTGCCGCTGTTGCAGCTGTTAATCCATCTTGAAAAAGTTGATAGTTCGAAAGCTCATGACAAAAAACTGTAAGTGTTTTGTAAAGGCCCATATTCAATATGGGCCTACCTACTACAGTTAGGCCAAAATTAAGTCTAAGTGATTTTAGATAACATTTAACTATCTTTTTAGCGGCTCTCAAACTCACCTTGTATATTTTTTGTTCAAATTTCTTATATGGGTGTTTTGAGGAGTCCTGATTAACACTACTGATTCAGATTTCAAATTAAAAAAAAAAGCTAAATGGTAATATTTAATTTCAGGTGTATACAAAAAATCATAGCAGACCATGGATATGAATCTTAAAACCGACGGTAGGGTCAGAAGAATAAGTTTTTTAATTCCCTTGTCAAAAGAAAGTTATATCGATTATCTTGAAAAATGCGGATTTTATGAATATGTACATAAATAAAAGTAGACACCCTGTACATGATATCTGTTTTATTTTTTTCATTATTATATTAAAACAACTATCATTGTGCAAAGTTTCAGCTTCTACAAAATACTTACATATACCGGGTGTCCAAAAAGTCTGGAAACGGTTGAATATCTCGAAAAATACGTCTTAGATCGGGAAACGAAAACACATTCATCTGATATCTTTGAAAAAGCTATCAAATGATACCAATATTGATCCCCCACCCCAACCCTTGTGGATGCGGCAGGGGGCAAATTTAACATTTTAAATAGGAACCCCCACTTTTGATTGCAAATTCGCATTCCACGCTAAAAACTGCGTAACTTTTATTTGAAACATTTTTTTCGATTCGTGGCAGATGGCGCTGTAATCGACGAAACTCAATTTTTTCCGGTTTTTGCAATTGAGAGCCGATTTCGATCAATCAAAAACCCCCAAAAACCCCAAGCCCTTAACTCCCAACCCCTCAAACCAATAACCCCATGACCTCAAAATGAAAGCGGCTAATTCCACAATACGCTTCTTATTTCCGAGGTTAGGGCTACATAGGTAGTCGACAGTACATAATGAAATGCAATTAAATAAAACTCCAAAAACCCTAAGCACTGAACCCTCAATCCCTCAACCCAATAACCCAATAACCCCACAACCTCAAGATAAACATGGCAAAGTTCACAATACGCTTTTTATTTCCGAAATTGATGGCGAATCCTTTGATGGCGAATAACACAGCTCCAAAAAGAAATCCTGGTCGATGATCTAGCTGAGTAACAAAATATTCTATTAGGTTTTTGGACCATAACTGCAATGATCTCATGATATATAAGGTCGAGGATCTTTTTTGGTAATGGCCTACGTTTAGCTGAACCCAAGAACGACGACGGGGACGTAGTAGGCTTCGTTCCCTTTGGGGTGACTTTTAGAGTGTGTTCCCGTTGCCTCACACTATTCGGGGTGTTTTTTTTTATACTTTGATTTTTTAAATATACTTTTATTAATTTCTATATATGATTTTCAGCAGGAAGGGCTATGGAGTTTAAAATTCAAGGGATAATAAGGGTTTTTGGTTGACATTTTGAGATTATGGGGTTATTGGTTTATTAAGTTATTGGGTTAATGGGTTGAGGGTTTAGGGCTTAGGGTTTTTGGTATTTTTTGGTATGATGGAGCTATGTGATTTGAAATTCAAGGGGTAATAAGGGTTTTTGGTCTAAACTTTGAGGTTATGGAAAATATTGACGATATGGGGTTAAATGGACTTCGGATTCGGATTCAGCGACCTCAAAAACATATGATAAACATTGTCAGATCTCATCATTAATTTTTTCATTTTTTTTTTTGTGGAGCTGTTATTATTATTATATTACAGGAATACTGAAATAGTGTAGTGTACTCACTATCAATGAGCGTTTCATATATCATCTTACTAAAATCAGGAGATTAAATTAAATAGAGACAGATTAAATATGAATAAGATTTAAATGTAAAATTTTAAAGTAAATGTGATTAAAGAAGTATCTCATTATCTCCAGTTTAATTTTATGCTCATAGAAAAGTCCACAATTTTTGTTTTTGCGCCGAATATTTCAGTTTTACTTCGTTTTTATTTTCATTAAATTGGTACATATAATATTACTATTTTAAATTAGACTAGTGTACCGCTATTAAGTACAATAGATAGGAGTTAAATGAACAAAATTATTTTTCTTAGACTTAAATTGTTCTGTACTGTACATTTGAAACGTTTTCGTTTTTAAATAAAGCAACCATTATCTATCTCCACAACTTATTTGTTAATTATTTGGCTAAAATATATTTAAATCCAGGCGATGTGCTCTGGTTTGCTTCTTCTTATAATTGACCTCATTTATGGAAGAAATTTTAATTATTGTAAATCGCTGGAAAGCCACGTTTTACATAATCGTTCACAATTTTTAATTAAAGCGTTGAATAAAAGTGAGAAACCCTTTATGACTTAAAAAATACCTAGGCTGTTTATTTTACGCCTGCTCGTTGCTTTAATTGAAGTGTCAAACATTTTAAGCCTTTTTGAAGCATTTTACTGCGAATACAGTGTTTTCTTGTAATTCTTCTTGTCATCAAAATGTTTACTAAGAAATGGAAATTAAAAAAACGATCTAATATCGTAATACGGTTTTGTCAAACCCGATTATAATACAATTTTGTTGGATATTGGCTGAAGACACACGTTACGAATTTGCAGTAAGGATTCTAAATGAATGCATTAAGTCATGTTAATTTGTTATGATTTATTATGATTATTAAGATGTTACTTTCCACGAACATTCCTGCTCCTTAAAAAATCCTCCACGTTAAGCAATTTTATTTACTTTTAACAACAATAGATAATAAATTAGGCTATTTTTATTTATTGATTTGTTTTGCAACGCTGAAATCGCACAGTCAACGCATTAGCAACCAGGTCTATTAAATTAGGTTCGATCCAACTAAAATTGTACTGCCGCAGACTGATTGGTTTGTCTGCGGTCCAATCGCATCGACTTCGTCCTACAGCCAACATACAGGATCAAATTCCATTCGATTTGATTGCATTCGACAAAATCGTATGGCAGGATTAAGGAACCTACTACATACTTCTGCATTCGATTTTGACGTCTTTGAATAAGGAATCTCAAAAAACAGTGGGTTTGTCCCAATGTGCCTCATAGATCATCTTTTCAGACCTAGTGGACTGGTTTTTACCATATCATTGCAGTGCCATTGTTAGTTTTCCGGAAAGCTCACACTTCTCTAAAAAAATTCGGCAATGAAATATTTTTTAAATAATTTTCGCCACTCCGCACTTCCTATTGATCTATTGAGGAATTTATTGGTATAGATGATCTCTTTCAGGTCTAGTGGACTGGTTTTTATAACATCGTTTTTCGGAAAGAGCCCACAATTTTATTCACCCCGCGCTTCCTATTGTTTTGTTAAGGAATTTATTGAAACAGATCACTCCCCTCAGGCGTAATGAATTGGTTTTTATCATATCGTCGTCTGT
This sequence comes from Aromia moschata, assembly GCA_029963805.1. NCBI lineage: Eukaryota > Metazoa > Arthropoda > Insecta > Coleoptera > Cerambycidae > Aromia > Aromia moschata. The sequence continues at coordinate 999,940 of JAPWTK010000151.1, read as the reverse complement.
ATTCGATTTTTTGCAATCAACAGTACCTGTCTATATACACACATTGCATCACATACATTTATTTTAAATGATTTTCCTTGCCGTTTCACTTTATTTTGACATAAATTTCAGAATTTAATTAAATTGCGCATCAAGCAAACTATTCCCTTTATCTATTTATCAGTCAAAGAGAATAAAGCGCACTTCGTGTCGTTTATTTGAGGCTTGTTTCAGTTTTTGTGCCTTTCATTATCAAATCAAAGTGCTCTTCGTCGAATTGACTAGCAGACCTCCGCAGTTATCAAATAGCCACAGGTTGAAAGAAAATCTACTATTCTATGTATATTTTCGATTAGGTAAACACAATTTATCCAGTCAAAAATACTGCACACAATATACTTCCACAAAGAAAGTAAACACGTATCCAGTTAAATATAAATCATAAATTGATTGCTAATTTTGGTAGAGCATATGTATTCAACATTTCATTAATTTTCTGTTTTAAATATTTAAATACTACTTCGATAGATGAAAACTACTGTATATGTAGGGGAGGGTCTGGGGTTTTGGTCAAATTACATATTTTTATCCTTGTTAAGCATACTGCATTTACGCATTACTGGGTCCATGCATATCTGACACAGAATTATTTTAATGTATTAATGTAAGAATTATTGCAATAAATATATCGTTTTCCGCAAAGACTACATTTACACAAATTGGTGTAACTAAAGGAAGTGGCGTTCTTCTTGACGTAAAAAATAAAATTGTATGCAATTGTGTTTGCTTGAAGTTGACATATTAGAATTGAAGATTTCTGTCCATCATAAACATATATTTATTTACATAGACATCCAAAAAAAACGTCATCAACTCTGGCTATGAACGAGAGAGATGGAAATAGCGGTCATGTCAAAGTTTTGACAAGTGACTGTCACAATTTGTAAAATAAACAATGGCTGTTTTAAAATAAAAAAAAAAAAAAAAAATAAAAAAAACAAAAAAAAAAAAAACCTTTTTTTTTTCCCCCCCCCCTTTTGGGTTTTTTTTTTTTTTGGGTTCCCCTTTTTTTTTTTGTTTACCTTCCTCCCAGGTCAACAGACGGACTTTGAGAGAATCTGTTACTGCCTGGACTTACAGGATGATGATGAATTGATAGTTTTAGGCGACTTTAACATCCCGAATTATGTTAATTCTATTGGTCGTGAACGCATTGCTGATAATTACATTAGTATGTTGAACAATTTTACTGAGTTCCTGGATCTTAGTGAATTTAACAACATATTAAATGCTGATGGCAGAATACTGGATTTAGTATTTTCAAGGTCAACTCTAATTATATCGAAATATCTCACTACGAATTTTTGAAAGAAAGACATTTTTTGAAAAATAAGCGTTTGCTCTAAATTTTCTAAAAGTAATAAAGCTCGTTACAATTTCAAAAAAGCCGATGTGTACCATAGCGATATAACTAATATTGACTGCTAAATCGTAAAGATATAGATGCGGCTTGGTCCTGTTCTTACCAAATAAGAAATCCTGTTTTATTAAATGAATAATCCACAGAATATATTAAAGGGGTTTTTCTATTTTTTTTTTCAGTCTGTCATCATGTCATCTACTACTTAACTTTGACTTAAATCATGTACAAGAACTACCGAATATAAACCACTTGAATCTTCCCAGCTTTACGGAGGATATTGTTCTAATCTTCCCAGCTTTACGGAGGATATTGTTCTAACAGCATTATAATCATTTAAACTGAAAATGACAACAGGCCCAGATGATATTTCTGCATTTTTTTTAGACCTTGCCCACGTTTTGGTTTATATATGAAATAAGATTTTTTTCTGTTTTTCTTTATAACATTTTAAATATATGTGTTTCAAAGTAGACGGCATATACCCTCCTCAAGGTATACCACAAACACTATTACTAACTATGTTTCATCTTAACGCTCTCACCCAAAGAAGATGTGGTATATATGAAATAAGATATTTCTGTTCTATTTCTTTATAAGGTTTTAAATGGCATAATTTTTTTGACATACAACAACATTTATGTTTTAACATTCCATCTTTTCGAAACAGAAACATTTTTTTCATTTTATATAAAAACTGCTAGAACCAATATATTGCAGTTTTCCCCCATATACCTCATGTGTTCAACTTACCAGTCTTTTCAAAATAAGTTCGATATCTCCTATTCTAATGTCTGCTTTGATAACTTTATTTGTTTTTGTTAAATATGTGTGTTGTTAATGTTTTGTCCTAAGTGTATTAATATTTTATATATTGTTTGTTATTCCTGTCATATAATTGGATTTAAATCTGTCTTGGTAGCTGTATTGAAATAAATAAATAAATACATGGTATCTGAAATGGTAACCGACGCAATCAATATATGTTGAAGATTGCAGTAAATTTTGTGAAATGATCATTTTTCAGTTTAAGATTTATTTACATTAGTCGTTAAGATAAGTTCGTGTCAGAAACGTACACAAAATATGTAGAGGTTATGATTTTTTTTTTGAGAAAATAAGATTATCAATATTGAGGAAGTAATTATATATGGGTCATTCCACCAAATAAAGTTATTTTTACGGGGCGACCCCTGCCGATTTTATTAAAACTTTGTGTAACTGTTCTCTATAATGAAAAAACAACTCTCTGAGAATTTGAGCCCTTAATAGACACTCGTTTCAAAGTTACGATATTATGAATTTTCGAAAAAAAATTTTTTCAACATTTTCGTTATTTTTTCTAATGGAGAAAAATTATTTATACAAATAACATTTTGACAGTTTTTGATGGAAAAAAATTCTCAGCTTTCCAATGAAAATATTCATTTTTCACATATTACTGAAGACCCTCAAAAATTTAATTAAAACAGAAAAAACGATTTTTTTGACTGTGCGGCGGGAGCTACGTCAAATTTGATATTTTTTTTCTGAAAGCTGAGAATTGAATGAACTACTTTACCCTACCTGAATTTTTGGGCTTCATTTTCAAAAGGGCGTCCAAAGTTCGTAAAAAACAGTTTTTTTCATTTATAAAAAAAACAATTTTAGAAAAAAATGTTTCAAACAAAAGTTGTAGAAATTTTTAACACGGATCGAATAAGCCGAATGAACCGGTTTTGATCGATAAATAAATTCATTTGTTATTGCAAAAAAAACCGCCAAAAGTCATATTTTTTTTCAAATATCTCAAAGAATCTCTTTCAAAAATATATGTTTTTTTATGAAACTTGGTGAAAGGATAGCTCTTGGTGAGCAAAATAAAATGATTTTTTCAGAATGGAAAAAATATTTTATAGTTTTTGCAAAAATCGAGTTTTTCGAAAAAAAAGCGTTTTTGTAAAATCCCCATGATTCATAGGCCGCCACATCTTTAGGAACGGGGTTGGGCTTAAAATTTTCTTTAATAGTCACACTATTATGTGCAAATATTGCGCGAGAAAATTTTACAGGCGTCGATTTTACTTAAACTATTTAGTTAAAAAAGGACGCTCTAGAAGTGCGATACTTTACATTAAAAACGGTGAAAGGGACACAAACATTGCACGCATTTTTACCAATTGATAAAGACATAGGATATGCTTACATCAAAACTGTAGCAACATCTCCAAAAAGTTCAAAAATAAAAGTTTTTTAATCGTAGAGTGTTCATGTTTTATTTATTTGTATTTAAACAAGAAATATGCCCATTTTGAAAATGACATATTTGATGGGAAAAAATCTCAGCTTTCAGAAAAAAATATCAAATTTGACGTAGCTCGCGCAGCACAGTCAAAAAATCGTTTTTTCTGCTTTAATTGAATTTTTGAGGGTCTTCAGTAATATATAGTGAAAAATGAATATTTTCATTGGAAAGCTGATAATTTTTTTCCATCACACTGTCAAAATTTTGTTTTTATTAATAATTTTTCTCCATTAGAAAAATTAACGAAAAAGTTAAAAAAAAATTTTTTTTCAAAAAATTCAAAACATTATATCCTCGAAACGGGTGTATATTAAGGGCTGAAATTTTCAGGGATTTTTTTTTTCATTATAGAGAACAGTTACACGAAGTTGAATAAAATCGGCGGGGGTCGCCCCGTAAAAATAACTTTATTTGGTGGAATGACCCATATATTAATTGAACATTTTCTTCAGATGACTCGTGTACATTAATAGGATATCTCCCTTGCGGCATATGTACATATGTGAGAGAGCTTTGGGTCGGTCCAAACATCCCCACATTCAGCAATTGATTTAGTGTTTTTGTTACCTTTTTACTAACCTCGACATAGACATCGGACCTTGGAAAATAGTAACCATCTATAATATCACCGGATTAGCTAAAATTGTTTTGGATGGTGAGATGTAAAGACAATATTATAATATGAGATCAGAAAACGGTTTCACCCTTTCAATCCATATATTATATTTTCAGCCGATGATTTTTTTATGTTCTCTGTTATCTACAGGTATGTCTCGGAAGAACAAGTTAACAGAACGTCTTATCTTAAAGCAAAACCAATAAATTGTTGACATTTGAGGCGTACAAAAGTACATACATGAATTTTGAAGAAAACACCAGGAAAAAATGAAACTATACGCATTAGATTCATAAACGTAACACACAAGATACGTGAGAAAAGTTGACATACTGCGCCGCAACACATCTCGAGCAGCATATGATTTGCTCGAGATGGCACACATGTGAAAAGAGTTACTTTCGTTAAAAGGTTTCGTATATTATACTTATGATGTGTATACCTCTGTGGCACGTTCTGTTTCGGCCAACTTTATGCACAAGGTATAGTAGTTTTAATTTTTACACCAACAACAACGAAAAAGTTTAGTGACATATTTAACCCCATTACCTGACCTGACTTAAACCTAGACGAGTTATTACATTTTTTTTTCAACTAATATTAAGTTCTGATTAAAAAATCCAGTAGGGTGTAATCTCGTATATTAGTAATTAATTGTGTTAAATAATAATAATGTTTATTTGCGCTGTTTTTTTCCATTTTTCTTTATTTTAAAATATATTTCTAGCGCATTTTTGAGATTTTAGAAATTATTTATCCCTTTAAGACTTTTCTTACCCTTTTCTTAAATATTAATATTTACTGACTGAACCTTCCTGGACCAATTACTAGTACAAGATAACGAGAATCCTAAAATATTTTTCTTGTTGTTTACTTCAGATTGCCAGTTGGCATCTTTCATCCAAAGTTTATTGTTTAGTTTCGTTAGTTGAACAAATAGTAAGTGATGGTAAAGTTTCGGTAAAGCTGACCCGTATCTGTGGCCAAGATGATGACCTCGCACATCAAGGCACATATTGGGGTTAACCCAGTTTGTTTTCAGCGTCCAGGAAACAAAGTTGGTAAAGTTAGAAGCAGAATGTTACTATTGCGTTGATTATTATACCGAAAGCTTATCTTCAGATTTCGATATAACGATAAATTTATTATTTATTACAGCGGTACATATGTAAGGAATCAATTCATTTGAAGTAAATAAAGAAATAAATTTACTGTGCCTTCAAAAATTGTCAAGTGAGCTATGAAATAGAATTGTTTCCAATAATTTCTATAACTTCATTCAAACTTACTCAAACGCTTCAGCATTTTAATACGTTTTCTTCATTGTTATTTTTTTTACTTAATTCTATTATGTCTTATTTACCCGTAACTCAGAGAATAGACATTCTAATTATGATTGGATGCGGTAATAAAACAAGACCTCAAAAGGAGGTCTGGGAAATGTTTAATAATAAATAACCCGGTAAACACGTATCACAGCCTACAGTTAGTAAAATAGAACAAAAAAATTGAAACTGGACATGTCAAAAATTTTCAAAACCCAGGATCGACTCTTCGATTTGATGAGGAAAAACAATGTATTGCTAGAAAAAGAGGAAAATACACATAAATCTAGACAACTAGACAACTTGCTGGTTATAATGATGTAAATAAATTTTTGATCCTGAGATTTAATGAAAGGAAAATATCGTCCTTTTAAAGTTCAGTTGGTTCAGGAGTTAAATAAGGATTATTATGATCGAAAACAAAAATTGTATCTAAAAATCATCATTGGATAAAGTGGGCACACAATTTCTTCAACTTGTCAACTGGTATAATCAACTTTTTTCCGTTTCCCTGGTGTTAATTACCCAAATGAAATAAACATATCTATTTTTTTAACAAGCTAGAGTTCCACCGTATTATGCATGTATGGTTAGAAATTGTTTAAATGAAATTTTGCGTAACAGGTGGATTGGAAGACGTGGCACTATTGAATAGCCTACTCGGTCTCTCGGTGTGACTTCCATCGATTACTTTTTACAGGAATTCAAATTAAAATCAAAAGTTAATCTAAAAAAATCTACCAGACAATATTAAAGATTTGAAAAATAGGATAACGGAATAAATTCACAAAATAAGCGCTAAGATCACGCTATTACGTTTCCTAAAAAAAAAAAAGAAAAAAAAGAAAAAAACAAACACAATGACAAGAAATAAGTCGATACCAATTAACCACTGCTGAAGCGTAACACACCTACAGTCGCATAGGTCCTCTGAATTTATACCGTGCGGTTTCTACAAGTATATTTTATTTCCTTCCTTGTACGTATATGTGGTCCAGCAGATTACCTATAATACATATATTCTTTTAAACCATCAGAAATTAATTATGTTACAAAAAAAGGAAGTGGCAGATCTAAAGTTACAATATATTACGTAAATAGTATATTAAAACAAAATGGATTTATGCTATAAAAGACTCACTAATATTTTAGTGTGAATCCATCCAAACTTTTTGAACAAGGTGCTGCATGACCCCCTCCTAATATTAAAATTTTGGAAGGGTTGTCATAATTCAGAGGGGTGAAAGTGGGGGAAATATTTTCATGCTAAAAAGTTGAAATTTCAAAGTAAAATTCGACTTCTTGCAAATTATCTTCTGAAATTTCATATTCACGGTCCAAACGAATTTATTCCGTACATGGATCACAATGCATATTTAAATTAGTCATATCTCTCATGCTTCAATGTGGGTGCGAAATAATAGTAATAATTATTTAGGTTTCTCATACTGACCTAAACAAAGCTGTGTACTGTCTTCTTCTTCTCTGCGTACACATTTATAATATATAACGTGCCTATATTTACAAACAGATGGCGGAGTCCAGCTACAGCGGCTGCTCGATTACTCAACCATCACCAGTTGCACAATTAATTATATAATATTAAGTCTTACAGCTATCAATTAAACAATCAAACAAAAAACAATCTAAAGAAAATGTATCGTCCTATCACTCTGTTCACTAGTTTTCAAATATTTTTTTATGCTTAAGCTTGAAGGAGTCTACTTAGAGTTGTTTGAAACTGGAAGGAACTGTATTGTAGCAAGTAGAAGCAGAGTACGTAAATGTTTTTTTTTTTTAAGTTGTGGCATGATGATTGTGAGCGCATCCAAGTGTCTTAAATCCCGATCATGCACAGCATACCTTGGGACTAAAAAGTTCTTTTAAATATGGGGGGTTAGAAGTTTTTTATCAATTTGTGGGTAAAACAAGCAATGTGTAACTTCCTTCTGGCTTCCATATTCAGCCAATTCAGGGTCTGTAGCTTATCTGCTACATGATCAGTTCGTCTTCTTTTACTTTAAAAATAAATCTAACACACATGTTTTGAACTTTATGAATTCTGTGGATACATGGTATTCCAGTCCTCATTACCATTTTCTATAAAACCATAAAATCGCAGATTATTCTGTCTGGAATATTGTTCAATGGCGTCGTTTTTAATTATAACATTCTCTATTTGTTTTGAATGTCCCTTTACTTTTTCAGCGATGTTAGACATATTGGTTGCAGAATCACTTACATTTTTTTTTAATTTCTTTAATATCCTGCTGCAGATTCATAGCAACGGCCGTAGATATATCAGTAATGATTTTCTGTTGATTTGCCTCATTTAAGATGGAACCAGATGCACCAGTATTTGATCTCAATTGTTAACTTGCCATCGAGCTGTATACTTAAACGGTAGAAGCAAGATAAATGCAACACAGACTTAAATTCTCATGCGCGCAGCTAGTGTGTAGAAAATCGACCAATCAAGTTGGTGGAGCAACACAGGAATGAACCTTTGACAGATGAAAACAATAAATGCAGTATTTCTAGTGATCACTCAAAGTTTAACTGGATTTTGCAGACCTATCCATAAATACGCACTTTAGACTAATGCACACTGTGCACACAGGCAACATTAGGCACCAAATACCAGAATAAGAATCATAAAATTACAGGGCATATACACGACGTTCAGTTCGCACCGGCCATAAATCTATACTCCTTCTATACTATTCTCCTTCTTTTACTTTTTTTACTACTTTTACACATTCTCGTGAAATACAGAAATCGCTTGTCTGTATATAAATAGTAAGGTCTAGAAATCACTGACCACCATGTTCAAATTTAAGTAGCCACTATTGCTAATGTTGTTATTTAAGAGATATACGACTTCCATTAAATTAATTGAGACGTATAGTTCTTGTGATAAATATAAATTTAGCTAAAACATAATTGAACTATGGTGTCACGTGATACTGATAGATATTTTTATTTAGTATTGTTTTAGTATTGAAAATACTTGAGGCGCTTGTACACGAGGAACGTCTACGAGACAACAATATGACATGGGACAGAACCTACATAAAGATCTTAAAAGTAGATACTAATATTAACCTTAACCGTAACATATAAAGTGAATAAGTTGTATGCAAGGAATTAACTAACAAAAGACGTTATTAACATTTAACAATCTATGACAAGGACTAACATATATTATCTCTAATATTTATCTTACGGAATGTTTATTTCAAATATGTCGACATGGAAATAATTGATTGTCCTCATGGTTCTATACATATGAAATATATACCGATTTCTAAGAGTTATTTTTGGAATATATATATTAATGAAACATATCAGGTCGGAACAAATAATGTCATTATTTATCAATTTGTATAAAAATAAAATGTATGCATTGTCTGTGTAGTGTAAGACTGAACCGTGGATAATTTTCTTAGATCTGATTAATTATTGGATAATTAAGTTTAAATAACGCAAATATCAGCAATTTATACTAAACTTTCGCTAATGTATTTTTTATAAACTTGATCAAAAGGAGACCATACTATTGACGCATATTCCATATACGATCTTACTAATAAATTGTACACATTTTTTAACGCATCAGTAGTGAACTTTCTGCCATTGCATTACACAGACCAAAAATTTTTGATACTTTAACTGATCCTATGTTAAGGAGTTACACCTATTTGAATGCTGGAAAAATAAGCGGTTTCTATTTTTATTTTTTTTTTTCATAACGAAATAAAATCAAAACCAAATTTTAAGGATTTATGATACATACATATAATGAGGTGTAGAAAACATCTTTTTATTTTTTTTCAAAATGGCGGCAATACAGACGTTTGAAGCAACATGTCTTTCTTTGGAGGAGGTCTGCGGCATGCAGAATAACGTGTTTTCATCTGCATCTAGGACAAAAAAAAATCACAATTTACATTAAATTTGTCAGAGAAGTACACATAATTATTAAAAACAAATCATTTTTCGCAAACTTATTCAACAAAAAATTAATTCAATTCGATCAGATGAAAATTGCGAAAGTTATTTTGCATGCCGATTTGAAAAATATGGTTTGGAGAAAAACATGATTTCGAAAAAAACGCGTTCACAGTTTTGAAATCGATTTACTATAAGCTTTTTGTCATCGGTTTCTTTCCTCGAAGATTTTATTGTCCTGACTACCTCTTTTCTCGTTTTCAACGATTTATCTTTCACGCGGCATTCGTAGATTTCAGAGCAATACTTGTACAGTTCGTTGCCGATCGGTAACTGCAACACTTTCATAATTTAGAGTAAACCTTAAAAACCATCGTTCTATAAAAATGTAGCTATGCGCTATGGTTCAAACGACGGGTTGTGAGTTGAAAAACTCACTGTTATTTTGCATGTACGCTCCGAGGCATCGTCAAAGTAATTATTGGGCACTCAGATCACCATAAATTTTCTTCACTGCTTTAAAAATTTAAATTGGTAAAGCTGGTTCATGTGAGTATTCCTAAAAGTATTGTTGCATCTGAGCAACAGTTTCGGAGCATCTGAGATAGATACTTAGTTTTGAGGGTGATTTAAAAAAAATGTTGGACTATAATTGAAATTGAATTTTATTATTATGATATTTTTACATTATTTAAGTCGATAAGAAAAAAACGCTTAAAATTTTTTCAAATAGGTGTAATCTCTTAACTTGTTCTATAAAATTCATTTGATCGTTAAAATAACACCGATGCCTCTGATAGAAGTAACTCATCCAAGAGTTCTATGATCGATATTATATGAATGAATATTATTTTTTATCAGTTTTAACCAAAAATATATGGAAGAAGGGGCATGTGATACTTTATTTAAAGGTTTTTTCATTCTCTATTCAAAACTGCTATGTTTTTAAATTTTATTTGCAGAAATTAACAAGAAAAAAAGGTTTTCCAGCGTAGGAAATTCGTTACATTAAAATAAAAAACAAATCATTATTAATGCAGCAGATGTTCAAAATGCATGCTTCTAGCATCTAGGCAGCATCCTAGACGTAAATAGAAATATCTTCTAACGTTATACATCTGCGGGGTAATCGACCTAATTGTAAGTGTTATTCTTCTTCTTTGTTTTGTAGACCATACTTTTTACATATCCCCATAGGAAGACGTCTAACGGCGTGAGATCAAATGATCTATTCTACAGAACTGGCTATTCTACAGAACCACGTCTCCCTATCCAGCGATTTGGCAATATTGTGTGGAGATATTGCCGGACATTGACTTCGTAATATGCTGGTGCACCATCCTGCTGGAACCATATTACATTACCTGGAAGTTGTGGGTTTCAGCTGGATACAAGTTTGCCATCGTCGGTACAACATTATTTTGGAGCAGCGCTAAATAAGTTTTTCCATTTAAATTGCCGTCAATGAAGAAGGGACCAATGATATTTTCTCCAATTATTCCTGTCCAAACATTAACTTTCTCAGGGTTTTGCGTGTGTAGTTCCTTCATCCAGTGAGGATTTTCTCTTTGTACGTATTTATTAGAAAGTTTTTATTTTATAATAGGGAATGTCGGCAATTACAGACATTTATGTTTTGTTATTATTAACATATTAGAACCTAAAATTGACAAATAGTGTTATTTGTAAAAGTTTTATTTTAATGTAACGAATTTCCTACGCTGGAGAAACTTATATTTTAAACTAAAATTTAAAACCATAGCAGTTTTGAATAGAGAATGAAAAGTCCTTTCAAAGGAAGTATCACAAGCCCCTACTTCCAATTAGAAAATTTAGGGGTTGTAGCTTTCACCTGAAGTATGTGGTTGAATTTAGGGATGACATTTTTACGTCGCAAGATGTCATTTTAGGAATTACAAATTGACGTGTGTCAGAATTTTCTAAAAAAATGCATAATAATGGAGCTACTGAATCTATTCCATTTGGTTGTTCCACCTGTATAAAAAGAAACTTATTATAATAATAATATTATAATAATACGTCATAATTTACGTGTCAAATCAAATGTAAAATATAACATTTATTATGACCATAAGCTGTTATAAAATGGACTTTTATCTCAATCGTTAAATAAAAAAAGGAGGTATGCCATGATCTGGTATACTGTATATTTCATTTGCTGGCTATATATCTTTTTCTTCTGAGGTTTTTCTGCACCGTTATGCACCATATGTCTTTACTATGATGTATGGCGCAGATCTAACAGAATAATAGTTGATATGGAGTTTTCAATGCGCTTAAGATATTTGCATCAGATGAGAGGTATGTTAATTTTCTAAAAGAAACAAACTATTTATCAATACAAAGAATTCTACGTGAAGTTCTGGAAACAAAGTGATATATAGTATGCATGAAAATTAAATAGTTTTAGAGATTTAACTGAATCAAATAGTGCTTTTTGATACCAACACTTTGTTGTCACACACCTAAATATTTACTTAAGAATTCTCAAGAAAAAAAAACATAAAACATCAAACACCCTGAAATATTAACACAAAATAAGCCAATACAAAGAATTCTACGTGAAATTCTAGACAAAAATAATGAAATACTATGCATGAAAATCAAATAGTTTTAGAGATATGAATGGTTGAATAACGGCATTGAAATGAATTGGTTGGAATGTTTATTATTTTTGTCTATAGCCTCATTACGAGACACGAAATTCGCTGTAATAAACCCTTTTGTATTTCTGTTTTACGATTATTGTGATGCTGATGTCAGAGAAAACAACTGAAGCGACGGAAACATTATTTCATATTTTATATGTTTTTATGTGATTGTACATTGACAAATAGAAGTTTTGTTTTCAACAAAAATTATTTTACGATCTAAAACTGAAGATGTAATAACATCTATCAGAATTGCAAAATGTTCTCCGTTAAAAATTTGACTTTGACCACCGGTACATGTGTAAATACTTTGGATTAAATGTTCCATCATTTCTACACAGAAAATTTAGTGAAATTCGGTCAGGTGAATAAGGTGGGCCTTCAATTGGTCCTGTAATGTATGAACTGCCCGAAAAGCAACACTAAAATAAGTTTGGAACGTTCTGGAACTAAAAAAAAAATGGAACGTTTATGACTTTGTGAGTAGATCAACAAACAACAAACAAACATCTTGTCTTTTGCAAACGATGGGAAATCGTCCCATCTAATGAAGTTGTAATATAAAATGTTATAATCAATATTAATTTATTAAATAACTTAATAAATTTATTAAGTTAGTTAATAGATTGTAATCACTTACTGTGTAGATTTAGAACTTATCGTAATTAGGTTAAATAATTGCTTATTAATTAGTTAGTGATATAAGTTGCAATCAAGGCTGATAAGGAATATTGTACAAGATACAGAGCACGAATATAGTTTGTAGAAGAAAAGTCATATCTTCAAAAATCAATCATCTCTAGATACAGGGACCAGAATCCGGAAAACTTGTAAAAACCGGTGGTTTTGAAATCAAAACCTAGCTGAGTGACAGCAATACATATGATTACTGCCTGAATCTTACATTATTATTATTACATATGAGTATTGCCTAATTAATATCAACACTGTCTGAAATACATCTATCAGTTTTCATACATACCCAAAATTACATTTTTTTCATTTACTTTTGAGTATATGATTTGATAAAATATCTAATATAGCTAGGATGTCATCAATTTGGACATTCTTGGGCGTAAACTCGAGCCGCTTCGGAAGAATGCTTTATTAATTTCTCATTAAATTGCCAATTTACTCATCTCATTCCATTGCATTTTTCAACAATTCAATACATGGTAAAAAACTAACGAAAATAGAACAGTTTTGATTATGTATTAAAATTGACAGGGGTGTTTTCATCATTGTGCTCAGAATGACATTTGGAATCAAAACAAGTGAAAATAAATATGACGTGCCATTTAAAATTCGGAAGTTGGGGCCATTTCCGGTTAAACAGAAAGTGAATAAAAGTTGCCGACCGTCAATAAATGCAGATTTTTGTTTAATATCAAATTCTAAAATTTCATTATTTTACCTCTGAAAACAACAAAATTATGGGGGTGAGCCACTTTTTGAGAATCACCTTATAATCACATTATATTTATATTAACATTTATGGATTACTTTTATACATCATTATAATATCAGTTTTAAATTTTGTTAAACTCAAATACATACATTTACATAAAATATGACATACAATCAATTATCGCTTAATCTTAATCGAATGGCAGTGACCCTAAGAAAAACTCGTTTTCAAGATTTACTCGTTTCAAAATTTATTCCGTTACTAGTTTTCAGTCTCCATAACTTTCAGAGAAGACGCATTTTAGAACGTAAATAGTTTGACGAACTATGCTACGCTCTTGAGGTGCAGTGTGCACCAAATCGCATAAAAGTCCACTGGAGTAGGGCTATAAAAGTAATATTACCCATTAAAAATACTTCAATAAATTTCGTCCGGGAAAAGATTTTACCGTTAAATGAGAATTTTAAATAAGTTTTATAAGGAAGTACTCTATCTCTGATATTTTTTACATTATGTTTATGCAGAGTGTGTCGGGAAGCACGCACCAAAATTGTGATGTCTGTGAGTCGGAAAAAACCCTGAAAAAATTATCTCAATTTACCCGGATCTAGAGTACCTCTCCCTCCCCCCATTTTCGAGGGTGCTGAACACGATGCAGGTGTCAGAATGTCTCTTTGGGATTGCGCAATCCCCCAAAATGGACAAAAACCACCCCCCTACATAATTTCCTTCTAAAAAAGGTCTTTTCCCCCGTTTTCGAGAATGCTGAACACGGTGGTGGTGTTCAATATCCCTTGCCTCCACCGCAAAACTCACCCCAAGTATTTTTTTTCCAGTCCCCTTTTCGTGTGCGGTGGTGGCGTTGATTATTGACACCACCAACCCCTCCACCAGTCAAAACTCACCCCCGAAAGGGGTATTTTGTTATATCAGCGGCAAAACGTATGTCCCCCGCTTTCGAGGATGCGGAACACGATGGTGGTGGATGATTTTTATCTATCTCTCTCAACACCCGGCATAATACCACGACGCTCTACTATATTAAATCGGTCTGGCTCTTGATTTAACAACGGAATTAATGTCTGACAAATTAATTTTATAATTCTTTATATTTAAATAAGATAATATTAAAATTTCAGCCATACTAAAATAATTTGATTTTTTTTTTTTTATAATAAATAGCATCTGGCATATTATTATCAACAATAAAAACGTCTGGCAATAATAAATTTATGTTGTTTATAGTTTTTAAAAATTATTGAAAAAAAAAACTAATATTAAAATTATTTAAAAAAATCAATATTTTTACATGTACAGGTAGTATGCGCGAAGTAAACGCAACGTCTACTGGCAGCCAGATGGCCCGCATGGCAATCGAGAGAGCGTAAAGAAAGACATACCAGAAAACCAGCTTTCTTAAAATTCTCGTTTTCCCGACGTTGCTAGCTCTCATACTATTAGTACTTTGCAGAAGTAGATACTTCATTATACTATTCACTTTGCCTCATACATATTACGAGCTTTCAGTGCAGTGCAGTTATTTGAGCACTTTTTTCAAATCGTTCTCATAGCTAAACCCTATTAAACTTGTTAATATTAGTCATAGGGCAGCGTGTGCTTGTTAATCTTAATATAATATGATAAAGGTTTCATATGACAAAAAACTTAAAAGTTTACCTATTGGCCTAGTTTACAGATGATATCTGTCGAAAAAAGTTCTAATTTCTATAAAATATTTATGAGCTCTGTTTTTATATTTTTTGTTTTTGCAATTCTAAAAATGGAAATTTTTAAATAAGTATATGTATATTCATAATGGCGGTAAATCCAATTTGTGGTTACAAATAACCATTAATATTTGGATACTTTTTCAATGGAAAATAAGGAAAAATAAGTCCTTTCGATAAGGTAAAAATATTATGAATATTTTTGTGACAGCGTATTTCGTATTGAAATCCATAGGTATTGTATCGCGCCTAGAATTTACAGCCAGTTATGTTTGTGTCAAGGTATATAACGTAGATATTAGCTTTCGTATGATACTTAATAATATACAAGAAAGACATATATGTTTAAGTTCAAATATATTTTTAGCTAAAACTTGGAAATTTAGTATCCTTTTAAATTGCATTAAAATTCATCTGTAAATAAAGCAGACATTTCACTATTTGGGAGATTACAGTTTACCGCTAATTTCTCTGAGTAAAATAAGCAAACGAATTCCGCCTTCCACTTTTTGTCTGTTTCAAGGGTCAAATAATTAAATTTGCAAACTGTGACATGGAGTATTTATTGCTCTCGCCGCAAAAATTAAGCCGCTCCTAAAGACTGTTTTTTTTAACAGTTTAGATCGTTATTTCAGTTGACTGTAAAGTTTTATTCACTACATGCATTGATTTAGTACATATGTACTATACGCGGACCACAAAATATTGCAAATATTTATATGCATTATATGCATTCATATTAATCTAAAACCTGTTGTATTAAAAAAAATAGTGAATAAAATGTTGATTATAGGAGAAGAAATTGATGTATTATGACATGTTGCGGTAACTGAATCCATACGCAGCTGGAGATCCGACTAAAACTGGATGTGTCAAGGTAATTGATGATGGAGAAAAGCTTATTATGTATCTTTTTGTAATAATCCACGTTATGCTAAACATATACGGGAATATTTAAATTATAAATGTAAATTTTCCTTAATCATTGGATTGGTTCCGAGAATGAATGGTAGTAGTATACATTTTTCTGGGGAAACTTGTTTATCTGACATTTATAAAACTCGGTTTATCTAACAAAACCGGAAAACTTAAATGATCCGAACGTCCAAATAGATAATGTACTATATTATATTCGTGTAATCTATCAGAAAGTGTTACCGAATATGGGAGGAGTCCGTCAACAGTTTACATTCTGAATCCGTGAAAAACGCTCTTCTATTCATCTACTCATTCAAACATTCTTGATAGGTCTCTGCGGAGGTAAAAGTGATAATACCTCGAATAGCTTTAATCAAAATATATCATATATGTACAAGGTACTCATTTGTTAAACCTCTATAACTTTTCTGAAAGCTACATTTCTGACTGTATGCGTAATTTTCGAGCAATTTTATAAAGACTGCAATAACACACAATTTCGGGTCACCACCAAGCTGCTGAAACTCCCATAGTCCGTACAATTGTCCTACATACAACAAGCATTCCATTTCCACTAGAACGCGCCAGACTTACGGTTTGAATACAATTCAATCCGCAAAAATGCTATTAAGACAATAAGATACGGATTAAAAGTAATAATAAAAGTTGACATATTTTATGATATTAACATTATTCCTATGTAACAGTCAACCTAGACCAGATTTCTCAAACTAACATCGGTCTACCTGCTTTTATAGTAATATCGTTACGAAAAAGGATAATGACGGCGGATGCGGAAGAACTTCCCATTCGAGATCATTCAGAGCTTCCTTGATGATGTTTGCGGTGTGTATTGTCATGAATATAGATGAGTTGACCACATCGATCGGCCCTTTTTTTGTTGAGTTGCTTCGTTCACGCGATGAAGCTGGGTGAAATAGAATTCCTTGTCGATAGTCTTATTCTTCTCCAGCATTTCCCAATAAACTACGCCCTCCCAGTCCCACCAGATGCAAATCATCGTTTTCTTGGGATGGAGGGATCGCCATCCTTTTGAATTTTGGACTTTTGAATTTAGTGAACCAATCTCGAGCAGTCCGATCGGTTATAGCGTCTGCTCCAACACAGCACATGTCTCGAGCTTTTTGACCACGACGAAAGCCGAGTCGAAAGTGTCGAAAATGGATTTTTTTGCCTTCTGAAATTTCCATTTAAAATGCATGAGAATAAATTAAAATTAATAGTGAATTCGAAAAATTCAAGCTGATAGATTTGTAGAGTATGAAAAGAGCTTTTGAATGTATATAAACACATCGCTGAATAGAACGTAAAAATTGCGGGAAACAATAAAATTTAAAATACGTCGGGAATTTATTACACAACACAATATAACATTTCTCGTTACTTTTAAAATTTATTGATATAATATCGTTAACAGGGTGTTACATAAAACTCTGAATGTTTATTCTGCGAACAACAGTAAAGTCAGAAAATCGTAGGTACACATTTTTTATTCGGAGAAAATATATTTTAAGATCGTTTAAAAAATACTAATTTATTTTAACACTTAGAGCCCATGAATACTTTTAATCGGTTGATCATCAACGGCAGAAAAAAAAAATTGACCAATTCCATCGAAGGACATTAGGTTACCACAACCACAAGAAACACGTTAGGTTCTTTAAATTGTATACCCTCATTTGTATTTAACATTGTTTCTTTTTTATTTGAAGTATCTATTAGTTATTTTTTTCACTAAATGATGGTTTTTTAGGATGAATGATTTTCTTAGTTATTCTAATGGATGATTTTTTAGTAACTTCTGACATAAAAGCGTGTGTGTGTGGTGTATTCCCATACTCGTAAAATGATGATGAGAACCTCAATATTGTATTTGATGTAGCACATAATACTTCTACTATTGGAAGTCTGTCTAATATTCTACTAGGTATTAGAAACGTATATGTAAACCGCGATACAGTTCTTCAAATTTTAAAACATGAAAATTGTGCATCATTTCCACATGATAACATTAGGATATGAGCTATATGAGGATTATCTTTATATATAGTTTTGAAAAACCACGTGTCACATGATAAACCACGGTTCGAAGATAATTGCCATTATTAGGCTACGGACAACCCCTCACTAGATGAGAGAAAGTCATACCGAAATGCAACAAAATTGTCTGAATGAACTTTCCAAGGGCGTATTCTGCCATGCTTAGGAAAAACTCCGTATCTACACAAATTGTGAAAAACGAGATTTTCGCATACCGTGTCTCAAAATTCTCGTTTATATACATAGAACATAGAAGTTCCGTTTTTGGCCATATCTAACAAAAATGTAGGTCTATATTTACAATTAGTAAAAATGTAACATCATGCGCTACTTAGGAAAAACACGGCAGAACACATTCTTAGTCAAAACGTGAATCTAAGGTTAATCGCATATTTGTATTTGTGTTAGCTAGAAATGATTTTTTTTAATACGTCGATAAGGGAAAATACATTTTGGAATTAACTAAAAATACCTTTATGCAAAATATGTTAAGGATATATTTTTATATTATAAGATTTTTTCTCTAAGCAAAGTTTACTATCTCTCGAGCAGTACGTTTACTGCTTAGAAGAAACGCACGCTTGATTTTTTTTTTTATTTTGGAAATAGTAGTTTTCAGGTAAAATAAAACTTTTTTTTTTTTAAATAAAATACTTTATATAAAAAACCGTTAAAACCTCTCATGTTACTACTGCCGTAAAGAAATAGAAAATGATATATTTTTTTTCATTATTACTTTGCGGTATGTTGATACTGCATTGCTAATCAGAGCAATACGATATTCTTTAAGAAACCCTGTGGTGCCATTTACTGCGAGTTTTCTAAAAACGACTTCCAGATATTTGTCATAACTAGGGTTCCGAACGTGTGCTGTAACGCAGGGCCGTACTAGTAATATGTCATGTTATCGACGAAAGATGACATATAAGACATCAAAAAAGACGGGAGCAAAAATATGTACATACTTATTGCTTGTGTTATTCAGAAACACCGACTGTCCTCATTGCTTGAGGGTACGTTGCCACGACTAGTAGTCTTTCTGTATTTCTTCTCGTTAAAAACGTCTAAAGTGAATAGTGTCGACCATGTTTCACGAAAGGCTACATGCACAAAACATTATTCACAAATCAAACCAAAATTTCTCTTTTTGTAACAGTGCCAGGTATATTTTTTGATGGATATTCGAATCCAAATGACTTTTACACTTCGACAATTGCAAGGAATGCATAAAACATGTACGTCTATTATAAAATCCTTGTGATTTTCAATAATATCTTTAAGTTTATTCACAAATGGTAACGAATGTGCCATTATTGCAGAAATCCACACCAAATCAGGTAATATGTAAATACAGTAGACGAACGAGTTAGTCATCCGCGACAAAAAATTATTTTCAATGCGGCGGTCGACCCGTTTACTCTGCCGGCAGGTCGCAATCGGAAAAGCTCGCCGTCTTACGGAGAAAGTGTGTTACGGCGTCCCGGGTTCCCGCGAAGACATCGTTCGGGATAACATTCTACGCACGGACATAGGCATGGGTATACAGGGATAAGAACTATGCGCTCGAAAAATACGGTTTATACTGTAATTATCATAGAGTTTTATAGTGCAGCCTCTGCGTGACAGCATATTTTCCCGGACCATAGTCATAACCAGTGGCGGCTCGTGATTTTTTTTGGGAAGGCAAACATGTTTTGTAAAAATTTTTGTTTGGTAAATTTTTGTAATGGTAAACTTTGTTAGTAATATGCCCATAGTTGGGAGAAGGACCTCTACTTGGTCAATAAAATATATTAAGTATGTTTGTATAACATAGTGTACCTAATATATTTTATCGGTTCAGCGAAACCATCGAGAAGGTGTAGAGTTTCCGTCAAATTATTTTACAATTTAAAAGATGCAGTGAAATAAATTACTGATTTTTGCCAGGACTGCGTCAATTTAGATATGACAGGCTGAATTGATCACTTTCATAATATTTTGTTTGCCTAAAAGATGTAATTTACAAACACAACTAATATGTTCCTGACTTTTTGAATGTGTCAACTGAACGAGATAAAGTTTTAAGATTTTAACAAATTCATACATTGTCCAAGCATCTTCTCCACGATTTGAAAATAATACACACGGCCAACACAATAATTTATTCAAAGTTAAAGAACCACTTAGCCATTTTCATTTATCATAGCACGTATTAACAGAACTACGAGCCGGCTTACCCTAGTCAATTAAAGTTTTACTTAGACCTGGCAATGATACTCTTAAATCTTTAACAAATAATTTATCCTCATAAGATATGCGACTTAATTTGTACTTTATATGATACTCAAACTATTGAACCTGCAGTTACTGATCCTGCAGATACTGATCACTACAGGTTCGAATATTTATTTAAGTGTCATGACAAATAACTCGTATTGTTATTTTTATGAAATAAACTGTTACACCCGCCTGTTACCTCCATTAAAATTTTGTATAATTGATTAAATAAGACGTTCAGATAATGACTTACGTAAGTAATATGGAACACGTTCAATAATTATTACCCTCCTATACCACTCGACACTAAAAAAAAAACGACAAGAATAACGGTACTTTCCAACAAAAATTTCCAAAACACAGAACAATAAAAGATTTTTTGTAGGTTATGTCGTTAGGTTCATGAAATCAAATGACAAGCTTTCTGTGTGTGTCGTTCAGCGCTGTCACATGTGAGAAGTGGGAGGTGGGCCTGTTTGCCTTCGCTATGCAGTTTTTTTAAAGACCTTTAATGCCACTGGAGTTAAGGGTTAAATTTGTTAGCAAAGCATGTTGGCAACGATTTACTCCTTTTTGAAGTGTGGGGTAATTGGAAATGCAAATTTTTCAACTGAGAACGAAAGTTTTATTCTGAGCAGGAACATTGTTTAAAGAAAAAGAGAGAACGTGACAGATATGATATAATAAATTTGTTTATAATAGTAGATTGATAGAAAAACCTAAGCGTTTCCATTTTTATTTGTATATAATCCATAAAAACAAAGCCAATAACTTTATCCAATTGTTTATTTATTTATGCTGAAGTACATAGTGTAAAAGTTCAACACATGTTATTTTTTTTATTATAGTAAATTGTCATTTATAGTTTATTATAAACTTGCAAAACGCCCTTTCCAATTACCCACACTGACCCTATAAACTGATTCAACAAAACTTCTTTCAACAAAAAGAAATCTCGGCGGTTAATAATAGATGCCTACTTTACCAGGTGTGGCTCCAGGATATCTTTCAGTAACGTTACGAAATATTAATATACTCAGATCCAATAGCAATCCTAACGATAGAAAACATATACTAAGGAACAGTTTTATTACTTTTTCAGATCTGAAACAAGGTAACCAGATTGATGGTCGTACATATATAAGATTTAGTTCTTTAGAATATTGACTGTGACGTCTCAAGTGACGAAATACCATTTATTGAGGATGCTCATCACAATACTTGTAAGGCGTCATTAGAATATTATAATTTTCATGGTAACAAAAATTCAAAATAATTTAACTTTAAATAATCAAATTTTCCTCTTTGGTTAAATGATGCAGATTGCTCCTCCATATACATACGTGAAAACGTTGACGTGGTCTGTGATAAATTTGAAAACATACCTAATTTACAATATAAGGGTGAGGCAGAATAACGAGCGATTTTAAAAAACCCAGGAATTGCGCCATATCGTTAGGAGCTGGTAGGGATGCTATCGGCCATGTTTCCTGCATATTAGCATTTAGTAACAGAGCGGTTGGACCCCTGGTTGGAGCGGTGGACCCCTCAACAGCGCGCGTACGCTGTGAAGACGTTTTATCAAAATGGTAATTCTTACATACTTTTCGCAACCATTTCAACATCAATCGCAATCAACCAGTGCCGTCTGCCTGTGCCATTAAAAAGTGGATTAGGAACTTTGAGGAGACGTCGTCAACGACAAGAAAGAAGCCTGGAAGGCCAAAATCAGTGCGAACTCCCGAGAATATCGAGCGCGTAAGAATTGCTATCGAACGAAGCCGGCGTCGTTCAGCTCGCCGGTGTAGCATTGCACTTGGGATTTCAAATCGAACTGTCGGACGGATTTACATATTTTCCATACAAAATCCAAATCATACAGTTTCTTAAAGAAACCGATTATGTGAGTCGGCAACGATTCTGTGAATAATTTTTAGATTTAATTAATCAAGATGAGGACATTGTAAACAATTTATGGATGAGTGACGAAGCCCATTTCCATTTGTCCGGTTACTTCAACAAGCAGAACTTTAGATACTGGAGTGACGTGAACCCTAGACAAATGCATCAGGAACCCCTTCACTCCACAAAAGTTACTGTGTGGTGCGCTATTTCTTCATCAGGGATTATAGGGCCCTACTTTTTTTAAGATGCCCATGGCAATGCTTAGTCAGTAACATCACAAAGGTACGCCGACATGTTGGAAAACTTTTTTTACACCACAGCTACACGCTACGAAGTTAATGAGGAAACATTTTTCCAACAAGACGGAGCAACCGCCCATACAGCGAGAGTAAGCATGAATATTCTTAATCGTTTATTTCCAAATCATATGATTTCTCGAAATGGGGACATCACCTGGCCTCCCCGTTCACCGGACCTCACAACGTGCGACTTTTTCTTGTGGGGTTACTTGAAGAGGAAAGTGTTTCAAGATAACCCACCACAAAAAATCCAAGCCTTGAAAGAACGACAGAACGACAACAGGGAAGATCCGACAGAAAGTGGACCAAATTACCCTTGCAATGCTGCGGAATGTAATGAATAATTTCAGATCACGATTGGAAGAATGTGTACGCCTGAACGGACGTCATCTTTCCGGAGTTATTTTTCAAACACAAAAATATTACTGCTTTTTAATGTTCTTTAACAAAATAATAGATTCATTTGTAAAAATTGAATTTCTTCTTTTTTTACAGCCTTTTTAAAATCGCTTTAGCGTTATTCTGACCCACCCTTATTTGACGCCACTATTCTATTAAAAGTCAGTCGTCAGTACATACATATATCCTCCTTGGAAAAAAAGAGTTGCTCACAAAAACTATAAAAGGTATAGAACCGCCAGTTTCGTAAACAAATTTAAATCTATAAGAAGTATGATAAACGAAAATAAATACAACATATCAAAATTTTGATATTGATGAATTATGAATACGGAAAACAATATTAAAAATGACGCTAGCAATTTTTTGTCTTTCATAAACAACTGAAAAAAGACATTCACGTACTTCCCAGAATTCCGGGAATAATAAATGCCCTAACAGGTGGTCGACTCCCTTTAGTCTATTGTTCGGGCGTACAGGGGGGCGATGGGGGCGTCGTCCCCCCCAGGTTAAAAACCGAATTCGGGCCCTCTTCGCTTTTTTTTTTTTTTTTTCTGCATTGCCCCCCCCCAAAGAAAAATACTGGCTACGCCCTTGTATTGTTCACGCCTTTGGAGAATTTTTTATGAACGTATACAATCCATATCAACCATTTCATGCTCAATGATAACGCAGCTCAATCAATGATAACGCAGCTGCATGAAACAATTTTGCAAATATACATTTATTATGTATTTCCGAAAAGGATATAATTTATAGTTCCAAAAAATTAAAAAAACAAGCTAGACAGAGTTCCTAGTTTTATCGTGAAGGACTGTATCAATGCATTTCTTGCACCTCTAATATATATTAGAGGTGCAAGAACCTAACCGAGTATATACGGTTAGTAAAAAGTATGAACCCTTGTGGATATTTTTGCACTGGTTTATACTTTTTGGATGAAATTGGGCCTCCGTATGTAAAAATATCCAAGGATTCCAGAAATAATTCTGAAGTTTTTTGTAAATTTCTTGATACAAGAGACCCTTTAAATGATATCTTCGTAAAAAGATGACATGCTAGAAATAAATTTTCAATAATCTTTGGTAATGAATGTGATAAAGAATTAAATTCACCATCGTAACAATTGTATTCAATTCGACATTGAACAGAGGAAAGAGAAACTAGAAACAACAATACGTGCCCAAAATGTATTCTAGAAATCATTACAGTTTTACTACATCACTTCCGATTCCAGAAATTATTACAGTTTCACTACCTCACTTCCAGTTCAACCGGAGCTGATATGCAACTTAATTTTTTAAAATCATTGAACAGAGAAAAGGAAAAACTAGAACTTATAATAAATAGTCAACATGTTGTCCTTCTACTAACTGGCAGTATCCTAAATGATACTCGAATTCGCGCATGGAATGTTTGAAGAATTTCATTTCTTACACGAGTTTTACTTTAGAATCTTTAGATCATTCAAGTTTCTGGGCCTGCTTTTGTCAACTTTGTTCTTGAGATAATCTCTCCGTACGAAAAACTCGAGAGGTCTGAGAAATCAGAGAAATGGGTTGGCCATTAAATTGCACCTCTCTTCCTATACAGCGTCTAGGAACAACTTCACTCAAATATTCGTCAAGTCAAAAACATTCGTCAAGTAAAGTGTGGAGTTTTATTTGAATGCGTTTTGATTCACTCCGTAACAAAATAATAAAAACAACGCAACAATACTAAAGAACAATATAAATGCAATGAAATAATGCTTTTCTCACTAAATTATAACGCACAATGTAAGGACACAATACAAGAAGGCTGGGTACCTAATATTCTTTTTGACATTTAGTTTTAATGCTTCACAGTTTATTCATTGCCTACTCCGAGATTCATGAAAATTGATTTATAACGCGTCAACTTTATACGAATTTTTCAATATGCGGGTATATTGTATCTAGAATTTTACAACGAATTCAAAAATGAAAAAATATACAGGGTGTTCTATTTGAAAAAATAAAGTTGCATGTCACTTCCGGTTGAAATGGAGGTAAGATATTAAAACTCTGACGATTTCTGGAATTATTGGACTGTTTTACATAAGAAGGCCCAATTTTCTTTAAAAAAGAATAAACCACTGCAAATATACCCAGGTGGTTCCATACTTTTTATTAATCCGTAATTTATATTAACCTTTTTGTAATTTCAATCTACGTTAAAATACGCCTGCAATCAAAAAATCACGGTTCTGTGTTGTACTGACTATTTTATATCGCGAATCAAAGTGCTTGTGCCGTCTGAGAGACGTAGGTTTAGTGTGTATGTGATATTTAATGGATATGGAGTAACTTCAAAAAAAGTGAAATTAGATGAGCCCCGATATAAGGAACGGCTTTTAAGAGGTTTATACCATTTTAAAAGCTTAAAAGAAGATAACGACTATAGTGACATTGATAAGGACTATGATGAAAGAGATGCCATACATAGCGACCACGAGACAGATTCAGAAATTGAGGGCAAGTAATTCTTCGTAAACTATTGAAAGTCCATTGTTATTTTTTATATTTCAGGTAACACTATTTACATACGTCAACACCCAAAAATTAATTTGTCTGGAATCTGCCAAAAAAATGTGTCTAGAAATTGTATGTTTATTCCCTGTTGTACATTTTGACATGTTGAAAGTTTTGTTGCTTATATTAATATTTTTCATATAATTCAACTTTGTTTTTGTTGGTTTTGTGCTTTTTATTATATAAGAATAAATATTTTGAGTTTGCAAAGAAGTTTTGTTAGGTAATGCAAATATGACGTTATTCATACACTACTTCCGTATTTTTTATACAGCATCATTCAACGTTTATTTTCTACAAAGTGACTTGATTCTAGTTTAGAAATAGTTTAATAATTTTGTTGAATCATATACTTTTCTAAAAAAATCAGGATAATCCTATTATCTTAAAAAAAAAAGATGTCTGAGAGACGGGGGATTAGTGTCTACGCGATAGATTTCAGGTGTTTTCAGATTTAGGGCTAACCGTATATATTTAACTTAATATCATCCACGTTAACGTTTCCAACAATACGGAAAGACGGGCACGAATATGCCCTATTAAAAAAAGGAGATGCAAATGTATTATGCAACTATAGGCCAAATTACATCCTCTGTAATTTTTCAAAATTACCACAGATAATATCATTATATCTTAGTTTACAATTCGACGAAATTAATTATATCTCCCGATCAACACGATTGAATGAAAAAATTTCATGCATGTCTAACTCAACATGCTTATCTCAATTTATTGCCGAGGCTGTAGACAATCAGAAGAAGGTTGACGTATTATATCTGGATTTTCAAAAAGCCTTTGATCAAATTGATATTCTCCTGAATAAACTTTTGAAATATGGTTTCTCACGACAGCTCTGTGGTTTAATAACCTCTTATTTATTAAATAGAAAGCAATATGTTGAATATGATGGTCTTAAATTTCACAAATTCGTCTCAACGTATGATATCAGATTTTGATTAATGAATTGGGGATGAGAAAAATCTGCGCAAAAATGATTACAAAAACTCTTTCGCAGGAACAAAAGGACATTTTTTAGAATCGATTGATAATGATCCCACGAGTATGACACGGAAACCAAGCCCCAAATCACGGAATGACACACTTCAAGCTCTCCAAGACCCAAAAAAGCAATAATGAGCAAGTCGAAGATCAACTACATGCTAATTTGCTTTTTTGATAGTTAGGGAATTGTCCACAAGGAGTTTGTGCCTCCAGGCCAAACAGTAAATCAACACTTTTAGGAGAGATTCTTAAAAAACTTCGAAAAAGTGTCAAGCGTGCGAGACCAAACATCAAGAACAACTGGATGTTGCATTGCGATAATGCGCCTTGTCACAGCCATTTCAGTAAACGAGTTTTTAGCCAGTATAACGTTCCTGTGGCTCCTCAGCCTCCGTATTCGCCTGACTTGAGTCCTTGTGACTTTTTTCTCTTACCGAGATTGAAAAATCGCCTCAAGGGACTACAGAAAACATTCAGGTCGTAACCGACCAGCTGAAGATATGCACGATTCTTTTCAAGATACAAACCAACATTTTACTGCAAAACTGCCAACACGAATATTCTCTGCAAATCCTTTATTTCTATCATGTATAAAGCATTTAACTCTATTTCTCATCGCTGTGATATTAATTTCGATACAAGTAACGTCACTGTAACATCACAAGTAACATCACTGACTATTTACTGAATATCTAACTTCTAAATTATTGAAAGCTATTTTACCATTTTTTACCATTTTTTACCATTTAACAAATCTTTATTATTATTATTTACATGCCACATAAAAGCTAGTTAGAGACGGTTAGGATTCATTACAATACAAACATAAATATACAAATATACAATAGAATAAAATATAAAATATAATATAAATGTATGGTTGTACATAAAAAATTTTGAATCCCTATGGGCGGGGGGCTAGTTTACCACATACTTATAGCACACTGTTTCTCGTGTCAATAATTCTTGTTTTATAAACAAACAATTCTTGTAACTGGGTGCTAACCTATAAGAAAAACTCTATTGTATAAATTTTGAATGCCCTGTTAATTTTGCCCTATCTAGCTCAAGCATTCACACTCATATGGTAAACAAATTAACCATTCATTAATCAAAATTAACCGAATTTAACCACAGCATACCTTGTTAAATTTTGTCTAAGGTTTTGTAAACAATACAAATGTGTTTCTTAAAATTGAAATATTTCGAAAATCATTTATTTGGTTAATAAATTAATAGGTAGCATTAATATATGGCATAAAAAATATAGCATGACTTTTAATGCAGACAAAGATTTTAAGGTCGTATTTTGAAGTCGAAATAATAATTAAGTGTCCTAAAATATAATAGTTTCGAGTTGCAGCCATCGCAAGTTGCGCAAAAAAATCGTTATTTTGATTGTAACTACAGTTAAGCATTAAATCTCCTGAAATTTTGCCTATACCTTTAAAAGTCCCTATACCTTTAGGTGCTCTTTTCGTTTTTTGTCCCAAAAATGGGGTAAACTTAATTTTTAGGGGGGTATTGAATGCCATGAAAATTTAAAATTAAATATCACCTAGTCAGACATGAAAAAATCCAACATTTTGTTCTGTTACATTTTTTGGTACAACTAATCGTTTCCAAGAAAGTCGCTAGTGAACAAAAAGGGAGTGAA
The DNA here is from genome assembly GCA_029963805.1 of Aromia moschata. Lineage (NCBI taxonomy): Eukaryota > Metazoa > Arthropoda > Insecta > Coleoptera > Cerambycidae > Aromia > Aromia moschata. Next base: position 971,506 of record JAPWTK010000151.1, on the reverse strand, counting down.
GAAACTAATTTAGGTTTAGATCCTTTCAATTCCCCTCTAAAAAATGGTGTAAACCTATTACGCTATTTTAGAGACAAAATAAATAGAACCAAAGAAACAGTAACTTTTTGGGCAAATTGGGCATGATGGATGTAATTCGGAAGAGGTGCATTTTACGACACATGTTTATAGGAAAAAAAATATTATTTTTAACTCAAACGTACGCCCTTAAAATCTTTGTAGTGAATGTTGAAACACTCTGAATAATGAAGATAGTGTTTACTTCGGTTTTCCTGAAAGTTGCAGAAAGTTGTTATTATGTAGTTGTTATTAAGTGCCGTATAGCAAATTTCATGCAGTATCTGATTGTGTATCATTATATGTACAGGGTATTCCAATTGCAAATTTGAATTTCATTGCACTTTCTGTAATACAGGAAGTCCAATTAAATTCTTGCAAACAAATTTTTTAGTCAAGCTTTGTTTTATTTGTTATCTTTCTGTATTGGGGGATAATACTTATAATAGGTATTTGACATAGGCCATAGTATTTTAGTTTTTCAGGCAATACGGGTGACTAACATGGAACAAAAATTTACGAAATCAGACATATAAGCACTATTATTTTTATATTGTCTAATGATTTGATGATGTCAATACTCAATAGTAACGTGGTTGTAACATAATTACTGCAGAAACCTGATTATGTAGAGGATACAAATTATTACTCAAAAAGAACTCTGTAAAATAATATTGACACGTGTAAAATATAAACATTTAATAAAGGGAAAATATGTTATTCTTACTCAAACTTTTGCAAAACTACCTAATTCTTAAGGGATTACTTTGTGAATTAGTTGCAAATTAAAGCAGACAGGGGTCGAGGGACTTTTTTACCCAGTAAAGAATATAATTGAATTAGTTTTTGTAGATTGCGTGCTTGCTACGACTTCTATTAGGAATTAAGGAATTATAACTGTAGGTCATCTCTAGGTTACTTCTTTTCATTTAGGTTAACTGTAGGTTATTCTCTAGTGTTCACAAAGTTATTATCACTGATATAACAGAGCAAGCTATGATATAAAAGTGTTCTTTAATCAGTAAAATTTGCTTTAATAAAAGTTTGTTACAAGAGTTGCTTATAGGAATTACTTATTGTTAGGTAAGCGTTATCTCAAATTCGGTTTGCCATTAAACAAAATTTATTTTATTTAAAAAATGCAACCGTGTAATAAAACTGTTTTACTTAACATCATAAAGTAAAATAAAATAACCTATGGATAATATATGGATTTTTTTGACTAGATAATTTCAAATATCACTTTAAAATAATATGTTGATTATTTTACTTTCCCATGAGATTTAAACTAGCAAAACATGGCAAAATTGTATGTGAATGTGGTGATTTCGTTTTCTTTTAGTACCTTATGCATTGACGGTAAGACGGTAAATTATGTTTTACATAGTTATATTTCAATTTCGAGTAATAAAGCATCTTGAAAATATTTGTATAAATAACACATCTCTCTCTATAACTATAACTTGAAAATATTTGTATAAATACATATTAGAGGCAAGTATGTATAACTACTACATTACATATTTTTAAACAATGGAAATGTTTCACTGCTAGATGTCGCAGTTTTCTGGTATTTCAAATAATATTTTCTGTAAAGTCTTTACAACAATAGCGCGTAAATCGTTTTTTCTTGTTATGGAATATAATAAATTGAGGCAAAAGTTGAGAAGCTCGGAGAGAATGTTTTTGTGATAAATTTGAGGAAACTTTGCAGAAGTCAACTTTCTTTAGCTTCACAACTTGCTTTAGCTCTAACTAAGGAAGCTGCTTTAAAGTAGCATGTCGAGGATCAACTGTATACATATATTCTTGAAGAGAATATATTACATTCAAAAGTGACACAAGATGCATATTATAACTTTGTTATTTAAGCAGAACATTTTTTTATTTTACTTCCACTTCCACGTAATGGAGTGGAAGCAGGGTTGGACTGTTTTAAATCAAGATTGAATCACGATTTAAATTAACTGATTTTTTAAAAACTACGATTTAAATCAAAGACTATGATAATCGACTATTATGAAGTCACTTCCGCTATACTTATGACTAAAGCCGGCTAAACAGCGCGGCGGCCCACAAAGTTTTCACACATCTCAACGTAAATAACCCGGTAAGTTTAACACATCTCTTTCTAAATTGCAAAAGTTTACTGTTTTCATGAATTTTGTTTTTGCACGTACAAGTAATAAGTAGTATGACGCGTCCGATTATGGCCCGCCGCCCGAATCTGCCGGCTTTACTTATGACGCGGGTTTCATTTTTATACGGGGGTAACTAAAATAAAATATAATAGGTATATTAAAAAATTGCGAATCGTTATTTTCATTTGATTGATTGTTATTTGTTATGCCATATGAGGGTAAGAGCAAGGTGGGTTGTATTTTAACGTGAATTTGGGAAAACATGCATGTGAGGTATTGTTTTATACGTTTTTGAGGTACAATAAATCAAAAGTCCCATAAAACACATCAAGAAGTACAAAGAGGATGAAGTGCTGAATGACAAGAAGATTGCTTGGTCCAACAGGATAAGTAGTTAACAAGTTGGTCCAACAGGATAAGTAATGAGGGAACTTTATTACAATTATTAGAATCACAAACAATTTCGTACACAATATTTGATTAGTCTAATTTAGGAGTTTTTAATTTTAATTTGGAGTAACATTGTGTAACTGTAATTGATTTTTTGCATGATATAGCTATTTTATCTGTGGTGATAATTCGTGATAAGTTTTCGGACAAAGTATGTACATATATAGGGTAATTTGAAATATATTTTTTTTATTATTTCCAATAACATTTTTTTTTGTTATCTTTCTTTTTCATTGTTATTTTGTTCATAACTTTATTAGTAGTTTGTTTAACCATTTTTGTTGGATAACGATTCTGTCAAGTAGTGTTATAATTGACTGAATATTATTTGGTATCAACATATCATTTATACCTAACATATCATGTAACAAGTTAATTGCTCTCAAAGTTAAGTTTTTTATTATAATAACATCTAGAAGAAGTAGAGTTTTATTTTGAGATTTGCTCTCTAACGTGAATTGAATTTTTTGGTGAAAACTGTTAAAAGTTTGCAAAATGAGATTGAAAAAAAATGACTGTTTCTGGAATAGCTGCTACAATGTCGTCTATTATTAAAATATTCCCTTATTATCTTATTTCGATTAAAATTAATAATAATCCTTTGCATACAGCTTCATCGTCAAGAAATTTGAGTCCAATACATAAATGATGATTTAGATTTAAATCTCATGTACAGTATTTATTGAAAGTTTTGTTTTTCATGAAAATTTCATATTTTAATAGGTTCATATTAAATGATGGTTTAAAAATTACTTATTGAGTCCCATGTATTGTTTTTGTTTAACTATTGTGATCTTATGGTCCTTATCTTTTACAAAAAACGTATTATTTTTTTGCGTTCGCTATATTTTTAGATAACATAAATATGACCAATTATCACAAAATATTAAAGACCTAAAATAGTTAAACATGGAATATCTAATATTACTCCATATACATAAATACATTTTATTGCAGCATGTGAATTGGCCATATGTATGACCAAATTTAACTTTGGTTATACATACATACCAAATTTAACTTTGGTCATACATATGGCCAAAATGACTTTTATAACCTATGTTATGTATGTCATAATTATTATATTGGAAATGGACATAATAGTAGAAATCAAAGTAGAGGCTGTGAAGTTAATGTGATATGTGAATTTATCTACCCCAAAACCCCTATAAAACACAACGTTGCTTTATCTTACTTAATTTATATTAAAATAGAATCCTTGCCCCACTTTTCCCTATTCTGGGAAAACAAACGATACCATCAGTTAAATCAAAATCATATTCATTTTCACAAATTTTTAACAATTTCCTTATATTTTGTATTAATTACCTCGAAAGCCAAGGGGGGGGAGTAAGATAGGGGACAACATTAGGATATAAAAAATAGCTGCCCCCTTCTCTCTTGCACACAACAAAAATACAATCAGCCAAATTAACATAAATTCAATATTTGTATTGGCTACACACAAGTTTTCCAATCCATGTTTTAATGTCTTCCTTATACCTATATTATAAAAGTATATTATATAAGTATATTTTGAACACACCATTGACCTTTCCGCACTCAGTGGGGTGTGGGGGGAAGAAGAGTAGGAGACTTTTCACTGTGTAATTATTAAAATATATGTTAAAAACATGTATTTTACCTAATTTGAATATTTACCCTCTTCAGCCCCATAAAAACCCCAAACCTAGAAGGCTTAACTTGTTAAGTTAGATATGTGTCTAAAACTTCAAATGGATTTGAATTTATCTGTAGATAAGGAAAAAGTATATTACCCTCATTTATCCGTCAATCCCTTAACCGATTAAGCTCAAAATTGGCTGCAGACCTCATCATGGTACATAAGTATTCCTAATTTCAAGTGAATATTTTTAACGCGTTTTCGAGTTATTGTATACACAAAAGTTTACAGACAGGCAGACCAAGAAAACGACGGACCGACAGATAGAAAACTATTTTTCGTCTAAGTTTACGTGGATGTGGCAATCGCCGCATTTTTGGGTAATATACTTTGATTTATGAGATGCTAGAGTGATGTGTGTATATAATTTATATTCAAATATATAACCCACTGAGAAGATGCGACGATGACATTTTCACTGAAATCCGTTTTCTAAGGGTGCTTCCACTATTTGCGTTTCATTAATAATGCGTTAGCTTTGGGAAAAACTTCTGATGTGTAAATGTGACGTGGGTTGAAATCCACTTAAAGTATGGGAGTAACTTTCAAAGCTGAATATTTAAACATGTTTAGAATAAACTACATTGGTACATACACTATTTTTTGTACACGGAGTTGTACGGTGGGACAGTAACCTCTCAAAAAAATTTCGTGTATCACTAAATTATTATATCACGTTATATACCGGTGATTTTTTTTATTTTACATATTGCGTGAATAGGAATAAAACATTTTGAATATTGATAGACAACAACTCCAGAACGTTTTACGATATGAATTACGATATGAAATTTGAAATTACACTTGCTTATCATATCGAGGTGGATCTGACTATGCTTCATCTATTTTAGGGGATTAGGGAATAAATAGGGTAATAAACTTTTCCTTTGCCTAGAATTCGGAAACATTTGTGGTTCTTTACAAAAAAAAAATCACATACATACACTATAACAAAGTCTGCAAGTGGTGTGTACAAAGTAACGAATAAATTCGTTATCTCGCAATAATAAGTTTTTTTAAAAAGAACATCAGGCACGTCCACTTTATTTTACAAAAAAGGTATCTATTTATTTTTATAAACATTATTTTTCATTATTTTTTTGTTTTTGAAATATGACGATACTGACATTTTTTAAATGAGAGTATTTATATTTTTTGGACACAGTTAGGTCGCTTATATACATATACCTACATATATTTACACGTTAAAAAAAAGTTTAATCTTAAAAACGAAAAGAGATTTGTATTTCAGATTAAAAGTAACAAGCGAGGATCATTATAGATACAAATTCATAAAACTTTTTATTTGTCAGGTGATTTACCTAAAAAGCCGCTACTGACTTTTAAAACAACATATTTTGGTAAATACTTGTACTTAGTTATTCCTTCTTTACAAATAAGTAAAATACAATTAATCCGACTAGAGCTTTGTAAAGATCTGTAGTTTCTACAATGTTACATCTCTTTATTGATTAATAAAATACTAGGTACCCAAATAGAAATAATCCAAAACAGTTGGCCGTTAGTCGGGCCAATAAGGCCGTTTTTTGACCCAGACTCGCTTCACTTCAAACTATATTAGATAACCTCATCTATAAAAGCCACATCATTTACCAAAACTTTTTTTCGTTTGAGTCATTATTAAGAGAAAAAGAGGCTTATAGTTTTTGCAATTTTATATGGGATTTTTAGATAAATTTTCACTACGCCCATTTACCGATAAGCCCCTGTCATCATACTTATTTAAAAACATTCTTGGCGCATTTTAAAATGATCTATTTTGACATTTAGAGGCATTATGACCAAATCTCCCGCAATTAAATCACGGTTTAACATGGATAAAATCATATAACTTACACCTTTAATATTCCACAAACATTCATCACTGTTTTCCTTGATGTATCTACATACATACTTCAGCTGACACTTCCACTATGGCACTCTGTCATCGAGTGTTTTTGTTGGTGTAAATACTTGACATTTCGTGTTGTAATTCTCAAATTTTCTCTTGTTAACGTTTTGTTCTATAACCTCAATATCAAGGATTTAAAACAGTTTTGTACTCAAACAATTTTTATTTTTGGATTTATTAATTGTTCTTTTTGAATTTTTAAACTACTCGTACCTTCTAGTTTTGATGTTAATGAAGTTTCAGCTGTTAGAACACTTTCCTCATTCATGCAAATCATCGTTATTTTTAAAAGTAATTCTTCTGGTTTGTATACTTTTATCTTTACCCATTTTTGCCCGGTTTTCCAGTATTGGAACAGTGTTTATGGCTGCCTATATCTTTAAGATGAATAAACCGTGCCCACTCTACAAGACACGACTTGTTACAAGATAGTCTAGGGAGACTTTATTTAGTTGCACTTGAGACGCTGGTCAACTGAGTGTTCTTGGTGATCTGTTTACTTTTGTGCTTTTTTAGTACGATAATGTCATCAAAAAGGTAAGCCTGGTATATTTGTATTTCAATGTTTTTTTACTTACACTTATAGAAATTTATTCTTACGTAAATATAGATTTAGTACTCCTGTGCCATTTAGTACATATTGTGCCTCCAAATTGAATTATAGGAAAATTTTTATTTGCAATAAAATTATATTGTTCTATAATCGGAACACTGGGCAATCACACATGCCTAATGGGAAATTTTTATTTTAGGACTTTAACGACCGCAGAGCTATTAGAAATTGTGGAAGGTGAGGAATTTTGGTTAGATATCGGGCAAGCGGATATCTTTATATTCCCTCCAAATGATGGTGATGACAGCAAAGAGGATGAAAATCGGCATATAGATCATCGTAGCGGAAGCCAGCTTCAAACTCGGGCTACGGCAACAGTTTATTGCAGAGATGGTAATATTGTTTTGGGTGAAGAGGAAAGTAAAGATGAAGAGTACACTATACAACTTTCGGAGCTAAGGAAGGAGATAATATAAAAAAAGTTCCTCTCAAAATATATGCTGATAGATATGTATTTCTCATCTTTAAAGTTAGTAAATCGTCTACAAGAACGTGGTTACGGCTATACCGTACAATAATGGCGGTACAATAATGGCAAATACAACCGAAAAGTGTCCTATAATGACTGTTAAAACTTTAGAAAAGAGAGAGAGAGGAGATTATGACTATCAGACAGATATAAGTACAGGTATTACAATTGCAGCTCGGAATGATAACCGAGATGTTCTAACTGAAGTTCATGCGATACAGTTGACCCAATTGGTCACGCAAACAGATGGGTATCAGCTGAAAAAAAGAAGGTCCCTGTAAGCCAGCCCAATGTAATTGCCAAATATAATAAATACATGGGTGGTGTTGATCGGTTGGATGAAAACGTCAACAGCTACTGAATTTCCATCCGATCAAAGAAGTGATGAGGGCAGTATTTGCTTTCTGCTTTGATGCAAGTATCCATAATGCTTGGCAAGTTCACCGAAGGAATGCTAATAGTACCACGGACTATCTTGCATTCAGAAGACATATTGTCCAGGTATATCTCCGAAAATATGGTACTTCTATAGTTGTAGGAGGTCGACCAAAATCATTTAAAGAAATTTCAAGCATAGTTTTAGAAGAAATTAGATTTGATTGTCTGGATCACTGGATGATACCTGCCGTAAAACAAAACAGATGCGCAATGTCTAAAAAAAAGTCGATGAAGCAGTGCCAAAAATGTGGGGTAAATTTACATGAGGGGTGTTTTAAAGATTTTCATGTTCGTTAACTTTGTTTTGTAAATTATTTCAAATAAAAAAATATTTCACACTTGTTTATATTATTTTCCTTTATAAAAATATATGCACATTTAATGTCACATTTGAACCTTTTGTAGACCCGGCGTTCCATTATTGGATCATACTATAAAACAAAAACTAACAAAAACATTTTTGTTAAAATGGAATAATATTCTTACACTAACTCTAACTACGAAGAATATCACAAAATTTTCAAAAAATCGACAAAAAATAATTTGGGCAAAAATGGGTTAATGAAGTTACAGCTGTTAGCACACTTTCCTCATTCATGCAATTCATCGTTAATTTATTATTTAATTCATGACTTAATTCATCGTTATTTTTAAAAGTAATTCTTCTAGTTTGTATACTTTTATCTTCAATTAGGTATTGTAAAGAGACGTCCAAAAAAAAAAAACGACATCAAATCTGGCTATGAACGAGAGAGATAGAAATAGCGGTCATATCGAAGCTTTTCGGTTATGTCACACTTTTGACAAGTGACTGACACAATTGTAAAATAAATAATGGCTGTCATATAATGTAATAGCTTTGACAATTAAATAAGGTTATAAATTTAAGATCGAAATGGAATAGATTATTTTTTCCGTATCTAGTAACTCTTTCAATAAACATTTTTTTGGGGTTCCATTTTAAGCTGTTTTAATAGTGTGTTTTTTTTATATTTTTCAGGTGAGTACTCTGCTCGTATACCGAATAAGACTTTTTACACCTTTATTGCATTTACATTTCTGCGCATATGCTCCCCCCCCCCCCTAAAGCCTTACCTGCATCGCGCATGTGCGTCCGCATGCGCATGTACATCCCTCATTACTTGTGGCACGTGGGCACTTGGGCAGCCATGATATGCTTTTATTTAGTTGTCCACGTTGTATCGTCCGTCTGTTCAAAAATACTAGTAAAATGTAAATATAGACGCATAAAGAAATGGTGCAAATTATTAAATGGGAAGCAACCCGAATAGTCCATGTCCCGAAGAATATTTCAACAACTGCATGTTTTCTGGTAGAAAAAAAAAAACTGATTCCTATGCATAGTTTTGATGCGATTAAAAGTTGGGAACATTTGTTTATTTAACAATTTATAAAAAACTAGTAAGTTTTTTTGTTTATATAATTGCTTCTAGAGCTCGTAGGCAACTTTTACGGCCACTGTTTGGTCATCAAATCTCCTACAAGATAGGCCATTTTGCAAATACACTCGACATCCACATATCCGAACTCCATATTTCCGAACTCACGATATTTCCGAACTTTTTTCTCACGATATTTCCGAACTTGTATTTCCACACAACCGAACTTGTCGCTGTCGAATGTCGCTGTCGAATGAGCCAGAAAAACCCTTTGCGCATGCGCCAGGTTCGGTTATCCCGAGGTGAAGAAAGTTCGGAAATGTAGAATTTTGCGGAACGAAAAAGTTCGGATATGTGGATGTCGAGTGTAGATTTTTTATTGTTTGTTATAAACAAATTGGACGTTTTCCGCGAAACACCGAACTACTACATTTTTCTCGACGCGCGTTTCGCCAACCAAGTTGGCATCTTCAGAAAATTAAAACTAAATTCTAGTCTACACACTTACACTATTTATAACAGAATCCCTAACTTATAATTTGTCAAAATGGTTAACGAACGAGTTCGAAAATCGCCTATTACACAAAACAAGTTTTTCAGTAAAAAATTCTAGTGAATTCATTGACAATATCAAAAATATCCAATTGAAAGAAGGTGAAATTTTGGTCTCGTTCGATGTATGCTCATTGTCCCAATCCCGCAAACTTTGGACTACCTCAGGGAATTACTCGAATTAAATAGTTTAGACGATAACATTATTATGGAATACATTCGGCTTACTAGTATTTGTATGAATCAAAAGTGTTTTCAGTATAATGGTGAATATTTTCAACAACATGAGGGAACGGCAATGGGTAACTCCTTGGCACCTTTAATTGCAAATCTTTTTATGAGTAAATTTGAGACAGAAGTAAAAGATAAATTCGAGTATTTCCCTAGAGTTTGGTTCAGGTATGTGGACATCTTCGCGGTATTTGATACAAAATCAATTAGTTTAGATAATTTTGTTGCCAAATTAAATAACCGTTTCCCTACCATAAAATTTACATATGAAGTGGAACTCAATGAACAGCTAGCATTTTTAGATGTATTAGTTATTAGAAATAGTGAAAATAAGTTAGAGTTTGATGTATATAGGAAAGAAACCGCGACTCTTAGATATATTCCCAACGATTCCCACCATTTTCAACATAAAATGGCAAGTTTTAATTTTCTAATTCACCGTTTGTTAAATTCCCCCCTCAGTAAAGAGAGGTTTGAACATGAGAAACAATTAATTAAGAATATAGCTAAGAGTAACGGTTACTCAGTCCATTTAATAGATAAGTTAATAAGGAAGCATACATTTAAGAGAACCCTGTACAATTCCACGACTTTTCGTAGAGATACTGACAATTCGAAATTTGCTTCGTTACCATATGAACCTAAATTCACCCGCGGAATGGATAAAATTTTTAAAAATATTAATATCAATTTGGTTTATAATTCTAAAAATAAACTACAGACGCTTTTGGGTAACCCCAAAGACAAAATCAACAATAACGAAAAGTCAGGAATATACGAAATAAGTTGTAAAGATTGTGATCAAAAGTATATTGGGCAAACAAAAAAGATCTATATTGACTAGATTTAAAGAACACATGGCTCATTTGAAATATGCCAGAACAGAAAAATCTTGTATTGCCCAACACGCTTTTGACAACAACCATAGGATAGACATAAATAATTTAAAATTAATTAGTAATGCAGTAGACAGTTGGATGCTTTTTAAAGTTTAGAAATCATTAAGTGTAACAATAGTATGAATAAGGACAACGGTCTGATACCCACCAGTCCACTGTTTGCTCTGATAAACAAAGACAGTTACGGTTCAGTGAACCGTGGCAACAAATTTTGTATAAATAGTGCAAGTGTGTAGGCTAGAATTTAGTTTTAATCTTCTCTTGAAAATGCCAACTTGGTTGGCGAAACGCGCGTCGAGAAAAGTGTAGTAGTTCGGTGTTTCGTGGAAAACGTCCAGTTTTTTGTTTCTACGCCGAAGGTTCCAGTACCCACTCCTGGATAAACAAATTGCCAAAAATCGCAAACAAAATTTTTTAGATCGAAAATCTTTAGAGTAACGTAAAACAAAATCAATGAATTTTGATGTTACATTGAGAATTTATAACTCTCAACTAACTTAACAAAAAACGCTTTGCGGATTTGCCAAATATTGCTTAGTTGTTTGTAAATTAATTTTTTTAAGTGAAACTTTGTGGTCTTATTGCAAAAGTACACCATAATATATCGTAATTTGGCCTCGGTGAACACATTGCAATTAGCATAATGTATAATTTAATACAAAAAAAATATAATTTTTTTAATTTCTAACGTTTTGTCAAGAAAAAAACAATTTTGCAATTTAAACAATTGCAAATATCTCGACCATTTTTAATATTTTTTTTTTCAAACCAGTAACATTTTAATCATGGTAAAAAAACACATATTTAAAAAAAAGTTACTCTACCTTTCTCGGAAGCCAATATAGCATATTTTGACGTTTTTTTAAATTACAGTCAAATTTCAAAATATTTCAACTTGAAAAAATTACTATATATTCGTTAAGTATTATGTTATACAGTGACAAAACGTTTTTTGAGATATCTTGTATAGTTTTGCAACAAAAAAATTCAAGAAACTGCCATTTTCCAAGCTAGCGTTGGTTTTGCGCTCTCATCTCCTGCCCCACCAGCAAAGCAGTTTCTTGATTTTTTTTTTGCAAAACTATACAAGATATTTCAAAAACGTTTTGGTCACTGTAACATAATACTTAACGAATATATAGTATTTTTTTCAATTTGAAATATTTTGAAATTTGGCTCTAATTTCAAAAAAACGTCAAAACATGCTATCGCTTCCGAGAAAGGTAGAGTAACTGGTTTTTTTTTAAATGTGTGTTTTTTACGAAGATTAAAATGCCACTTGTTTAAAAAAAAAGGAAATATTAAAAAATGGTCGAGATATTTGCAATTGTTTAAATTGCAAATTTTTTTGACAAAAAAGTTAAGAATTAAAAAAATATTTTTTTGTATTAAATTATATATTATGCTAATTGCAATGTGTTCACCGAGGCCAAATTACTATATATTATGGCGTACTTTTGCAATAAAACCTCAAAGTTTCAATTTAAAAATTAATTTACAAAAAACTAAGCAGTATTTTGCAAATACGCAAAGCGCTTTTTGTTAAGTTAGTTGAAAGCTATAAATTCTCAATGTAACATCAAAATTCATTGAGCAGATTTTGTTTTACGTTACTCTAAAGATTTTCGATCTAATTTTTTTTTGCGATTTTTGGCAATTTGTTTATAATATACAATAAAAAATCGATTTGCAAAATGGCCTATCTTGTAGGAAGTTTTATCACGAAAAAGTTAGTGGTCGTAAAAGTTGACTACGAGCTCTAGAAGGAAATATATAAGAAAAAAAAAAACAAAAAAAACAAGCTAGTTTTTTATAATTGTTAAATAAACAAATGTTCCCGACTTTTAATCGCATCAAAACTATTTTTCCCGTATTCCTGGGGAAATTCTGCATAGGAATCAGCAATTTTTTTCTACCAGAAAACATGCAGTTAAATCGTATTTTTTTGAGCTTCGGGATATGGACTAGAAAGGAACAGAAAACTACTACATCTTTATCATTGTTTCTATGTAACGCTAAAAGTAGTTTCATGGAAAAATTCAGTGCTATTTATCACGAATGAAAAAAAGTGTTTCAATAAAAGCTTACGTAACTCGTAAAATCTAATTTTGTAATGAAAAATGTCGGTTCCCATTTGATGAACATTATCACCCAGCCTACCCCAATAGGGAGGTTGGGGGTCGATTTTGGCATAATTGGATAGCACTTGAAAATATTACATTTGTGCTTTTTGTCTTTTCAATTCGATGTATTTTTGCCGAGAATTACGAAAAAAAAAATTTTCTTCCGATTGCGGCCAGATATATCTAGAATAAAAAAAAGTTCCTGACAAAACCAACGTATTTTGTGGCGTAGAATCCGAATGTGTAGTAAAAAATTGAGATTCCTATTTGAAATTTTAAAGTTGCCCCAAGCCCCACCCCAGAAGGTGGGGGGGGGAAGTAATATGTGGGAGTTTTGAATAAACAACTTTTATCTGAGCTATTTATTTATGTATTATGGTTTACCTTGTTTCTTCCTGATATGTAGATACATTCTTCCATATACTTAGTGTTTAGCGACTTTTATCACTTATTGAAATATAACATGCTATATGTTTTATACATTTGTTGACACCCTGTTTTCCTATATACCGTATGTGTACATTAGACATTGCCCAGTTATGAAAAAGGATAAATAGAAGTGAGACGACAGATAAGAAGCAACCGCATACACACCGAAGGTAGTAAGGGAATAAGTGTAGACATTGTCCTTGTTTACCGACCAATGTCTGTCTACGATACGATATACCTTGGTGAACTAAAAGTCTCTTCTACAGTCTGACCGTACTTCGAGAGTAAATAATGTATGAATTGGATAATTTCCTTGACGATTGGTAGCTTAGTTTCAAACTATAATTGAAGAAAACTACCGTGTTTATAAAGGCTACTAATATATTCATACAATAAATTAATAATAAACTGGATTATTAGGCTACTTTCCGATGCATGTCTATTACTGTACCATTCAAATAATAACCTTAACGTCAGGACTATGTAATAATGAATAGAAATTGTAGTAGCAAGTAATTGTGTCAACGCAACGATGTAATTTATTTAAAGTTACAGATTAGGTATATGAACCGGTGGCTCATGCATTAATATATAAATATACAGGGTGAGACAGAAAGAATGGGCCAACACTAAACTGGAGATACTAGACACCAAAATATTATGATTGAGTTCAACATGCCATATACCAATGTCGCTGTCGTATCCATATGCTTTAAAAGAAAAAACGTTTTCAGCATGAGTTTGAGGTGAACATTTGGTGTGGTGTAATTTCTAATTTTGTCATTGGACCTTTTGAATTACCACCCAATATAACTGGACCTCGGTACTTAAACTTTCTTCAGCATCATTTAAACGAGCTCTTAGAAGATATACCACTTATGGCGTATGATCAGGAACATATTTCTCATACATACATAAGTCATATACGAGTATGAATATGTAAAAAAAAGGAAAAAAGGTGTTTTTCTTCTTTTAATATAGTAGTACATGCTATTGCAAAAAGAGTAAACCTTAATACTATAAAACATTAGTTGGACGTGGGGGGCTCAAAATATTATTATGGGTGTATTGTCTAACAAAAATTATAAGACAGCCAAATATTAAACGTTTTGGGTGAACTGCAAATAATATGGGGCTAAATATTTGTATCTGGTGGTTTTCGGGAATACTCTGCACATCTAAATATAATGGTGATTTTCTTGCTCTTCCGGATATACCAGAAGTCAATACTAACTTTCGTTATTTCAAATAACATGCTGCACTCCTTATGCCATTTTGGTTTCTACTCATTAATATAGTCATTTCATAACAAAGGTCTACAAAAACAATATTATGTTCTAGCGTGCAGAAAACCGAATTTCATAATAAAAAGTTTTTTTGACGTGTCAGTTTTTCTCCACAGCCCTCTTTAACCTTCTGAGGAACGCTATTTTTTGGGTTTCGAAGTCGCTGATATCGAATCTGAACTCTAAATTGGAATTTGACTTAATGAATAATGAATTGGAATTGTGTGTTTTATTAATTTTTTGAGGTCGCTGATCACGAAACTGATTCCAAAATTGGATATAACTTGCAATTTTTCAGAAATCACAACATGTTGACAACTTGACAGCTGTCATGTTAAAATTCAATTTTAACAACAAATTGGTGATCAGCAGCCCCAATAATTTAATAATATGCACCAAATATCGAGTTTTCAGAAATTTTGACACCTGTGATTGTGTCAAATTTCAATTTTGACGCTCAGATACCCCGAAAATCCCAAAATATAAAGTATTACATTTTGTTGAAAATTCGACTCCTCAGAGTGTTAAAGAAGGGAGTTGAAAAATTGTTTAAAATTGACGTCATTTTTTTTTAATATGAAATTCGGTTTTAGCCTGGCAAATACATGGTGTGCACTCTAAGAAGTAATAAACATATTATATGTATATATTTTTTGCTTGTATAATCATTGACTTTCTAAAATTAACGGTTTTCCCATATATGTATGTACGTACGTTTTTATTTACGGGTTTTGTCTTCAACACTCTGTCACACTTTTCTCTCACATTGTCATTTCTAAAGTCACTTATAGTTTGTAATAGAATATTTACATCATCCACTATTTGCAGTGATTGCGCTAAAGGTAGGGCAGTATTTTCTAATCTTATATAATTGTCATGAATAGTTTTTAAATCTCTTTTTAACCAACTATTTTGAAGTGTCATCTGACTTTCCTTAATAGCTGCGGCCTCTTTAGGATTGAATTGTAGTAGCACATATTTTATTTGTGTGAAATATTTAGCATAATAAAAAGCTGCCTCTAGCCAAGTTCCCCAGCGCGTGATAATAGGCTGTGGTGGTTCAAAAACACCGGAACACTGTGTGTGCAGTGCTCGAAGATGCTTAGGTGATTTGAGAAACACTTTTTTTGTACTTGATTAATGCGTCTACTTCTGGAAAACGATTTCGAATAGTTTCTGCTACAAGATGTAAAGCATGCACCTTACAGGTAACATGTAAAAAACTACAACCGTGTTCTTTAAGAGACCGGCCTACCAAAAGCATTGTTGCGGCACCATCAGTTACAAACAGTAACACTTGACTGGTTAACAGTTGAAAGTTTTCTAATGTCTCAAGTATCACACGCGTAACTGCTTCGGCAGTACACTTTTGTAGTCTTTTGCTGACCAGTAACAGTGGAGATGTCGGTTTAATAGAGTCTATTACACGTACTAGAATATTTACAATAGAATGTTTCTGTTCATTCTGTGAATGAACGATCTGTTGTTTCATCAACACATAACCATAATCTCTTATTTTTTAATTCAGATGTGATACTCTTTATAATATCTTCACGTAAGTGTGGTACGTAGGTACGTAACGCTGTGCGACTGGGTAACCCCACTTCAGAGTATTTAGTTCAGAACTCTTTGAATTATTTATTCTGGAGTATGGTATGTGGGATATTGCAGGTAATCAACATCACAAGTAAATCGAACATGAACTGGGTTCTCGGTGATACACCACTTTTTGTAGTTGTATGTGCCACACTATTTACATGTCTTCTACAATCATATATGTCCCAACACATTAAAGGGATGTTGCAGACACATTAAAGGTTGTTCACAGCAGATTTGTGATCCGTCGTAACGTAAATCTGGAAAGTCATCGATAAATTTATGCACTCTGTCAGCGAATGGTCGCTTTCTACCCTTCCGTGGCGTCGACATTTTCGTTATACGTAAAAATAATAGTCGATTTCAAGTAAAAGCTTAGAACGGTAAATATAAACTGACGCGCATCGCCCGCCGCGCGTTCAGCTGTCTGTGACTCATGCACAAAGCCTGCATCACGCCACTGAGCCGTCGCGCTGTTAGCCGGCTTTATTAATAAATAATCAACGGAAGAAAAGATTTTAAATTATCTGTTTAATTTTAAACAAGCTAAAAGAAATGTACATCTACTACCTTCCTTAACAATTTTAAGTTTTTGATATGCGGTTTGTGAAACTTGTTTTTATTTTGTTTAATTCTTTATAGGTTGCAGTTTATTTATAACTGGAATCAACCTTCGCTTTTTTTATATAAAAATCGCTTTGCTCATATCGACTACAAATCCTGATAAAGGCCAGATATTACCCGATCAAAGCGATATTATGACGTCGTATAATACTATCCGCTTTCCAACAATAGTCACCCCCTCTCTGTAGCACTTCACATTTTTGCTCTTTTGTAGGCTGCAATTGCCTCGTAAATTTCAATTGACAAAGCACATCTGAATAAATCCTCGTACAAGTAACCAATAAAAAACTCGTTCTAAAATTTACAGCTTGTAGCAGCGTTGTCTAAACATCGTTGCTGGGGCCCTTTACAAAATATCAGTTTTGTATCCCTAAATAAAAAATGGCCATCATAAATATTGGAAATGGCACTATAAAAGCACAATGGATGCGGTAATCAATGTAAATATAGCTACGAAATTATAAAATCAATAAAAAGAATACATTACTTTTTAGTAAGGTTAAAGTAGCGCATAACGATAAAATGGATGGAAGGTCTAAATCAAAATGAAAATAATGCCCTCGGTGAATAATGAGTGTCATAATTCACCAACTTCGTACTAACTAATGGACAATCCCAATTCTTTGGTCATATACTGAATTTTATGACGTGGTGTTTATCAGAGTGATTGCATTGTAGTGAGTTTCCGGCACTTTGCAAAAATAATGGACGTTTATTTGTAAAGTACAATTTAAAAAAAAAATGGTGCTTACCCAACACAAAATTTAAAAAAATTGTTGGATATATTTTTGAGACACCCATATATGATGATAACATATAAATCTGCAGTACACCCAGACCATCGTTGCCCGCGAATTGCGGTAACGAACGTAGTACGATCTAGAACGCCCATACCGGGTATATATTACACATGTGTTATCAGCGATATCGATGACGAAAGCATTTCAAACAAGCTAAGTATAATTCACCTAGATTTCCTTTTATTATACTAGCCACTAGCGTATACGAGTACTTAAATGCCCCACTAAACTCTAATTCTAGTTTACCTGTTCTCATTAAAGGTGTTCTCATTTAAATAATTCTTCTGTTCCTAATCCTTTGTAGATTAAGAAAGTAATATTAAGGGTACGTTATACTGACGGTATTAAGTATGCCTTTCTGTAATAATATTAACCCGAGACTGGCACATAAGATACAGATAAAAGGTTATGAAGAAGAGTAGTAATTTATGTTAAGGGAACTACGCATGTGTCATTTAAGTTTAAATTATGCACAGAATAGTACAGTCATTTGGTTCGAAAAAAATAGGTTACCTGGAAAGTTTTCCGGGAGTTTTGAAAATTGGAAATAATATATATTTCGATGTGCTCTTTCCGAATTTCAACTTTGCCACCTCGTATCTTTTGCCGCTCGCGCCGCCATATTGGAAAAATGGCGCCTAATAGCAGTTTTTTGACAATATCTCCTTTCCGACTCATTTTACGATAAAAACATTTATATACAAAATTAAACTAGAGATAATTTCCTACAATTTATGTATTAACATTTGTTTTGTAAAATCAATAGTTTTGGCGTACGAGCGCCGCAAATTATACTTCAATATGCGTTTTGGCTAAAAAACTCATTTTCACACCACCTTGAGGTAGAGTAAGCGGCGTGTTTTTTTATCGTGGTGTGCCCTGTAGACCTAAATATGTAGGGCCCTGTAGGCAAATTTTTATTCATCTACACCACCACGTGTTTTTCGTATATTTACGAAAAATATTTTACTATGCGTTTAAAAACAGATATATGGTCGAGGAAACGAATCAGATGTTACACATCAATGACGTTTTTACATCACAATCCGTACCAACCCCAAATAGACACAAAATTGAAACAAACATTTACATATATATCTTCTATGTATAAGGCATTTAAGCAACATTCTGGAGATATAAATTTTGGAGATACAATGTAAGTCATCGACGGAGGGCACTTATTACAACAAGTCATTTGGCATCGCGGTGAATCGTTTTCATCTATTTGCAATAACTACATTACATACGTTCGATCGAAATATACATCCAATGCCATAATCGTATTCGACGGATATCCGGAAGATGTAGCAAACCGTAGTACCCAATATGAGGAGCGATCCCGACGATCACGAAAAACTGTTTCAGTAGACATACCTACTTTTGATGAGACAATGATAACAACTGTGTTACAAAATAAATTCCTGGGGAATGATGCAAACAAGAACCGCCTCATTACAGGGTGACAATAAAAAACTGACCTCTAGCAAAAACTTCACTTAAAATTTTTATTTTTTAACAAAAACAAATTTTATCAACAAAAAACAATAAACAACAATTTTGACTATAACATACTCAGCCGGTTTCGAAGTGGCCTCCTTGCGCGTCTCGGCAGAGCACCAAACGCTTCCGAAAATTTTCTGCCGCGCCACGCACCTCTTCCGGTGACAATCGGTCCCATTCCCGGAGCAAGGAATGCTTCAGTGTCTCCAAACTTTTGTGGGGCTTCACGCAGGCCCTGCCCTCCAAAATCGACCAGATGCTTGAACTGCTTCTCATCTGTGAAGAGGATTTTGTCGCACTGAAGAGGAGCGTGGCGACGAAGGAGTTGTTTGCATCTTTCAAGCCGTACGCGCTTGTTGACGTCGGTGAGGAGCTGAACTTTTTGGAGCTTGTAGGCTTGAGATGGAGATCCTCTTTGGCTATTTGGCGGATTGATTCGCGATTGATGCCAGTCTGACGAGCGATTTTTCTCATGGAGACCCCCGGATTTCGCCTGACACGCTCTCGAACGCGCTCCCGGTTCTCGACGGTTCTGACGGTGCGCTTTCTGCCTCTTCCTGGACGGCGACCAGGAAGAGCCGAGGAATAGCCGAGCTCTTCAAACCGCTTGATGGTTTGCCGGACGTTGGATTTGTCGATGCTGAGTGTTCGCCCAATGTCGATCGGACGCTTCCTCAGCTCATGTAAAGCCAAAATGTTTTCCCTTTGGTTTGACAATTAAAAAAAAAGTAGCTTAAATGTTAAAAAAAATTTGAAACAGAACATACATGTAGTATTGTTAACGGAGAATCAAATAAAAACAATAAAACCTTTCAAACTTCAAAAACATTCTTGATAAGACCAAGTCAGTTTTTCATTGTCACCCTGTAGAATGTTCAAGACAAAATTTTAGGCTGATAATTTCATGGTCAAACAAGCCACGGAAGATGCGGATACGCTAATAAATCAATATCGCAATAAGTGTTTCACCAGCATTCGATACCGTAATAGTTTTCGGCAATGATGTAGATCTTCTTATTCTTTTGACAGCTCTATCTACGCGATCAAATGTATATATTCTCAAACTAGGAAAAGGAAAAATTTAGCAAGAAATATATTCAACTGAATATATTATAGATAAAACAGCCGCAGATCATATTTTATTCTTGCATGACTTCAGTGGCTGTGATACAACATGTGCACTCTTTAATCAAGGAAAAATGAAATTTATTAATGTACTCCGAAAAAAATCCAAATTTAAACGAGATTATTCAGGTATTTAAAAATCCAAACGCTGATCCAGAGATCATGGAGAACGCTTCCTTCTTGAATTATACAGTTACAGTGATGTGAAAAGTAAGAGAAGCATGTCTTTAAACGACTATAAATATGCATGCTTCACAAAATCAACATATAAAAGTAAATTCAATATTGCGTCGCTACCAACAACAGAAGCAGCAGCACGACAACATTCATTCCGAACCTATCATCAGGTTCAGCAGTGGTATGGGAATGAACAAAATGCAGAGCAATGGGGATGGAACAGAAACAAAAATGGGCTAATTCCTGTTACGACACTTATTACTTAAAACTTATTTCTTGTAAATGCAAAAAGGGTTGTCAGGAAGCCTGTGAATGCAGAAAATCTGGGTTAATATGCTCCATTATATGCATGAATTGTAGTGGTGCTTGTGATAATTCGCAAATTCCATCACATGATAGCGATGAAGAGGAAGAAACGGAGACTATTTTCGAGCAAACGTATGATGGAATCGAAAACGAAGAGGATTGTGATGGGTCTGATAATCCCATCGCAGATGATGCGAATAAAATTTCGGTCTGTGGCGTCTTGATCGATACCGAAGACGAACTCGCAGCACCTGGTCCATCAGGAACAGCAAAGCTAGGAATAGTGCGCTAAATTTCGATATTGTGCATTACATGTGAATTAGGCCTACAGGACACACCACGATAAAAAAACGCGCCGCCTACTCTATCTCAAGGTGGTGTTGAAATGAGTTTTTTAGCCAACAACATAACATTCAGACAACTTGAAAATAAAAGATATTTTAACGTATTTCTTATCCTATTTGGTAAAACACTCGGACATTTTAAAATATCCTCTTATATGATTAGAGTAATGTTCATTGATCGTCAAAAGAGGCACACTTAAATACTATTTTACTACAGCATTTATAGAATTAAAAAATTCGTAGGATAGGTTATTGGTCATAACGTCCAATGATATTATTTTAGCAGATATCCGAGTAGAGTAAAAGCATATATTATAAATCAGCTAAATATCTTAAAATGGACAAATTTAAATATATCCGAGTATTATTCTAACACAGCGATATATGTATATTTACAATTTTAGCTGTTACAAACGATGTAAATAAGATAGATAATTTTTGGGGGTGGCATTTAGTGTCAACCCCCACAGTGACACCTACAAAAAAAGGAATATAATTGTCCAGCTATTACATATCAATATTACAGAAGGGTCGAATTGGAGGAACATACTCAAAAAATAAATTAATTAAAATCGACATGGTCTGTGTAACATGTGTGTTATTTTCTTAGATTATTCCTAACTAGCGACCCGCCCCGGCTTCGCACGGTTTACGACATCACATTAGAAACCTCTAAAATTAGAATAGTTTCTCTACTATCTTATGCATGTATTATACATATAAACCTTCCTCTTGAATGACTCTATCTATTAAAAAAACTGCATCAAAATCCGTTGCGTAGTTTTAAAGATCTAAGCATACATAGGGTCAGACAGACAGCGGGAAGCGACTTTGTTTTATACTATGTTATGATTACCAATTTTTGCTATTGTAAAGCAAATGGTCGACGTGCGACCCTCCATTTAGTACAATACATAAACAATATTGCAATACATTTACTGTATTGTAATACATGTACTGTAAGTTTAATGATAATTTCGATTGACATCTACTGTTACAATTCGCTGCCAAAGTTCATCTCTTGTATTAATTTCGGTATCTGTATACACAAGATATTTCATATATTTTCGGAAGTAAAAGTCTAACGGACTGAGTTCAAAACTTGATCTCAGATGAAGAGGACATGGGCTCATTACGTCGGTTAATTAAGCGCTGAGAAAAGACGATATTCAAATTACTAGACGAGGATAATGAGATGGACTACCATCGTGCAAAAACCATACATTATGACGTATATCTAACGGAACATCTAGAAGTTGAAACAAATCATTCTGATGATATTTAATTAGTCTGGTGTGTTAAATATGTCAGTTGAAACCGATCTACTACACGTAAATTAGGTACCACAAATTATGCGGAACCAGACATTATTTTAAATTCATATTGAAAATGCGAAACAAAGTTGCATTTCGGTTCACATCTGCCTACACATGAGAATTTTACATTAAATACATTAAATTACATTTATCTCAACTCCTGGTAACATGTTCCCTGTCTCCATGCTCTTTTATGCCTATGTAATTGAACAATTTTTTCTGATTCCATCCAATTGATCTTCCCACTCAATTTCAATTTACTAGATTTTTTAATGATATCTAAAATGATAAAAATCGTCTGCTATACCTACGACATAGATATAAATATACATATGTGTCTAACAATTATTGTTAAATAAATTATTATAGTAGGAGACAGTTACTCTTCTACATTTCACCGTATTTATGCTTTAAAACAATGTATTACCAAGGGTTTAAAATGAAACATGATTTGTATTCCCGCAATAAATTTCATTCCTCAGATATAAAGGAAAAAGTAAAATGAAAAAATCCTGATAAAAAATTACGCCTTATTTCAAGAATCGTGACTAAAATTTCACAGTTGCGGAATACTTTTTTTATGTTATTGTAAGAGTAGAGAGACAGAGTTGGAATGTTAAGTACAGGTGGGTGTAACAAAGAAGAGACATACATTTAGTAAAAAAATGTTAAACATACAGGGTGTCTCACTGTGAGAGGTCTATTAAACGTTGTGGGAGAACTACATATTAATGATATGAAGCTAAAAATTTGTATCTGAGGGTTTTCGAACATGCTCTACACATGTAAAATAGTGACTTTCTATTACTTCCGGATATACCAGAAATAACTAAAACCTAACTTCATTATTACACTTCGTTAAAGCACTTGATCAAGTGCGTAGTACCGTTATGAACGCTATTTTGACAAAATCCTGGAATGATCGATTTCATATTTTAAATATCATAATTCCCAAGTACTCTAACGGTATGGAGATTGATTTGTACTATCGAAAAATACCACATACATATATGTATTTTGGAGATACGACATCATCATTATTCTTAACTGGATCCCTAATTTTTCAGGTAGACAGTGAAAACTACTGACTTAAATTACTGATTACTAGAGCTCGTTAATAATAGATTCCAGGATCAGGCTTAACGTTTTGGGAGAACTATTAATGATATGAAGCTAAAAATTTGTATCTGGGGGTTTTCGAACATGCTTTACACATGTAAAATAGTGGCTTTCTATTACTTCCGGATATACTAGAACAGGCCTCTCCAACTCCGGTGCTATTGCCGCTCCGGCCGAGCGCCGGCCCAGCACCGGGAATTAAATGCAAGAATATGATGCTGTCTGTCTCTGTCGCGCAAAGGCGGCTGTGCTGCGAACGAGTGAGAAGGCAGTGGACAGGCACCGGTGCTGCGAGGTGCAGCACCGGTGAGCGCCGGCACCGAGTGCTCGTGTTGGAGAGGCCTGTACTAGAAGTAACTAAAACCTAACTTCATTATTACACTTCGTTAAAGCACTTGATCAAGTGCGCAGTACCGTTATGAACGCTATTTTGACAAAATCCTGGAATGACCGATTTCTTATTTTAAATATCATTCTTCCCAAGTACTCTAATGGTATGGAGATACTCTAATGATTTGGACTATCGAAAATTACCACAAATATGTCTTTTGGAGATATGACATCATCATTCTTTTTTCTTTGGAGTATGGCAAAATGTGAGTTCATTTTTTAATTGGAAAGAAATGAAAAAGGGGGCCTTTTTCTCGCAAATCCTTTTCGACTGAATCCCTCATTTTTCAGGTAGACAGTGAAAACTACTGACTTAAATTACTGATTACTAGAGCTCGTAAGTTAATAATAGATTGCAGGATCGGGCTTAACATGACTGGAATATTGTCATATTTGCCACATTAATAAAGTACATCGTCAACTCATATATACATGTACATAGTACAATCGTAGTTCAATCAAATAACGCCATTATATGTATTCCAGAATACAACCCGTCTGCCATCTTCTGCACCCCACTTCCCAACCAAGTCGCGAAGGCGAATGTTATTTTTATTTGTTTATTTGATATTATTTAGTTAGCGGTGTCGATGCATCATCATTCGTGTGCAAGAACCGTTGGATAAACAATTTTCCGGAACTGACCTTAAATGACAGTGAACTTCGTTATCACACATGGTACAATGGTACCATGTGTGATAATGTGCTGACGAGGCACATAAAAACAGCCACTTTACAGCATGTTGCTACAGACAAACGTAAACCTAGTGTAAGTGGTGGTGTGAGTGGGCTATACAGACAGAGACAATTTAACTCGGATTTAATCAAAATGACGGTAGCGTGTAATATTCCATTCGTAAAATTAGATCACCCCCAGTTCAGAGAATTTGTCCAGAACGCTGTGAGTGGAAAGTACGGCGAAGTTAGTCTACCTGCACAAACAGCTCACACGATTATACACAGCACCACTGTGTGAGGACATAAAAAAAGCCGAAACTGCACTATAAACTAAGCCATGTAGGCTTAGTATTGACGAAACAGTGGATGTTACTAATCCTGACTTTTCCACGTTGTATCATATTGTGGATTAATTTACAGGCAAAGAAGTAGATGTCTATGAACAAGATATAAATGTGCCCTTACAAAACTTTACATATTTTAAATTTGTCCCAGTTACGTTTGTACACGTTGAACGCTCTTTTTCATCTTATAAGTGGATTTTAAGTGACAGGCACTAGAGCTTAACTCCAGAATATATGGAACAGTTGTTAATAATTTATGAAAACTCGAGTGGCAGTCCGGACACGTCTATGTTATAGTTCGTTTACCGTAAGTATGAAAGTTCTATGTTGTGACTATGGTTCCTTTGCCGATTAGTTGGGATACAACAATTACCCCATAAGTATGACCTGTTTAAAATCACCGAGCGAAATTACATTTTTACCAGCCATAATATTCGGATGACACAGCTATTCAAGAATCATTTATAATTCCTCCGATATTTGAGGAGGTATGTAAATTACAATTAAAAATAAAGAATAATATTGACAATACAGTTTATAACCAACAATGTCGATACAATTAAATGCGTTGGTAACCACAAAGGTCCAATTGTTTGTACTTAAGTTTGCTTTGAATGGCAGTCAAAAGTCCTCCACCTCTAGTAGTATTTGTTGACATAAAATTTCTGTCACAATGATAAACATTATATTAATCGGAGAAAAGTGTAGCGTTATAGATATTTGACGAGATCCATGTTTCACTTAAACATATTCTGTAGTAAATATGGAACACATAGAATTGTAAAATGTTCGAGTTTAGTCCGCGTACGTTTTCATAATACGTACAGACACAAATTATAGAGTTTTGCATACATTGTTTTAACACGACATGAAAAAAAAAAACAATCGAACATCAGAAATCATAAAACTGAATCAAGGTAGTGTGTTTTTTTTTAATGGAACACCCTGTATATTATTGCATAGTATAATTCTTTGATTTTTTTCTTTTCTTTTAAAAATAAATGAATAACTTCAAACTTTCCCTATTCGCTAAATACTATTCTTGTTTTAAACAATTAGTAGTTAATATAAATTAATTAAATATAGATCAATACTTTTTTAAATGACAGTTCTTCTTCTTTTTTTCTTCTTCGTTCTTCTTTTTTGTTCTGATCCAGTCGTCAATGGTAGCTGCGTTCCGTTATCGTTAATTACTTTTTAAATGAAATATATCTCGACCTCCTGAAGCAAACATGGACATGTTATATATTTCTTAGAAGGAAAAAAGTCAAAGAACCATAATATTAAGTTTTTTTTATTGATTTTTAAAAGAAGCATGTCTCGACCTGCCAGAGCAAATATAGGTATTTTATATATTTTATAAAAAGGGAAAAATTCGAGGAATCTAAATTTGCAATAATATATAAATAGTATTCCATTAAAAAAAACACTACTTTGGTTCAGTTTTATAGTTTCTGATGTTAAATAATTGAACATCACAAAAAACAATTATTGTTTTTTCTCATATTGTGTTATAAAAATTTATGCAAAACTCTATAACTTTTGTCTGAAGAACTATTTTTTAATTTCAGTAATAAACTCGCAATAACTTGTCAAATTATCAAAACTAACCATGTACATATGTACACTCCAAGTGAACAAAATTCCTTACAATAAAATTAAAGCAATAAATACAATGTACTTAATTTTCTTGGTACATCCTTGCGTAAAATGCAAGGTTTGTAGTTAGTGAGTACGCCACAAGTAACACAAAGGATCGTTAATCTCACTCTATAATGGTAGGCACTGAAACAGTCACGTGGGTGAATTTATTGTGACAGTTACCCTGCACTTCCCAGTGTGCACATCGTGCGATGAAAATTTTAAGCCATTGCAGTTGAGCTCTTAACTAATGGCATATTTATTGCCACTATTTCCTTAATACAGGAGTTATAAAAATTGACAACTTTGTGTTCCTAACAAAACGTAATAAATACATTTTATGTTTCTGACGAAACGTGACTGCACGGAGTGTCAGTGAGACTAGTACCAGTCTGTCGCTTTTTAGTTTTAGGACGAAATTTTTAAAATTTAGAAAGCGTGTACTAGACCCAAGTGGGCTTACTTTGATATATGAACACACCTGACGAACACTCCAGTTTTGAAAAAAAAAAAAACAAAACAAATGAATCAGCCTCTCCAGGGGCGGCAAAGGCAGATCTTCCGTTCTGTGTCTCATTTAATGGATAAAAATGGCAAACAATTAACCACTGACAAATTAATAATATTGTGGTGAGTGTAGCCACCCACTGTGAAGGGTGTAACTTTTATTGGAATCATTGTTCTGTGGCGGTCCCTCTAACCAATGAATTACCATTACAATGCAATGGGACGAAATATTTGACATGGCCAACAGTATACATCCTTACATAATTTGATATTTTTTCTTTAATCCTTTCACAATACAATGCTTGAATTGAGATGAAATTACTTCGAATTAGAGAAATTGAAAGATGAGCCATATTTGCCAAGGCCTACTTTGACAATTGACAATTTCCAAGGCCTACGTTGACTTATGCAGAATCCAATTATTGTTTAACAATATACCTACATGTTCCATTCAAAAATTTGAACTTCGTTGCATGGGTCAATCAGGTATCTAATAGGTAAAAATAAGTGTATTACCAACTACTACACACGTCCCAGATTTCAAACTTGCTTTCCTATAGATACAAAAAAAGCGGCAGGATGAAATTGCAGTATCATGGCAATGAATGACGCAATACAATGAAAGTATTGTCGTACTTCTTCAATTTCGTACTCATATCAAATAATAAAAAATGTCTTCAAAGTATGCCGTGGAATCCCGAAGTAAGACGATCCCGCAGATCTTGAATTACTCTTAGGCAGTGGCGGTGCGTGATATTTCAGTTAGCCATATCTTGAAAACGACGCATGGGACCCACTTCACTTTTTAGGTGATGACTATACACCTCATACAGAAAGGATTTATAGTGAAAAAATCGTCAGCAAGGTTTGCGAAAAAATTTTCAAAAACACTGCAGCACTCCCTGGGTTCTCAGTAACGCTCTGTGGGATATTTGCAGTATATTTTTTTTCATAATCTAGAAACAAATATAAGGAGACGTTTTTCGATTTGTTACAAAATATTTTTGTTTCAAAAAAGTTATGGCCATTTTAATTTTGGGAAACAAAATGTTCCTATAAAATTAAAATTAATAGAGGCTTCTTTATAAAGAAACGTGGATTTTCAAAATTCCATATTCTCATTTGTAGGAATTTAACATAACTTTCGATCATAAAACCTATTTGTTCTATTGTGATTCCCATATTCAATTTTTTTTAATATAAAATAATACGTCAGAACTTAACAGTCCTAAGTTAGGACTGTTAAGTTAGGACTGTTAAGTTCTGACGTATTATTTTATATTAAAAACATTGAATATGGGAATCACAATAGAACAAATAGGTTTTATGATCGAAAGTTATGTTAAATTCTCAACAAATGAGAATATGGAATTTTGAAAATCCACGTTTCTTTATAAAGAAGCCTCTGCATTCGCAGAATGTTGGTGTGTCTGCGGCCTTATCATAAAGAAGGTTAATTGAACCGATTATTTTTGTACCTTCAATTCGCCGCGATACCGTAATTAAATTTTAGAAAATTTTGTAAACCCATTAGACGGTGAAGAGATGCGTCAAGGCTATCCAGCAGGACGGCGAACCAATTCATGTAACTCGTGACAAAATTTAAATATTTTTGAGGACTGGATATTAAATCGTAATACCTTTGCCAGATAGGTGGCTACCACGTTCTTGCGATCTCATGCCTTGCGATGAACTCGCTCCAAGTGCTCATCAAAGTTTTTGATACTGTGGACACTTCACTCATGTAGTTCATTTGTTTTTTTATGTTTTGATTCTTTGTTGTACATATACATATACATATATATATATATTAATTATGTATTATGCAATGACAGCGACAGTAAAGATATTTTCTTAATAACTCCAGAACTTCCAGTTGTAATAATTGTAAGAGCAATAATTCAGGACATGTGGGATCGATTCCACGGCATACTTTGAGGACCTTTTTTTATCTTATGATATGTTCTGGTGCTGTACGCAAATATGAAGTTATTTTTTTATATAAGTTCAACTTATTTGGTTCCTTTCTAAATTTAGTAAGGAAGGAGAAAAAACTCTCATACTTTTACTTGACTATCAGGGCGATTTTTTTCCAAAACAATGATATTGTTCAAAATATTAAAAGAGCCGTTTTCACGATTTTTAGTCGTTTCTTGAGGTTAGGGACGAAGTGTGACGTGACGGGATCAAACGAACACCGGATTCGGAATAAACGGCCCTGCAAACATACGAGTATTGTGCTGTAGTAGCGAACAGCAACTTTTTTATAATGTGTGTCTAATCATTGACACAAATTATATTTATTATTACTCAATAATAGATAAATTGATGCTCGAATTGATATAAGTGGCTGAATAAGTGGCCAGTGCTTACTCTTTATCCTCCAGGCCAATTCATATTTCATATACATGCATTCTTTTTCTTAGTATCTTCTCTTTTAATCTCTACTTTTCCTTGTTTCTTTAGTTATCTGCTACCGCTTTTACTAATTTTCAGTTATTCTCTGTTGTTATATTTTCTACTTTTTTAAATTAAAATTAACATCAATAGGTGACGGACTTTTTTACGTCTATTTACTATATACACTACTGATAAATTGAATTTATGATAAATTATGACAAGTGTGCAGCTTTATTAAACTATATTTTTTATTACTTTTTGCTATTGATGAGTATTAACATTGCTCATGCAAATGTAAGATTTTGCAAATTGTAAGAAAAGCAAATTTTGAACAGGTTCGATCTGTTATTACAACAGCAGCCTATCATGTGCTGGGGATCTCTGAAAGCTGGTTGCATGGAGGTATTAGTAACCAAGATGTACATATAAATGAATACACTTTTTATCAGACAAGATAGACCTACTAGAGGAGGAGGTGATGGTATGTATTTAAGAAATAACATTAATTTTACCGTGCTATTAAGTGAAACTTGTGATTATGTGGAAATAATTATAGTAAAGCTAGTGACCGAAAAGCAATCTCTTGTTATAAATTTATATAGACCACCGAACTCCTTAATTCCTTTTTAAACTACTTTGAAGATACTATTCCAGATCTTTTCTCAGACTATGATAATATACTTTGTTTGGGCGACTTCAACATAAATATGTTAAATTTTAATGCAAATAATTATATTCAATTTAAAAATACATATTATGAGGCTTTCAATTTTGTACAAATTATAACTGAACCAACGCGTATCACAAATAACAGGATATCACTTCTAGACATGATCTCAGTAAACTTTGAAAATATCATTAATGTAGGAGTAGTTGATGTTCAAATTTCAGATCATCTTTTAGTATACTGCACAGTAACGTTCAATATTAACAAAACAACTTTCAGGGAATTCAGTTATAGGGATCTAAAACGCATAAAATTTGACGATTTTCAAAGAGAGTTAGAATCCTTACCCTGGGAAAATATTTATCAGTTAAATAATATCGCCTCTATACATAATAAATAAAATATACATTCGCCTCTAAAAATTGTTAAATGTCATAAAAAAAGAAATTATGCCCCATGGATTACAGATAACATAAAAATTATGCAAAAACTTCGAAACCAGGCATTAACTAAATTCAAGAGAACCAAACGGCCTGAACATTGGACTTATTATAAAGAAATAAGAAATTTGACTAATTCTGCCATCAAATCTGAAAAGAGAGCATACTTGCGTTATAAATTTAGCAACTGCAATGTAAAAGAAAAATGGAATGAACTAAAAAAATAAATGTTATGAAAGCTAAAAAACATTCTTGTGCCTGACCAACTTAGTGATGTTAATAAGATCAATACTTTTTGTATTAACTCATCGAATACAAATGGTAATCCTAGAGATGATTTAATTGTTTATTATAATAATAATATTAAGGATGGAATTCATAGATAATTTTCATTTGAACAAATTACGGATTTAGACGTTATGAATGTAATTACAAACATAAAATCTAGAGCATATGGCCATGATAAACTCAATGTAATTCTAATTCATTTATGTTGTCCTCATATATTACCTTACATAACTCACATTTTTAATGAATGTATAAAGATTCAATACTTCCTTAAAACTTGGAAAGAAGCCTTAGTAATTCCGCTACCCAAAGTTAGTCAACCTAGTGTATTAAGCCATCTCAGGTCTATCAGTATTTTACCAGTACTTTCGAAGGTATTTGAAAAAATCCTTGAAATACAAATGAGTAGTTATTTAAAGGTAAATAATATTCTGCCATTAAAACAGTCTGGGTTTAGGTCTGGTTTTAGTTGTGCCACAGCTCTAGCATATGTAATCGACGATGTAATAAGAGCATCTGATACAGACAAAATTAGTCTTTTAATTCTTTTAGACTACACTAAAGCATTTGATATGATAAATCACAAGCTCCTTATTTCAATTTTACATTACTGTGGAATGAATCAAAATTCTTCTAATTTAATTTCATCCTTTCTGTCGGACAGATTTCAAAAGACAGTGCTTAATAATATTATCATATTATTATATTAATATATCATATATCATTAATATATCATATTCTATTGTAATATCTGAACCCCTAAATATAGTTGCAGGTGTTCCACAGGGTAGTGTTCTTGACCATTACTTTTCACTATATTCACTTCCACATTTCATTATTGTTTACAAACCTGTAATTACCACTTGTATGCTGATGACACACAGCTTTATTGTAGTTTTCCACCCAATGAGATTGATTTGTATTGAAATTTAATAAACAATGATTTAAATAATTTACTGTTAATATCAACCGACTATTTGTTAAAAATTAATCCCAGTAAATCAACAGCTATAGTGTTCTGTAAAGAGAATGTTCGTGAAAATATACTTAGTCAGTTAAATTTAGAAATTGGACGGGAAAAGATAACCTTTTGTGATAATGCAAAAAGTCTTGGTCTTATTATTGACTCCAAATTAAGATTCAAACAACATGTTACCACAAAACTAAGTAAAGCGTATGCAGCATTAAAATTAATATATTCACAGACGAACTTCCTAAGTTTGGAAATAAAAAAAAACATTATGTGAATCACTAGTATTATCGCAATTCGATCATTGTGATACAGTGTATGGTCCATGTATTGATAGTATTGACATCCGACGTATACAGAAAGCACAAAATTCATGTTTGCGGCTTATCTATGGTATCAAACGACTTCAAAGAATTTCGCATAAACAGAAAACTATTGGATGGTTAAATATGATAAATCGTCGCAAACTTCATCATGCATGTTTCTACCACAAAATTCTAAAATTGAAATCACCGCCATACCTCCTTGATAAACTATCGTATAGAAGTGATATTCATAATATTAATATTAGGCGTAAAGACCTGCTTACTATACCGCAACATCGCAAAGAAATTTTTAAGAGATCCTTTTCTTACAATATGGCTGTATGTATAAATAACTTACCGCGTTATAGTTTGTCTCGATCCTGTCAAAACTTTAAAAAAACAATATAAAAAAATATTTATTAGAACTGTAACAGATAACTATCTTTCTATCTACTTTCTTTTGTTCTATCTTCACCTATTTCTTATTCGCTATTTTTTTTTCTTTCCTTTTCTCTCTCTTTTCTTTATTTTTGTCACTCAACCCCAGAAAATATTTAATATACTCAACTTAGGCAGTGCTGGAAGAACAATTTGTATACGTATGTAAATTGAATTATCTGCCTTTATTTGCCATTAACATATATGCAGGACTTATAAAAGTATTTGTAAAATGTTTGGTGAATAAAAATATTTTATTATTATTATTATTTCGCCGACTTTATAGTCACACTTCTCAGCGTAAACGCTGGGAAACATTCACCCATTCCTGCTGCAGACAGTGATGGCTTGATATCTCATCGCCGCCTCCAGCAGAAATTAGGCTCAGGCGAGGGGAGGAAATTCATCCTATCCCAAAACCTTTCTTACATTGTGGCAAATTTGTAACAATATTGCCTTCTGGCCATTTCTAATGACATTAAAAGATAGTCCTTATTATATTATAGTTATAGATAGTTATTATTATTATTATTATTTCGCCGACTTTATAGTCACACTTCTCAGCGCAAACGCTGGGAAACATTCACCCATTCCTGCTGCAGACAGTGATGGCTTGATATCTCATCCCCGCCTCCAGCAGAAATTAGGCTCAGGCGAGGGGAGGAAATTCATCCTATCCCAAAACCTTTCTTACATTGTGGCAAATTTGTAACAATATTGCCTTCTGGCCATTTCTAATGACATTAAAAGATAGTCCTTATTATATTATAGTTATAGATAGTTATTATTATTATTATTATTATTATTATTATTATTATTATTATTATTTCGCCGACTTCATAGTCACACTTCTCAGCGCAAACGCTGGGAAACATTCACCCATTCCTGCTGCAGACAGTGATGGCTTGATATCTCATCCCCGCCTCCAGCAGAAATTAGGCTCAGGCGAGGGGAGGAAATTCATCCTATCCCAAAACCTTTCTTACAATGTGGCAAGTTTGTAACAATATTGCCTTCTGGCCATTTCTAATGACATTAAAAGATAGTCCTAATGTCGCGATATTCTTGGCGAATCTCGTCGTCATCACTCCCTCTGCCGATATTACTAGGGCGTACGTCTTCACTTTCTCCAGTTTCCATAGGCGCTTCAGCTCGATTGACAAATTTTCGTATTTCGCGATCTTCTCCCATTCAGTCTTCTGAATGTTGTGGGTAAGTGGCACAGCGATGTCTATGATGATCCCTCTTCGTTGTTCCTTGTTGATCAGCACAATATGTGGTCGGTTGAAGTCCACTGTTCGATCGGTGATGATTAGCCTATCCCAGTACATCACGGCAACTTCCGATTCCAGCACAGCTTCCGGGACATATTTGTAGTATGGCGGAGCCGTCGATAACAGGCCATACTTGAGCGCCAGTTGTTGGTGAACCATCTTCGCAAGTTATTATTATTATTTCGCCGACTTTATAGTCACACTTCTCAGCGTAAACGCTGGGAAACATTCACCCATTCCTGCTGCAGACAGTGATGGCTTGATATCTCATCCCCGCCTCCAGCAGAAATTAGGCTCAGGCGAGGGGAGGAAATTCATCCTATCCCAAAACCTTTCTTACAATATGACACGTTTGCAACAATATTGCCTTCTGGCCATTTCTAACGATATTATAAGGTAGTCCTAATGTCGCGATGTTCTTGGCGAATCTGGTCGTCATTACTCCCTCTGCCGATATTACTAGGGCGTACGTCTCCACCTTCTCCAGTTTCCATAGGCGCTTCAGCTCGATAGATAGATTTTCGTACTTCGCGATCTTCTCCCGTTCAGTCTTCTGAATGTTGTGGGTAAGTGGCACTGCGATGTCTATGATGATCCCTCTTCGTTGTTCCTTGTTGATCAGCACAATATCTGGTCGGTTGAAGTCCACTGTTCGATCGGTGATGATTGGCCTATCCCAGTACAACACGGCAACTTCCGTTTCCAGCACAGCTTCCGGGTTATATTTGTAGTATGGCGGAGCCGTCGCTAACAGGCCATACTTGAGGGCCAGTTGTTGATGGACCATCTTCGCAAATTGGTTGTGCCTGCCGAGATATGCTGACTCTGATAGCACGGGACACCCTCCTATTATGTGTTCTATAGTTTCGCCTGGAGATCCACATTTTCTACATATGTCTTCGACGTCGTCTCTCAGGATATTCTTCTGGTAATTTCTTGTTTTTATAACCCTGTCCTGAATGGCAGTCAAGAAGCTTTCGGTCTCGGGGTACAGATAGCCGTCGGTAAGCCATTTTAATGAATTTTCTTTGTCGTTGTTGTCTGGCTGTAGCATTTTTGGAAAACGGCCATGCAAAGCATGTTCCATCCACTGGGTCCGGAGCTCCTCTTCTGTTGGTACGTCGACCGGGATAAGTTCACATCCGAGGCTCAAAGGCGTGTAACCAGCGTCCTCTATTGCTACTGCTGTTATTAGCGGGTCCCTGTTCGTTAGCAGTGTTCTTCTTAAGGAAGCTTCTTGATTAAGGCACTGGTTTTTGATGTTCAATAGACCTCTCCCACCTCGTCTTCGCGGCAGGTAGAGTCTGATCACGGAAGAGTTAGTGTGTAAGTGCCTGAACTTAGTTAGGAGCCGCCTGGTAAGTCGGTCGAGCTCATCAAGATCAGTAACGGACCACTTGACGATTCCGAAAGAGTATGTCAGCACTGGGACAGCCCACGAGTTGATGGCTTTGATAAGATTGCCTCCAGATAAAAGCGTATTCAGCAACTTTGTCACGCGGCTCTTGTATTTCTCTTGGAATTCTTTCTTCAGTTGTGTGTGGTTGATCCTGCCGTCTTGACACACTCCCAAGTAACGGTATTGCTCTTCCGGTGGTAGTTGATGGATGTCGGCATATACCTCTGGATTGTTATGAGGTGCTCCCTTCACAATACTCAATGTGGCGCATTTATCCAGGCCAAAGGACATTTTGATGTCGTCGCTGAAGGTCCTAGTAGTTCCAATGAGGGCCTGGAGATTTGCCTTGGTCCCACTGAATAATTTCAGATCGTCCATGTAGAACAGGTGAGTGAGTGTTGCTCGGCTTCTCATGTCGATCTTGTACCCAGCTGTTGTTTTATTGAGTAGTGTAGATAATGAATTGAGTGCCAAGCAGAACCAAACCGGCGATTATTATTATTATTATTATTATTATTTCGCCGACTTTATAGTCACATT
This sequence comes from Aromia moschata, assembly GCA_029963805.1. NCBI lineage: Eukaryota > Metazoa > Arthropoda > Insecta > Coleoptera > Cerambycidae > Aromia > Aromia moschata. The sequence continues at coordinate 935,634 of JAPWTK010000151.1, read as the reverse complement.
TCTCAGCGTAAACGCTGGGAAACATTCACCCATTCCTGCTGCAGACAGTGATGGCTTGATATCTCATCCCCGCCTCCAGCAGAAATTAGGTTCAGGCGAGGGGAGGAAATTCATCCTGTCCCAAAACCTTTCTTACAATATGACATGTTTGTAGTACAACTGCCTTCTGGCCATTTCGAATAATATTATAAGACAGTCCTAATGCCGCGATGTTCTTGGCGAATCTGGTCGTCATCACTCCCTCTGCCGATATTACTAGGGCGTACGTCTCCACCTTCTCCAGTTTCCATAGGCGCTTAAGCTCCATTGATAGATTTTCGTATTTCGCGATCTTCTCCCGTTCAGTCTTCTGAATGTTGTGGGTAAATGGCACAGCGATGTCTATGATGATCCCTCTTCGTTGTTCCTTATTGATCAGCACAATATCTGGTCGGTTGAAGTCCACTGTTCGATCGGTGATGATTAGCCTATCCCAGTATGGCGGAGCCGTCGCTAACAGGCCATACTTAAGTGCCAGTTGTTGGTGCACCATCTTCGCAAGTTGGTTGTGCCTGCCGAGATATGCTGACTCTGCTAGCGCGGGACACCCTCCTATTACGTGCTCTATAGTTTCGCCTGCAGATCCACATTTCCTACATATATCTTCGACGTCGTCTCTCAGGATATGCTTCTGGTAATTCCTTGTTTTTATAACCCTGTCCTGAATGGCAGTCAAGAAGCCTTCGGTTTCGGGGTACAGATAGCCGTCGGTAAGCCATTTTAACGAATTTTCTTTGTCGATGTGGTCTGGCTGTAACATTTTCGGAAAACGTCCCTGCAAAGCATGTTCCATCCACTGGGTCCAGAGCTCCTCTTCTGTTGGTACGTCGACCGGAATAAGTTCACATCCCAGGCTCAAAGGCGTGTATCCAGCGTCCTCTCTTGCTACTGCTGTTATTAGCGGGTCCCTGTTGTTTAGTATTTTTCTTCTTAAGGAAGCTTCTTGGTTAAGGCACTGATTCTTGATGTTCAATAGACCTCTCCCACCTCGTCTTCGAGGCAGGTAGAGTCGAATTACTGAAGAGTTCGTATGCAATTGTCTGAATTTAGTCAGAAGAATTTAGTTAGTAACGGACCACTTGACGATTCCGAAAGAGTATGTCAGCACTGGGACAGCCCACGAGTTGATGGCTTGCTTTATAGTCACACTTCTCAGCGTAAACGCTGGGAAACATTCACCCATTCCTGCTGCAGACAGTGATGGCTTGATATCTCATCCCCGCCTCCAGCAGAAATTAGGCTCAGGCGAGGGGAGGAAATTCATCCTGTCCCAAAACCTTTCTAACAATGTGACACGTTTGTAGTACAACTGCCTTCTGGCCATTTCGAATAATATTATAAGACAGTCCTAATGCCGCGATGTTCTTGGCGAATCTGGCCGTCATCACGCCCTCTGCCGATATTACCAGGGCGTACGTCTCCACCTTCTCCAGTTTCCATAGGCGCTTCAGCTCGATTGATAGATTTTCGTATTTCGCGATCTTCTCCCGTTCAGTCTTCTGAATGTTGTGAGTAAGTGGCACTGCGATGTCTATGATGATCCCTCTTCGTTGTTCCTTGTTGATCAGTACAATGTCTGGTCGGTTGAAGTCCACTGTTCGATCGGTGATGATTAGCCTATCCCAGTACATCACTGCTACTTCCGATTCCAGCACAGCTTCCGGGGTGTATTTGTAGTATGGCGGAGCCGTCGCTAACAGGCCATACTTAAGTGCCAGTTGTTGGTGCACCATCTTCGCAAGTTGGTTGTGCCTGCCGAGATATGCTGACTCTGCTAGCGCGGGACACCCTCCTATTACGTGCTCTATAGTTTCGCCTACAGATCCACATTTCCTACATATGTCTTCGACGTCGTCTCTCAGGACAGTCTTATTATTATTATTATTATTATTATTTCGCCGACTTTATAGTCACACTTCTCAGCGTAAACGCTGGGAAACATTCACCCATTCCTGCTGCAGACAGTGATGACTTGATATCTCATCCCCGCCTCCAGCAGAAATTAGGCTCAGGCGAGGGGAGGAAATTCATCCTATCCCAAAACCTTTCTTACAATATGACATGTTTGTAGTACAACTGCCTTCTGGCCATTTCGAATAATATTATAAGACAGTCCTAATGCCGCGATGTTCTTGGCGAATCTGGTCGTCATCACGCCCTCTGCCGATATTACTAGGGCGTACGTCTCCACCTTCTCCAGTTTCCATAGGCGCTTCAGCTCGATTGATAGATTTTCGTATTTCGCGATCTTCTCCCGTTCAGTCTTCTGAATGTTGTGAGTAAGTGGCACTGCGATGTCTATGATGATCCCTCTTCGTTGTTCCTTGTTGATCAGTACAATGTCTGGTCGGTTGAAGTCCACTGTTCGATCGGTGATGATTAGCCTATCCCAGTACATCACTGCTACTTCCGATTCCAGCACAGCTTCCGGGGTGTATTTGTAGTATGGCGGAGCCGTCGCTAACAGGCCATACTTAAGTGCCAGTTGTTGGTGCACCATCTTCGCAAGTTGGTTGTGCCTGCCGAGATATGCTGACTCTGCTAGCGCGGGACACCCTCCTATTACTTATTATTATTATTATTATTATTATTATTATTATTATTATTATATAATTTGCAAAGTGACAACTAACCTTCCAGAAGTACTTTGTAACAAACATCCATAATGACAATAAATTTGTTTATTGTTGTCCACTCCATAAGTTCAAGAATATCGAAAAAAACAAGCTTACATGTGTATAAACTTCATATGCGATTTGGTTATTATCTTGAGGATTATTTTGATGCAGGCTATACTCTGAATTCAGCCTGCACTAAAAAGTGATTGCCATGATTAAGCCCATCTGAAGTTCGCTTGAACTGTTATTGACGTATCATTAGAACTTTGATTTTAAAAATGTTTTTTTGCGTACTTTTCGATCCAACGCTCTGTCGAAATTACATGCACTCTACAATAGTTTGTAGCAGAACAGAAATTAATTTGTAAACAATTGATTGATTTTCAATACAGACTTTCTCCAACAACTGTAACAGAAATTCTCGTTCGACGATTTTACAAATAATTGCTGAATGCAACTGCTAATTGGTACGTTGGTTTAGTTTACATAATTAGCTGAGGGTAAAGAGCAAAGTTTCTGTTCACGGTAATTTTCTTGTAATTATATTAACCCAGTTTGTATTAGTATACAACTTTTAAGGGTTAAACTATTTTAATTAGATACAGCACAGAATAGATGAAGTTATTATGTTGCTTACACCTAAAAGGAAGAGCGAAGACGAATGCTGTGGTATTATCGAATACTTTATATTTAATATATGTATGTATGTTAGGTAATGAAGTACGTCGCTAATATAAACTAGTTATTTGCGCAATCGAAAGTTGCTCGCCGTCGTGTTCTATTGTAAATAATCATAGATGCCGTGTAGATGTGCCATATATATACGCTGTTAAAGTTGTCTAAGTTGAATAACCGCTGTTATTCTCAGAAATGGCAGAAAACCATTTTTGTGAATCAAGCGAAGCAGAAATAAGAAATACATATATCTTAACGACGCTAAATATGTCGCGACGTCTATTTTTTTTTCAGCAACATACCATTTTTATTTTATCGATACAAAGGTGTATTAGTTAAGAGTTATTTTTCTATTTAACATTTTTTATTTTAAATGACTTAGATTATGATTATCATTATTTCAAAAAAAATAGTACTTAGTCTCAAATATCTAAGATAGCTACGATTTTTTCAAAACAATATTTACAACCACAGTGAAGCTTAATTTTACCGATAATCAAAAAGGTCAAAATATGAGAATTATGAAAAAAAACGCAAATTTGCATCGCAGATTTTTGGACTTTTCTAGTGTATCCTGACATTCGTTTGTTTTTTTAAAAATGGCCAAGATCAAGTAACGAAACTTTTGATCTTATGCAAATGTTGATCTTATGTTTCTTCGCATCAAACATCGTATACCGTCTCAAAATTTTGAAATAGTTAAATTGAGAATGGGTTGGAATAACTGAATGGATAAGTTTAAGATTGTATGAGGTGAAAAAAAATTTAAAATAATAATTTAGTATCCACACAGTGAGTAAACTGCTAAACATTCATTAAACCTGTGAAATAACAAAGCTTCGACCATAAATTGTTTTAATTTCTTATACAAAGACTGATGCGTTCGGTGTGTGTTATATGCACTATATTTGGACATGGATAATTAATTTCAAATTTCATTATGGTTTAGACCTGGGTAACCTATTTCTTGATTAAAATATGCTCATTTCCATGATTGGTCAATTAATTATCGTCCAATTATTAAATTAAATTTAATTAAATCTAAGTCTCTCTACACTTTTTTTCATTTGAAGCTGAAGCTAGAAGGTTTCTCAAATCACAACACTCGGTTATATTAACGGAAGAGATGGCAAAATTGTAATTTGAAAGTATCCTGGATTTGAAAAAAAAATCCGTGCAGAGATGTCAGCAAATTAACATCTACGAGAAAATCAATTTATAAGACATGCCATCTAAAGAAATAAAAACTAGTTTGAATCACAATTTCGTGCTTTTCCATTTACTTACCAATATTATATTTGCAATTTTTATTTGACTAAATTTTAATTTTTATAATGAGTATTAACAGTGAACATGTAAATCAAGAAGGAATAAATTCAAAATTTTCCGAACTGAAAATATTTTGGAAAAATCCATGGATTCGTTATTTCTAGACATAGCAGTGACGTGAACACTTTTCTGTACATAACATCATACTCGTACGTGTTTTTTTTTCATACAGAATACCATATTGTTTTTTCTATTTCTGAATTATCCAGTAACAACAAATTTCAGAAATGTATAACACTTATGGTCTAAAATGATTCGTATCTCAGTTAGAGCCAATTGAATAGCAACTCACAAAAAATAACTTTAGGCAGCAAATGTAAAATACAGTTGATGTCATCATGAACAAAAATGTGGTGACGTCATATTAATAGCAAACTGAAGCGGAGATGTAGTGAGGAAACTTTTCTTCTTATACTTTCCTTCACATGTCCTGTGTTTAAATAAATAATATCAGCTGTAGAATCATTAAAAAAAATGAAAAAATAAAGAATAAATAACCAAATTTTGTTCATACATAACGTCATCGACTTTTCTAATAAAACATCGAATGTAATATTTTTTTCCACTTTTAGATTATCCAGTATCATCCAATTCCAAAAAGGTATAACACCTGTGGTCTAAAATTATTTTTTGGTGAGTTTATTTTCAATAGTCTCTACTTCATAAACGAATCACCTTAGACGATATGAGTTGCATATTTTTGAAATAGGCGATTACTGAAGAATCCGAAAGTAAAAAAAATATAGGGTGTAATATATATATATATATATATATATATATATATATATATATATATATATATATACAAAAATAAATGGAAGATGCGCTATTGAAAGTAAAAATTAACGCCTACAAGGATTTTTCCATAATATTTTTAGTTAGTGGAAAATATTGAATTTATGTAAACCCTTAGTCGTTGAAATTATAAAGCTCTCTGCCATGCACATTTCAAACTTTCTTTGATGATCAAACCTTCTTATACACGCTGATTTTATAATATCAGGCGCAATCAATCGACAAGCTTTGTATAATTTTATTTTGTGAGACCGTGTTTTATGACCCATTTATTTTAGATGCTTCTAACGCAATTATCTCATTACGGAAAGCTCTTCTACGAAATCCATCATTATCAATGAATTGTGTGTTAAAGGAGATATTGTTTAATTATGCGCTATCACCTACTTAGTACCAGTGCCTACTTTAATAGTTTTTTTATTAACAATATTTATTGCACACGAAAGAGTAATTTATATAGTATCTATTCTTTATGGACCAATCTTAACCGAATTAAAAACTAAGTTTGCAATAGAGCAAACCCATGTGTACATTACGAGGTATATCATTTGTTAAAAATAATTATAATGTATATCATTTGTTTCGTGACCTCGAACTACTGGTCAGTGCACGTGTTCTAACGATTTGCAACAGAACGAGGCATCTTTGCCTTCAGGGTTGTACCTACTAGGAATTTTAAAGAAAATACGTTTGCATTCGTTTCTACACGATGATACGAGTATATGACAAAAGTATTAAATACGTAAATAAACATTTACGTATAAACATAATAAAATCAATAAAAAATAAAATTAACCGTAATAATTTAACAATAACTAAAGCAGATAAAGGTAATTGTACTGTCATTTTCGATAAGTCTGACTATATATCAAAAGTAGAATTTTTTTAACACAAAATGAATTTCAACGAATAGAAAATATAGCATTAAATACATTTATTAATAAAGTTAAGAAAATAATTAAAGAAACCAAAATTTTTGATAATATATCATTTAAAACAGTCACACCAGATTTCACAGTCATACCTAGACTTTACGGATTAATGAAATTACATAAGAGTGAAATTCTGGAAGAAATACCTATTAGACCAGTAGTTGCTTATACAAATTCACCGACATATGAGTTAGCAAAATGGGTTAATAATGAACTAAAAAATAATTTATGAAAACAAGTTTACGTACACCATAAAAAATAATTTAGAACTAGTAAATAAAATTAAAAAACATTAACATAAACCAAAATGACATTCTTATATCTCTAGACGTAACAAACCTTTTTACAAATATACCAAGACAAGAAGTTAAGAACCTAGTTTTCCAGGATATTGACTTGACCACTTATAACACAAGAAAAAACAAGGTCTAAAAAAAGCTACTCACGATTTGTCTAGAACAAAATTTCTTCAAATTTAATAACAAATTCTACATCCAAACGGAAGGTCTAGCTATGGGTTCACCTTTATCTCCTATCCTAGCAGATATATTTATTAACAACCTAGAAAGAGAGAAAATATTACGGAGTAACGATTTTACACAACATATTAAAAGTTATTACAGATACGTTGATGATATTATAATAATTTGGACGGGGGGAGACGAAAGGTTACAATAATTTTTAACATACTCAAATACATTACACACAAAAAATAAAATTCACACTAAAAAAACAAAATACAGATAAAAAAATTGACTTTTCTAGACCTTACGCTTAAAATAAATAACAACAAAATTGAATTTAGATATTATAATATGTGTATATAATATATATAGATATAATATTTAGAAAACCAACACATACAGGAACAGTAATAGATAATTTATCACAACACCCATATTCACATAAACTAGCAGCTTTCAATTCCTACTTAGACAGGTTAATTAAAGTACCACTAAATAAGTAATACTTATTTTTATTAAGACAAGTCTGATGCCTTCTATTACTAATATACCAATTATAATAGAAAGCGACATCACGGATCACTATACAGTCACCAACACAATTGTTTTACCTGGAACAATAGAAACAAAAAAATATCAGCATGTAAAGGAAATTTTTAACAAAGAAAAATTCTTAGAAATGATTAAACAAGAGATTTGGTCGGAAGTTTACAACAGCGCAGATATAGACAATTCCACTTACACTTTTATTAAAAAATTAAAGGCAAATATAGAGAGTTGTACTAAAAAAAATAAATATCGCCAAAAATCAAATTAAAAGGAAAGAATGGATTACTAATGGCATTTTAAAGTCGGTTAATGAAAAAAACTATTTATACAGAAAAATTAAAAATAACAATAATTACCAAAATATCGAAAATTATAAAAGGTATCGAAATTATTTGACCAACTTAATTAAAATTAGAAAAAAGTGAATACTATAACCAAAAAATTGAAAAGAACAAAAACATTAGTAAGAATTTATGGAAATGTATTAAAGAAATATCCAATACCCGAGATAAAGAAACCAAAATAGATGAAATAAATTATGACGGGCATTTTACAACAAATGAACAGTCAATATCTGATATATTTTGTAAACACTACACTGAAATTGGTCAAACAATGGCTAATAAATTAAAACGCCCTAATAATGAAAATAAAGTAAAAACGGTTCAAAACAGAAATTCAATTTTTTTATTGCATACTAGCGAAACTGAAGTAATTGAAATCATCATGAGTTTGAAAAGTAATAAGTCTCCTGGTATAGATGGCATTCGTTCTGAACTTTTGAAAGATATTAAATACCATATAGCGTCCCCCTATCTGTTTTTTAATTAACAAATCTATCACTGAAGGAAAATTCCCTCTATCACTAAAAGTCAGTAAAATTTGTCCAGTTTTTAAAAGTGGTGATAAGTTAAATGTTTTAAACTATAGACCAATATCTCTGATTTCCAATATAGCAAAAATATTCGAAAAAGTTTTACACAAAAGATTATCATTATTTTTCAAGAAAAATAACGTTCTTTCCCAAAGACAATATGGTTTTAAAGAAAACTGTTCGACATCAGATGCCATTGCTAAGTTAGTGAGGATGATAGGTGGGGCAATAGATAAAAAGCTTGCCTCCGCTTGTGTTTTCATTGACCTGGCGAAGGCATTTGACACCGTCGAACACAATGAATTATTAAAAGCCTTAGAAAATGTAGGAATCCGTGGTATTGCCCATGATCTATTAAAAAGTTATTTACGCGGAAGAAAACAGTGTGTAAACATCAATGGTACTCATAGTGAATTTCGTACTGTTGAATTTGGTGTCCCACAGGGAACAATATTAGGACCATTATTGTTTAATGTTTATTTAAACGATCTATACCAACAAAATTTAAAAGGCGAAATAGTAAGTTTCGCTGATGATACAGCCATCTTTTATCAGAATTCAAGTTGGAATTCACTGAGGGATACCATTGAAGAAGATTTTAAGCACGTTGTATCTTATTTCACTAGTAAGTTACTTACTATAAACTTTGGTAAAACGTTTTTTGTTCCTTTTTCATCTTATATCAATACGTTACCTTCATTTAACGAACTTAATTGACGACATAGAATTTAGTATAGAACGAGTTAATAAAATTAAATATTTAGGAGTATACATAGACAGTCACTTAAAATGGGAAGAACAAGTACTTTATGTTATGAAGAAATTACGTATAATATCTTATAAATTTAAAAATCTCTCAAACATATTGCAACTCAAATACCTTAGAATCCTATATTACGCGCTTGTAGAATCTCATCTTACTTATGGACTTATAGCTTGGGGATCTGCGACTATGATCTCATTAAATAACCTACAAAAAATACAAAAATGTATATTAAAAACTATGTACAAAAAGCCTAGAACTTATCCCTCAGAAAACATATACCGTGAAACAGATATTTTGAATCTGTGTCAGTTGTATGCAATGTCAGTATTAGTTATGCAATACAAAGAAAAGAACGAACAGTCTCAGATCCAGCATGCCTACAATACACGTTACAAAACTGAGGCTATCATTGTACCACGAGCAGAAAAAACTAAAATACAAAAAAGTTTTACTTACCTAGGTCCTAAACTGTACAACGAATTACCTATGTATATAAAAAGATTCAATTCGATTCATCTATACAAAAAAACATGTAAAAAAAATGGTTGCAGTCACTATCGCAATCTATATTTAATGATTTTATGTCAACAAAAAACCTCTATACTCACCTTATTCCAGCATTAAATAATTAAATAACTAAATAAAGTATTCCGTAAAGAACTGAATATATGTATATGTGCATATATGTCTATGTATGTATGTATATGTATGAGTATATAGTAGTGTATATATTATTTTTGCTATTTTGTTTCAGAAATGTTTCTTTTGTTTTGTTTTTGTTTTAGAATTATACTTAGTAGGTAGGTACTATTTAAATATAACAATAATTGTATCACTATATTATAAAAAATGTTGAAATTAGCTTACGATTAGATTACTCTAACAGTTCAATTTAAAAATTATCATTATTGAGTGTGTATCTAAATAAACAAAATCACCACGCACAAGTTTAACTTAGTGGTTTGTTTTTTCTTTATTTACTATATATAACACTTTGTAAACAGCAAAATATAATGAATTAATATGTACTGTTATTCTTGGTAAATAAATTATTATTATTATATTATTATTATAAAACATATTTTCAAAAAGAACTGAACACCATCAAACAAATAGCTACAGACAACAACTACGAAACAAAATTAATAGGTAAAATGCTGATTCAAAAACAAAATAAAATAATCCAACAAACATATACGTGCAACAACTTAAAAAATTTGAATAACATGCAAACAGAAATAAACAACAAAAAAATACATTTCTATTAGTTTTATAAACGGAGTCAGTTATAAAATAGCAAATATTTTCAAACAAAATTTCACAGTATCGTTTCGTAGTGGTAAAACCATTAGCAAACATTTAATAAACAACAAGGACAAGTTAAATATCTCGGAACAAAAAGGAGTAATAACTCAATAGAATAGAATAGATTTAAATATAGATCCCTAAAGGAGAAATAGGTTAGTATAGATTTTGTACAGTTAGGTAGTTGATCTAAATATAGATGGCACTAGCAGTATGCAAAGTTTGAAAAATTGACGTATAAAAACAAGATAGTTTTTTCTGACTTCCTTATTAGATATTATCAAAAGTTTTTAATATTTTAACCTACTATGATTTTCAACATGTCTGTGTGTCCATTGTCTTAAGTGAATGTTGTGTAAATGTTAATTTGTTTTAAAAAATAAGAAAATCTAGTCAGTAATACCACGAATACCAAATAAGAAGTGGAGTAATCTATCTGAGACAAATCAAGATAAGTAAATTTTGGAACGTGAATTAATAGAAGAAAAAATTACAAAAAATCGATATATGTATCTACCAGATGAATTTTGATACAACATCAATAATCAAAATTAAAGTAATAATGTAAGTAAAACAAATATATTTTTCTTAATTTTAATAACTAAGTAAACTAAAATAGCTCTTCTCATTAAAGAAATAAATAATATTTTTTCCTCCTAATAAACAAATAAAATGTAAAAAATAAAAAATAAACTCGAAACCATGCATAAACACCACATGCAATGTTTTCCAAATAACAGATAGATTACATGCACTAATTTCATATATGAATTTGTAGCCTATTGTAACTTTTGTTGCCTGAAGATGGTCATTTAGCGACCAAAACCGGTAGCAAGTCAGAAATAAAGGATTTGTGAGAAAAAGGCCCCTCTTTTCATTCCTTTCCAATTGAAAAAAATGAACTCACATTTTGCCATACTACAAAGAATAAATAAACATTAATTTAACCCTTATCAAAATATTCTTGAGATGAACAGTAATTTGTATTCGCATTATTAATTTGCAGAAGTCTTATAAAGCACACAGTTTTTAAATACGTCTCTGGACCGTCGATGCTCACACAAGAACGTTAGAGATACGACTAACCCATTTACTTACTGAAGGCGATGCGCAGCATGTAATGCGCCTACTTATGATTTTGGATAGAGTGGTTTTTCTGGTCTTCCTTATCCTGTGATTAGAGTTTCTGTAAATACTTTCAGAACACCCGGTGTACATAGCTTTGTTGAAATTAAAAAACAGTTTTCTATTTATGCTTATACCTATGTATATATAGTTTTTGCTACTGTCTGAGTGCAGGTTAATGTAATTAGTAATGTTTGTAATTAAGATAATAAGTTGTATAATTATACAAATTAGGTTAATATAACTGGATGAAACATATCACGATATGAAATTGTTTTTTACGCGCCACGTGTCTAATGCTTAAAAATAAAATTCCATTCAAGAATCATTATTGAAATGAATACCTACATTCATTTTGCGAATTGCTAGGAATGTGAAATAGCGGTGTCAAATTTATGAATTATAAATAATATAATAAAAAATATTGATTTGTCATAATATTATATAACTGGACGTTTTCCACGAAACACCGAACTACTATACTTTTCTCGACGCACATTTCGCCAACTAAGTTGGCATCTTCAGGAGCAGATTAAAACTAGTTTTAATCCTCTCCTGAACCTAAAACTAGAGTTTTAATCTTCTCCTGAACCTAAAACTAGAGTTTTGATCTTCCCGTGAAGATGCTAACTTAGTTAGCGAAACGCGCGTCGACAAAAGTATAGTAGTTCGGTTTTTCGTGGAAATTGTCCAGTTTTTTGTTTCTACGCCGAAAGTTCCAGTACCCACTCCAAGATAATATTATAGGTACATTGTTAATTCAGCAATGAGAGATACTCTCATTGAGTCAAAGACGAAAGATGGAAATGCAGACTATGGAAATCACTGCGATTATTTGTACAGTGGTCTTTACATTTTAAAGACGATATTATTTGGCGAAAACTATTTTGTGGCTCCATCTCCTCTTAGATATTTATTAGCGATTAAAGATTTAACTTAAAATGTAGGTATGTAATTATTATTTCTGAATAATATGTTACCCATTTTGTATTACATTAGTTTTTGTTGTATAATATTCTTTGTGAGAACTAGGTATATTAGAAGATTGCGGCCTTAACAAAGTAAAAAATTATTTATTTCGAATACACAAACATGCAATCGTTAATCGTCTAAGGAGTACTGAATTGAAATTGAGATCTTTGGCATAGAACACAAACTAATAAAACTTTTTCCATTGACCCCGAAACATTACATTTTCACCCAAGGCACGTGTTTTACCTCACTACCCATGTTCGCTTCAACAGTATGTGGTTGATGATAAGAATGGTAAAGACTGACCCAGAATCACTTATACAATCTATAATTTTCCCTATATTAATAATATTGGAGTACAAAAGTAACGTCAATTTACGTCTTAGCCAGCATTCTGCTTCCGATAATATCGCCCCAGCAATGCCAACTCCAACTTATTTTTTTTTAAACACTGTTTATTTTTTTATACTTGAACTTATATTATTATACATCGAGTAATTTTCGGGTAATTAATTTTCTATTGGACGCTTTTGTAAATTTTACAGTCGGTCTATAAATAGGGAAGAAATTCTATACTCCTATTTTGTATGCAAAAAATGTTGTTTTTTAGTAGGCCGTAGACAACTATGTAATGTTAAAATTGAGGCTTCAGTGTATATGTAGTACCGACAATGTAAATTTACTGTTACAAAAGTGATAATTTCCTTTACATTCATAAAAAAATGTGAAACAGGTATTATTTTACATACAGTTGTTACACATAAACAAGATACGTATGTGCTGGTTAACAATCCACTACCATTTGTGCTGTAGGAAATATTTCATACACAATAACATTTTGTGTTTTTTTTTTAACTTTTTGAGATCTTTGACCTTTTTCCTTTGGCTCTTGTGACCCCTGTCTTCTGTGACATTTTGGACTCTGACCTGATCTAACATCTGACCTTTGTAATATCCTTGGCCTCTCATTTTTTTAATAATGCTTGACCTGTTTGAGTTTTCAGACTTATTTCACCTATGAGTTTTTGTGCTCTTTGACATCCTTGATTGTTTTGACATTTTTCACTTCCTTGAACGCTGTGACATACTTGATTTATTTTTCATTTATGACGTCGTTGACGTTGACCAATTGACCTCCTGTCCTCCCTGATATCCATGTCTTTCTTAACCTACTTATCCTTTTGTGTCCTTAACCTCCTTGATCCCCCTGTCCTCATTAAACTCTTTCTTGCCTTGTTTGACCTCCTTGAAATTTCCACTTTGATCAATTCATTTTCTTGTCTTTCATCCTCTTTAAATTTTTTGATATGAGCTAATTTATCTTTTTGACTTTCCTTACCTCTTTAAATTGAATTACAAATATATTATGGCAATTTTTTTAGTTGATCCACTTTGCATACTCTCCAACAAACTCTAAACTCCTCAACCCCCACCCTACAAAGCTAAAAAGGTTTACGCATATAGTTATCATGTAAGTACATGCACATTTAACTTTAAGTGTGTATACGAATATATTGTTTCTAATGTTTACGAGGTATCTATAGATAAAAAAAAAGTGGTCTACCCCCATTTATCCCGCAACCACATAAACGATTAAGTTCAAAATCTGATCAGCTCTCGTTATAGTATAAATATTCCAAATTTCAAGTTATTCAATATCTTAAAATGTTTTCGAGTTGTCACAAAAAAAAGTTAATAGACCCACAGATAGACAGAAAATTTGTTTTCGCCGAAACTTGCAATCTCGAGATTTTAGGAGGTTTTAGGCCTATTTAAGAAATATATAATCAAAAAAAATCCAACGATACTATACACCCATTCCGCTACGTGGATATAGAAGAAGTTATCCTATGCAGTAAACGATGCAGTAATGCCATATTTTGCCTCAGTTGAGAGATTATTACCGATGCACACCAAAATTAAAAACATTGGCAGATTCATAACAAGGTTCAGCAATACCCTGAAACGTCCAAGCTGTGCAGTTACATTTCAAATTTATAGTCAGCATGAACAGTATAATCTTTACTTATGCTTCCCGCATTTTCCTTCTATAGTATCTAACCAAAGACATACATACCTAAATACGTATTATGAATTCGACATGAAAAAGGCTTCCCTTAATTAGGGTTTTTTCTTTTTTTCCTTTTTCTTTATTTTTCTTCATCGTTGACCATTAAATATATTTGTTTGAAGATACTTTCGTAGTTATATACATTTTTTTCTTCGACACTAGGTATACATTGTTTCGTCTCCTATTGCTTTTCGCCGAGCTTTTTTAAAAGCACGAAGAAAATTATAAATAAAATTATAAACTAATGAAATTATAATATTTTTGATTTTTACATCTTTTAGAGCGCAAAAAAGAAGAATTTGTTTAGCATATTTTATTAATTTGTTATCTATAAATATACGAATATACTTTTTAATAATAATACTAATTAATGTATGTTTTTAAAAATATCGAGAAAATATACTATAATTTTTTTCTAGCTGCAAAACAAATTATTTCCCGAAAGATATGTCTACATTTTCATGCTTAAAAAAATCTATAAAAGAAAGATTCTTTATGAATTATATTTTAGTAGCTCTGCTATACCTACCTACTGAAGTTACATTTTGCATTCTTTTTTTATTTCAATAATTTATCATATAATATATAACTTAAAATAAGAAATAAAACCAGTATTTTCTAAATCAGATATATGTATTTTCAAATCGTACTTTAAATTAGTTTTAAAACATTTCATAAACCTTTTAACATCTTCTCAAAACTTTCTATAAACCTATTTAACGATTATTCATACTCATGTCAATTCCACTACTCCTATAACCCATTCCTAATGCCTCTCCGTCAACGTCAGTTGCTAGTGGTTCCATTCGTTCTGCGCCTACCCCTGATCGTCTTGATCTGACTTCTCTGAACCCAACACCTCCTAACCCTTCTCCTTCAGTTCCCCCTCCTAAAGCTCCAAGTCTGATGGGTTCCATTTCAGTGGCCCCAAGTTCTCCACCTCTTGTGTCATCGACCACTTGTCCTGATCTTCTGGTAACACGTCGAAGTCCGATGCCCCCCTAATCCCACCCCTCCCATTCCCATGCTTCCCATTCCCAACCCTCCCATTCCCATTAATCCCATGCCTCCCATTCCCATTCCTATGCCTGCTCCTCCCATGCCAATAGGGCGTATTCCTAGACCGCTGCCAATAAATGATCCACCTGATCCACCAGTTCCTCCAATGAAACTGCTTCCCCCTCCCATATAACTGCCACTTCCTCCACCACCGATAAAGTTGCCGCCGCCACCACCAATAAATCCGCTTCCAACCCCTAGGCCACCTGCCATTTGAGCCTGAGCTTCATTAATGCACTGGAAGTAAACTACCGACACAGCAAAAATTAAGATTGTTAACTTCATCATGTTCTTGTGACTGCGTGAAAAAAACTATTCCGATGTAAAAGAGACAGCCGATTTATAACAAACTCTGTCTACGGTAATTTTCCGGTTTATTATCTAAAATAAGTGGCAAGGATATTATACGTACGGACGTTTCTAATTTAACCTTTAGGGTTATTACACGGTAAAACCAAGTATACTCATAAAAACAAAGTTAAAGTACAAGTAGTTACCTTATGTCCTGACTAATTTTGTTACTAGGCCGTTCTTGTGTAATTTACTATGTAATTAAGAAAATGTATGTAGCAGAGAAAAAATATGAAAAAAATACGAAAGAAGAGAGAACTCATTCGATGTAAATTGTTAATACTGTTTGCATTGTTATAAGAAACTATAGTGTATCAAAAAGAAACATCACGTTAATAATATTGATAATACAATCTTATCAAACTGAAAAAAAAGATCTTATATCTTATCAAATAAGTATCATTTGATATTGGATACGATGTAAGAAACCTTAAATCTTATTTCGTCGTTTCAGCATCACACAACTCAGTTGTTGGTCAAACTAAGTTCATAATTTATTTCCAATCATATTTTCGCGCCTGAGTAATTGGAGGAGTTAGTTTCTTGATTTAGATAGAGATAGAGCTACCCACAGTTTTTTCAACTTCACACAACTAAAATCTTCTGACAACACAGCACACAGCAGTTTTTTTGCTCTACTGTAAAGCTGTGAAAACTGAGTTGTGTGATGCTGGATCCGACCTTAAACGACGATTTGCGATCACTTTCAAGGACATATACAAAGAGCTGCGAAAGATTAAGTATCTAGATATATTTTTTTAAAAGTATGTAAAATAGAAGATACTCCATAAAGTAAAATACTTTCGATAAATTTAAAACTCTTTTAATTCTGGCACAAATAGTTGAAAAAAGACATTTAGAAATGAATGTAATGTATATAAAACAGTATTCTATGCTTGGTAATTTCAAACAGTACACATTTTATGTCGTTGTGTATTCAGTAAGTATCCATACAAGTAAATCTCACGGTTGTATGAAATGATGCTATTTCAAACGTATTATTTCATTTTAATAATGTATTCTTAAATATAAATTATAAAAGGTAACAGAAAATATAATAAATAATGATAAACTACAAATAAACTTTAATATTTTTTTAAGTACAACAATTACAAATGCAAAAACAAAAAAAAAAAAAACAAAAAGAGACTGTAGATAAAAGGAAAATAAACATAGTGTGTTACAGCCCATTAATAAAAGGTAACAGACTTACATATTTCATCTTTTATTGGCCTTTAAGAAGGTACTGTAAAATTTCAAATTCAATTAGCTTTCTTTGTTCGTTATGGATAGAAAAAAAGGGTTAATCTCCTCAAATTCAGAAAAAGTATGTTCCACATACACAAATATGTATTCCTTTTGATTTTCTACAAATGTCCACTTTCAAAGTATAATAGACTTTCTAAGCGTATCAAATACTTTTTAAGCATCTTCTTAAAAGTATCTAAGATACTTTCAAAGTAACTAAGATCCATTTTTAAGATAAAAGATACAAGATACTTTCACAACGTTTCTTACGTAGAATCTAGAAAGGGATACCGGTTTTATCGTGTAGCTCCTTACATATACTGGGCGTATAAACGTTATTTTTTTTAATGTAACACCCTGTAAATTTTGAAAAACTTAATATCCCTATATCATTCTGAATATATAATTGTCTTATTATTTTTTGTATAATTGTCAAAAAACTATTCAAAATTATCAGTTCAATTCATAACAGCCATATTGACAGTGCGTTTCAAAACCAAATAAAGCTAATGTTAAGCATCAACAAGGGACAAAAACTTGATTTCCAGGGAAAAATACAAATTTTGAAATAACTTTTAAACCATCAACAATCGGATAATAACATAAATATGCTTATTTTGATTGTAAATGACCTCCTCCATCACCTGTTTCTGTTTGGCCGTTGACTTTTGGGACACCCTGTATATAGTGTTTGGTCGCCTAGCGTACCAAAAGTCCCCGAACAATAAAGGGTGCTACGGTCGCCATATTGGAAAATGGCAACCGATATTTCATTTTGTATGTTGGAATCAGTTTATGCTATTAAAAAATATTCGCTATAAAATTTTCAATAATATTTGTTCTTAGCAATTTTTTGACAAAACTTACCGTTAAACCAGAAAGTAGGACGTTTTTACTTTATTAGGAAAAAGGTCGACACTACGCCCCGCGAAACCTTATACAGATTTTTTCATGTCTTGTTGAAACATGTGTGCGCAGTTTTCTGGCGCACCATGTTGTCGGTAGCGATTCGTACACAAGTAAAAACAATATGGGATGAGATTCTGTCTAGAGACACGGTGACATTCGCACGTACATGTGGTAGCGAATGACGAAGAAGTAAAAAACCACTAAATGGGTAGTTTTCTTTGCAATTTCTTCAAGGACGTACCGTATGTCTGCTCACAAGTTAGAACGAAAACGTGATAACCACGTAATTGAATATTTGCACTAGTTTAATTTGTTTCAAACTTTAGTGTCTTATTTACAAAAATTAATACACAGTTACATTAAAATCTAATGAAAATTTAATGTCTTACAAAGGGTGTAACAAAATATTATTAATTAAAGTTTCATATTATGTAAGTAATATTAGAGCGTGAGCGGGATCTTTGATCATGAACACAGGTACTAATTGTCAGATAATAATGTAATATAATGATCTTTTCGTACCCATCCCCAGTCAGTAGGATTCACCTCATTACATTTCCGCTGTTGAACCTGTAGGAAGACACGGTATGAGTGCTGAGCTGCTTCATCACTATTTTTAGCTGGAGGTAACGACACTGGTTAAATAGTTTTTCAACTGGCTATTTAAAAATCAGATGACTGTATCTGTAATACTGTAATTTGTCTAAGGTGGTCGCGACCGCGGCCCGCTGCATATGCAGAAGTAGTTAACAATTATATTTAACAATGTCAAATGTCCTAAATAAAATCTCACTACGGGAGCAGCTGTTAATAAAATCTCTCTACAAGAAAATAAAGTAGTTACTACATCAGCAAAGATAGAATGCTTGGCCAATAGTAGAAATAAAAAAAGCTTTTATAGGGCTTCTTGTAAGGCATCGCTTGTCATTCAAGTGCGGGTAGCAGAATCGGATGCAGCGGAAGACAGTGATTTGCTTGTTCTGATAGCTTCACTTGCATCAAATACGAACCGGGTTTTATTTCCGCGTCTTATTTCTGTTTCTAAAGGGGGAAAATTGTATAACATGATGTGATACTATATCTCCTATTTCTAAAAAAATGTACTAACTAAATTAAAGGAATAATGATTAACGCTGCTACAAAAAGACAATGACCTGTGGGATATTTTAAAATTTTATAACAACCCTACTCCAACTAAAGAAGATGTAACTTATGCAGGAGAACAATTTTGGCTTCGCTTGTATGAATGAACAAGAAGTACTACTTGGCGTCGTTACCTCCAACTAGTGATGCAGCAGCTCAGTGCTCGTATTGTATCTTCCTACAAGTTCAATAGTGGAATGATAATTAGATGAATCCTACTGACGATATGGAATGGATACGAAAAGGAGATCTTTTAGTACTTTCAACTGTATCATTATCGAGTGTCGCAGGAGCGTGTATATAGTGAATTTCTCTCTTTATTATGTTCCAGCCCCTAAAAAGTACAAATACACACCACAACGAATATGTTGTGATCTTTTTTTGTGCTAGTATGTATGCCATCCTGTATTTTAATATTTCATTTACATAAAATGCTTATCAAGCTTTTTATCCCAGATCATCTTTTTTATATTATAATAACATAGTATAAAACAAAGTCGCTTCCCGCTGTCTGTCCCTATCTATCTACTACCTATGTATGCTTAGATCTTTAAAACTACGCAACGGATTTTGATGCATTTTTTTTTAATAGATAGAGTGATTCAAGAGGAAGGTTTATATGTATAATATATGCATAATATAGTAGAGAAACACTAATAATTTTAGAGGTTTCTAATGTGATGTCGTAAATAAACACATTTTTTTGCGCTTACATTGCAAACGCTGGCTGAACCCTACCAGATAGATCAAAATAATGTCCTACAGTATTGTACACCTTAAAAAGGTCTACAAAAAGTCCGCGATGGTATATGTCTATCTCTTAGGGATAACCCACAATAACCATTTTTTATATTTCCGTGCGAAGCCGGGGCGGGTCGCTAGTTATTTATAATTTAGTTCTATTATCAACTTTTTCATGAATACATCGTAATTTACTAGAAACAGAAAAATGATCTTATAACATCCTAAAAAAACTGTGCGACGATATTTCCTTTGCGACTATATTTTTAACAATATGATAAAATCTAATAATAGGATAATATAATAATCCAACCAACAAAACAAGAAAGAAGACACTAAATTTTATGTATAGCAATTAACTCGTAACTTTAAACTTCTTTCCTGTTTATGTTTAAAATTGCAACGTAGTTTTGAACGGAAGCAGTTGTTTTATTTATTTACATTTGGCTTTCCACAAGCTACCAATATTTCGCATTAACTCATAACTATTGACTTCCGAGACTAGTTTTGCACCCTCACAAAACGCTAGCGTCGGTATCATTTAACATCAGAAAAAAATTACCACAATTGCTGTATACCTTTCAGCTTATTTATCCAGAAATCCGGAATTTCTTAATAGACCGTTTCTGAAAAATAACAGCAAATAAAAAGTAGAATCGTTATTGTTACACATAAAGTCATTTGAGAATAAAAAACATCTAGGTACGTATTATGTGTACAAATGTCCTAATATTATATAACATTCAGCTTAATTTCGTGGGAACAATATTTATTATTGTGTATGTAGTGAATTTTACAATTTAAGCTCTTTTCATTGTTTTTAATCTAAGATTTATATGCGATGTTACCTTGGAGGTATCGCCCTCTAGTGCGTTTAAATGGAAATAGACAATGTGTTCTGGTTCGACAAAAGAATCGACAAAGAAATAATTCTCATTTTATAAACTTATGGAGTTACTGTTAGGATGTGCTTTCGGGAAGGGCGTATCTGATTTTCAAATCAATCGTAATGTACGTAGCAATCAATATAATAGAGTACCCCAGCATAAGATAGTCAAATCGGCCCCAGAAATGTTTCGAAATTTCGAGGATATATACATGTTACTGGTGCTAAAAGAAAAGCTGAAAAATAAGAGTTGGTTCACCTAGCTTCCTCCCCTTTCACACTCACCACGGAAGATACGACTTTTTGTGGTAGACCAGTTAAAACAAATTTTAATCATCTACTGTACGGAGGCCTAACAAAAAAGAAATCCATCGTATTTTTTTGCTCCTATGTGTTGCTGCGTCATTTTTTTCTTTTTGACACACAAAGTTAAAATACGTTTTATTTTTTTTCAGATTTTTCAGATAGTTGGGTCACCTTCACAATAAATTGACCGAATTATTCTATGATTTTTAATTAGTTACCTATACCTACGGTTTTTAGTTAGTAAAATATAATAAATATTTTTTATTAGCTTATAAAAACGATTCGATTTCTACAAATTAAAAAATTATGTGGTTAAATGTCATAAGCAAGTGGTTTAAAATAACTAATTCTTAATTTGTATTAGAATAATGTTTCCCCTTTTTATGTGTATCTCCAATTTCTCGTCAATAACTCCACTTCTCATCTTTCACGATTACTTTCTCCCACACAGTAATTAAAGTAATTATCATTTAACGTTAACATATTGAAACTTTAAAACTTAAACATTAAAACATTCAAAACTTTCATTACTTTAATTATATGTTCCAAAGCAGGCAACTTTTCAACAAGATTGATCACAGGGAGATGTATTTTAGAACTTCCATAACTAAAGTTATGAAAATTTTGGAAATTTTAAGGTTTAGGTTTTAACGTTTTAATGTTAAAATGTTCGTAATTCGTAAAAAAAGGGAAGGTTGTCAGGTTTATATGAGAAATCGGAGATATGGGTATGTGTAAATAAAAGGGAAACAATATTCCAATACAAGTTAACAGTTAGAAAATCGGTTGTTTACGATATTTAACAATATAAACCTTTAAATAATAGAATCGATTGTTTTTATAAACTAATAAAAAAAAAATGAGAAAACCATAGAATAATCCGGTGAAAATAAGTTTTTTTTTCGATTTTGAAAAAAACCCACCCTCCGAAAAATCTGAAAAAATGTAAAAAAATCTGATAAAATGTATTGTAACTATGTGTATCAAATCATGAAAACAATGATGTAGCACCTTTTTAAGAGCAAAAAAATACGACTGGATTTTTTTAGATGGAACATGGGACCCCGAAGAGCCAGAAAAGCAAATGTCTACCTTATTTAACATTTATTAAACATTTTTATGAACTATTGAACAAAAAAATAGGGAGAAAAATCGTTGTAATTTTTTATTCAGATATTATTATGTTTATTATTAAGAAAAGTTCCTCATTTCCTCAAAAAGAACCACATTTTAAACCAACAAGCAAAATTTCAATTTACTGAAAACTAAAAAAAAATAGTAACTATTTTAATCACAATCGTTTGAAAACAAATTGGAACTGTTCTGAATAACATTTTGAACTCGAAAAGGATTTTTAATAGTTTATTTTAGAAACAGATGATTTTTAGGTGATAAATTCAAGATTCCGTTGATTCAAACATGATTTTATTTTATAGGATATTTATATTTTCGTAGGTTCCTCACTAGGGTAAAGGCACCAGTTGTTGACAGTAACCCAATTATTGACACTTGCATTTTTAATTTTAAAAAAATAACCGTTTTGACGAAACAATGGATGTTAAAGGACAAAACATAGCTAATGTATTGGTTGGGAGACTGGATGAGGCAAAAGCCGTGGAAGAGCATTTGATAGGTTCAAGAACATGTGCTAATTTAATCCATGTTACACGCCTGACACATGGGCTCTTCCGAATTGCCAAAAGTATTTGTGAAAACACCATCCAGAAGGAAAAAGTTTTCGGACTTTCTACCACGACTCCATTCTGTGACACAGTCTTGTTAATGAACAGAACTTGCCGATTGGTTGAGTTACCACAATCACCTGTTCGTAATGTTACTGTTAGTGGTATCCCGGGGATGGCCCTGGTAAAATACGAATCTATTATTAACCTCCGGGCTCTAGTTATTACTATTAGTTATATATTAACAATTAATTACTATAAATCATACCCCAGCTAATGTTATTGATTAAAGTGATTAATACAATGGCAAATTCAAAAATATATCTACCTAATTTTATTTGCCAAATGTGTAGAAGTTCTTCTCGAAGTTCCTCCATGGAACGATGTCGAGTCTTGTAAATCCTCTTTTTTAGGAAACCCATAAAAAGAAATCTAAAACAGAGAGGTCAGGTGACCGAGGAGGCCATTTTATGGGTGCATTATTTGCTATTCATCTTTTAGGGAAGCTATTTTCTAGGAAAGGTCGTATTATTTGGCTATTGTGGGCAGGTGCCTCATCCTGCTGAAAATATATATTATTTACTTGAGCTGAAGGGACGTCATCTATCAACTCAGGCGCAACATCTTGTAAAATTTGAAGATAACAATTTGCAAAGAGGCCTCCCTCATAAATGCGATACACTAATGTTTCTCCTAAAATAAAAAAAAAAAACTGGACGTTTTCCACGAAACACCGAACTACTACACTTTTCTCGACGCGGTTCGCCAACCAAGTTGGCATCTTCAGGAGAAGATTAAATCTTTTTAAAACAGTTTTAATCTTCTCCTGAAGATGCCAACTTGGTTGGCGAAACGCGCGTCGAGAAAAGTGTAGTAGTTCGGTGTTTCGTGGAAAACGTCCAGTTTTTTGTTTCTACGCCGAAGGTTCCAGTACCCACTCCAGGATCTCCTAAAATAAAACAGGCAACATTGAAACCGAAACGACCTTATTTTTCTCGCTCAAATATAAGATGTTGATTTTCGTAGTACCATGTCCTGGTGTTATGGCGGTTAAAAACGCCGTAAAACTTGAAAAGTAGCTTTGTCGGACTATACTACTGTTCTGGCAAAATTAATATCCATTCGGATTTGTTCCATAAGCCAATTGCAAAAAAACATCGCTCCAGAGTGCAAATTTTGTACGATTTACGTTTTGTAAGACCGAAATTTATATTTTCTTAATATTGTCTGTACTCGAGACTTGATCACACCGACTTCCCTTTAAATTCCTCTGCAGGAATTTGAAGGCGCTGCTACAACAGAGGCCAACATATTAACCTCGTCAGTTTCGCGATTTTCCTTATTATACGATTTTGGTTGGTTACTACCTGTTGAAATACAATTCGCAAGCTTCATGCGAATTCCCGATGCTGCAACTAACTATCACATTTTTCATAATTTTCATTAGCTATACCTTCAGCCATCGTTAATACGCAAAGTAATACACATGCGTTCTTTAACAATACATTTTGAAATACTACAAACAGTTAATACAAATTTGACTCCAAATAAAACTTTTGTTTGCTTTTGCAACTCCGCTGTCTACTTACAAAACTGTATTTTTCATTTAACTTAGAAGTTTGTGAGCGAAAACTTACCAATAGTGATATATTTTTGATTACCTAGAAAATTCGTATTTTAACCAAATAAAAGCATACAAGGGTGTTCGATAAAAAAAACAACGAATGTTTATTTTATTCTGAGAAAACGGACGATGGGAGACAAGAACAACAAACGAATAGGTACACTGGATTCTATATAAAAAGATGTATGAAGGTCCATTTCTACATTTCCAATAAGATAAAAGAAGAGTGTAATTTTCAGTTTTACATTGTATCTCAAAAACTAAAAGGACTATGAGAATTATGTTTACTGCATCTTTCGTTTTACAAAAAAGTACGACAGTGATGTGCAAACCGCAACTCTCTTTAAAGACAACTGAGTTTTCCCGCAAAAGTGCCGAAAATTGGACAGCCTCTACAAGTGTCGCTAACTAGTTATGAAATGTGTACATTTCAGAACTACTTACTAGAGTTATTCATTTCCTAATTACTTATGAAATATAACACGTTTTGGAACTTCTGTCAGGTATGGAATATGTCACTTTATATTGTGACAATGTCACAAATGGAAAAGTGACATTTGTGACAATATGTATAGTATAACCTCGATAATCTGAACATGTGTTAGTCCGAACATCCGCTAATGCGAACAGTGATCACTCGAAGTATAATCCGAACAAACTTTGATTATCCGAATATCGTACCATTTTGAATCTTTGTTTTTGATTTTTATGATTATCATCCTAGTTAGAACTAGGATGATAATGTGTACAGACTAAGTGCATTTAAGTTTATTTTACACTATAAAAATATAACATAAAACGTAAAATTAAACATTCAAATTTGTAAAATATAACTTCTCCACTGGACCCTTCAAATTAAGGGTGAGTTTTCTTTATTCCACATAGTGAGTTACTTTAGTTGCATTATGTTACTGTATAAGCATTGTATTTCCTACCGCGACTTGTACTTCAGAACATTCAGAACATTCATATTTATCTGTTCAAGCCCCTTCAAGTAAAGCGAAAAATATTTGTAAAACTTATGCATAAATACATATGTAAGTGATTGTTTAAAATAATAAATAACTCCTTTTTGATAACCTGAACAATCGATAGTCCGAACAACTCTTGCAGAAATTAGTCCGGATTATCGAAGTTACACTGTATCAAGATTAGAAAAAAAAACATGTTCTTTATTTTTATTCCCTTTAATTTTATATAAGAAAATGAATTGACAGACACTGATTATCACGTGACTAGTTCTTTTTCATGACTATCAGGTTGACTGACCGGCATTCCCAATACAACTGTTTAATAATTTAACATGTAAAGGTAATGGGTCATCGATATCTACGTATATCCGTACACATACTAATTATCTTTAATTAACTATTATTACGAATGCAAGTAAACTGACATTTGATATATTCCGCAACCTCATATATTAGTAAATGCATCGCTTTTCGCGTTAATTTTGATTACCGCCGATTAAATCGTAATCCTTTATCAGGGGTCACACAAGTCTTGGCAATGTACATTAGCATCAGTGTATTGGCCTTAATTAAGTATTTACTTTGAACGTAATGGATTCGCAGACTTGAGTTTCCACATAAATGCCTGATTTACTGCGGCTTAATTGCTTATTCTGCCTTACAATGATTCGTCACTCCAGAGTACTATAATGAAGTGGAAAGTATGATGTGTTTAAAAAGTTAGCTACACAATGACGTGACGGCAAATTGTCGACTCAATTCGTGTCGAAGTGAACGTGAAGTATTATTTAATAATGGATGCAGTCTACTTTTTGATGTTTTTCATTAGGTATAATGTCTTTGTTGTGCTTGTTGTAGTGCTTGAATTATTATCGAAATTTTTTTCGAGGTCTCAAATGTGAAAATTAATGCGAATCGAACGCGAAAGATAATTTCTTCCATATCCACGTGGTGGTATAACGGTATATAAGTATCGTTGATTCTTCTTTTATTTTTATAGCTAAATTGTCCTAAAATGTTCTGAAACGTCAAGACTTTAAGTTTAAATGAAACAAAATTTTCTGTCTGGTAGCCTGCTTCTACTTGCCTGCTTGGTTGTATGTCTGTTAGTTTGTCGGTTGTGTGTTTGTTAACCATTCTAGTGTACACGATACTCGAGAACGCGTTAATATATCAACTTTTTTGGATATATCATGGATATATCATGAGTAGGGATGCGAATCGAACGAGTCGCAACACATCGACTTTGGTCACTATTATTACACAGCGATAGTTCGCAGAAAATACTATTACATGCCATATTATGGTTAACTATTACATGCCGGAGCGAGGGCATACTTAGGTGCCGCAACGACAGTTTCACGGAAAATAGAACTTACCCATAAAAACCTATAAAATTTGTGCCTAAATCGTGAAGAAATTTGATTCCCTAATTATAAGGTTACAACTACTTAATTTATGTTTTAATTTTCAATAAAATTAGAAAACTCGGTCATGCTATAGCATCCGTATTCACAAGTTTGTCGGCATATTCATAAGAGCCCGGCGCAATGGTCGGCAACGAGCCACCGTTCTCGACTTATTCTCGAGTTATTTGAAAAATTAATCACATAGATTAATCCAATCAGAAGTAAGGACATTCTTTTAATAAAAGCAATCAAAGGTGAAGATTATTTTTTAATAAAAATAATTCGAGAACAGTGGCTCGGCTCGTTGCTGACTAGACCGCCGGCTCTAGTGATGATGTCATGGAAAAACCTCGACATTTTTACATTCCCAGGGCACACTATACATGAAAAATTAACGGGTAATGTTATTATAGTTGCACAAAGTAAATATGGGTTCCCTAGTAGATACAGACATAAATCATAACGTATATATACAGTCACTTGAGTGTGCTGCTTGAAATGTGACAAGTTTGTGAATAGAGAGCTCCAAAAAAAATATAAATAACATAAGAATTTCTTCATTTTAATTACTGGTATTGCAACAATACTTTCAATACACTGTAAGTACTACAATTAAACAACAATTTTGTATCAATAGTAACTTACTTAGAAGAAGAAATAATGTATATAAATTATTTGGATTTAGATACAGTATAGGGTTCATCAGCTCTTAAAATTTTTTGTTCAACACTACAAAGAGTCTAATGACCGCCGTACACTAAAGCGTATACCTGCTCTCTTAACATTACTGAGCTAAAGAAAACAAAATAAGTTTATATTAAATTACATATCTACAGATTACTTACAGATCTTGTTCTAGATGGTTACTACTCCCGTATCCAGTTTTTGTAACCGGTCTTTAAAACCGGTTTTAAAAAATTTTGAAAAAATCACCACAAAATCACCACTACATAAACAGAATGATTTATGAAATGCCTACACCAGAGTTGAAGTAATTGAAAAGTTGTTAATCAATAATTTTGGTCACTGAACTACTCTCTGGTGTTCATTGAACGAAACGGATTTGGTATCAAAATTAGTTACAGCTGAAGGAAAATTTATAAATCTACTCACGTGTTTTACCACCTAAAATATAATATTTATAATAGATACGTTTTCTATTATAGATTTCTTTGTTAAGGCGATGAGCGAAGAGAAGATATAAGCAGTGTTTAGTACTACCAGTCGAAATGGTTAAAATCCATGGCACTACTCACTATTGGGAAACTAATTAATAAAAGCAACGTTCGTTTTGACTGACGTTACTGTTACGTTATGCGGAAGAAAAATGTTTTATTCTCTTTGAGGTCAAACGGTAAGCAATTTTTGCTAAATATTGTCAAATTCACACTCGTCGGAAAACGACATGTCTTTTGAGACTATCCAAGAATCCACCCATTTTTTGGTCTGGAAGTGCTGCTCAGCCAGACCAAGTGCCATTGAACGAAATAAGTGATAATCGAAAGGGGCTATATCTGGTGAATATGGCCAGTGGGACCGGGCTTCCCATTTACAAGTAGGTTTATACCGATTTTGCAACATGCCGCCGAGCGTTGTCATGTAACAAAATTACCTTGTCATGTCTCTGCATATATAGCGGCCGTTGCTCCTTCAGGGCTCGTCTCAAACGCATCAATTGCAGTCCATAGCGATCTCCCGTGATAGTTTTGTTTGTTATAAACAGCTCATAATAAATTACACCCTGCTGATCCCACCTGCAGAATAGTAGCTTCGAACCATGGATATTTGGTTTTGCGGATGATGTTGACGCATGACGTTGACGCCTTACCCCACGGTTAACCCTAAGCGTAAAGGATCTAAAAGCATAGGTACTGTATCCACTTTTCATCGCCAGTCACGATACGCTGCAAAAAACTTTCCCTTTTCCGCCGGTGAGACAGCAGTGCACACGTGAGAAAACGCCGTTCGACGTCTCTCGGCTTCAACTCATATGGTTGCTTCTGGATCATTCCTAATGATTTCAAACGCTTCGAAACTGTTCTGTTATCTACTCGTAATGCTTTTGCAAGTTCAGCTAGCGTCTGACATGGGTCTTCATTAAGTAATTCCTTCAATTCCTCATCTTCAAACTTCAATTCTTCTTCATTTCCAAGATCAAAATCAATATTTTTGAAGCGTCAAAACGTCTCTGCATATCGTTTCCGACAGAGCATGCTCACCGTAAGTTATAATAAGAATTATGTGTGCTTCAGCTGCAGATTTCTTTTGAATAAAATACTGCTATAAAATCCCCGGCAAATACTCTTTACTTGGCACAAAATTGGAGATTTTTTGAACTAAGAAAAAAAAACGTTGTATACACTGTGGCGAATTAACACACATTGAAGTTCAATCTTACCGACAGTACTCCCTTTTAGATGCGTTACCATCTGAAATTACATGCACATAATCCTGGTGCTACCATCCGTTCGGAAATAGCAAGAACTTATTCAAGGTCACATAATTATGTCACGTGGAGACTTTTTTGGTTAGTGCTTTACTACGAATATTCAAATCGGGAGTGACACGCTTTTTTGTGTCATATTGCATTATTATATACCTAATAGATTTACGAATTGAGTAGAAACAATTGTTATACAGTGTAGGAATACATGATAGTGTAAGAATAATTTCTACACCTTTAAACGACAAAGCATTTCTGCGAATATGCGACGTCCCTTACGCGACGTTATGCGTTGCTAACTAACTTACAAAGTTAGTTAGCAACGCAGGTGGGAAAACTGGAATAAACTCCTCCGCCGAAAAAGGAGGAGTTTATTCTACTACCCGTAGAATATGGGATATACTACGTAATATAGGGGGTGTATACTACTACATTAGTATAATATACATATATCAGTGATGCCGATGATCCTACGCCGAATTGTGCTTATTGCCAGCAACGGTGGGCAAGACGTGCCTCATCCCACACCGCCTTCTCTTGCACATATAATTTTTAGCTGTTAATATTGCTATACCTAAGTCAACACGAGCCGCCCCTGTATAATATTAAGTAGAAAATTATCGTTTTCTCGTTTCATGTCATCAGGTATTCAAAAATAGGTAGAATAAAAAATTCTGATTCTTTTTGTATTTATTTAAAGAGTACATAAATGTACAATATTTCCTAATTTTAGTGTTAGCCCTATTATGTATCTTTCTTAGCACATCTCTTAAAATATAGTTTTATTTTACGCTTAAAATTTCTACTGAACTATAACAGTACTGGGATAATAAACAAAAAAATAATAATAAGAGAGCAGATGTTAGAATCTATTAGTACTACAAGACATTATATTATTTACAATTCAATCTCATGAGATTTTCCCCGTAAATATTATACATCTGACATATTCCTGCTTCTTGTTTTCCCCAACAAACAATAAGTAACATAAGTAAGAAATTCCGAAGATTATCTTCTTGCAAATAAATAACCGATATCAGGTTAAGCAGGCAGTATTTCAGAGAAATTCTGCTATTATTTAGACGATTATTACCTCGTATCATATTTAATTATTAATTCGTAAGCTATGGCGCAGCTGAATTATTTAGGTAAAGGGTTCGTATTATATTACACTGTAAAACACGTAAATAGAAGTGGTAGTATCGGTAGATATTATAACGTACGTAAGTAATGTAAAGTAAGAGAGTAAATTGTTCAGGAGAATCTTACTTTCTTCAAGGTATTTCCCTGACATTAGACAAAATCTACTCCGTTTTTGTGTGTCAATTACCTATTACTTGCATTGGCAGTGTAAGAGCAAAAAAAATGTCAAAAGATGACAACGGTCATAAGGGTCTCAGAGGTCATAAAGCTTATAAAGGTTATGAATATCGAGAAAATTTTCATTATTTAATGTATATACTTATAATTACATAATAATTATGTATATGAAAATATGAGGTGTGTAGTAGTGCTATTTTTTTTGTGATTTGAAAAATGTGGTAGCTATTAGGATTTCATTTTTAAATTTTGAAAAAAACTCTTATTTTGAAAAATCACTAAGATGAATTATTAGTCCGCTTTTGATACCAACAAGAATCTGTCCGATTTTAACAGTTATTTGCTAAACTTACTAAATTTTGTAGTGAAAACTGTATTTATTTTTTTTCGTTTTCTATAAACGTCATTAAACATAAAATATTATGTTTGCCACGTTGTGATTTGATGTTCTCTTCTTAAGGTTCGAAGCGCTATTGAATAATAAAGGGTAACTAACGTAGGTCTACGAAAAAAAGGTCTCTCTTTGCAATCTGGGTCATTATTTCCTGAGCATTTTGGTGCGCTGGGACCAAAGACACAAAAAATTACCGCGGCGATTTTCCTCTCCACCCTCATACAACCCCCATAAACTTTTATAGAGGAGATTTTTTGAAATAATATCTTTAATTATTTTTATGGCTTGTTCATGAGTTCTTTGGGTCGCTGATAATGAATCTGACGTCAAGAATGTAAAATGTAAAAAAGGTGATGTTAAATGCATATTATTAAGTATTTTGGATTGCTGATTAGATTCTCAATTCAAAAATGAATTTTGACATAATAAGAGCATCAGTAAGCTGTCAACATTTCTCCGAGGATGATGAACACCTTTTTGCGATCTCGAGGCTTAAGCACCAAATGAGAGTTGATTGAAAATTGAAACAAGAATCTGAATGCCCATAATTAATAAAGAGGACTAGGCTTAAGTGCTTCTTGAATGTACATTACTATTTTCATATTAAAGTGAATTTAACCAACACAAACATTACTTTAACTTTACAGATTATTAAATTTTAATTAAATCTACTTTATTAATTCACTTTAACTTCATTTGAGTTTAGAACTACATACAAGGAATATTGATATTAAAGAAAAGTTGTATTAAAGTGTTGTTATTATTAAATAATTAAAGAAAGTTGGTATTTAATAAACCAAAATAAATGATATAATTCATAATTTTTTACTGCACAGTTGACGTATTTTAACCAGTAATTCAGCATAAATCTTTGTTTAAATTAGTTTGCCAGAATGAAAATTAAAGGCGTAGAAAATATTAGAAGAAACTTAACAACAAAAAAAAATAGGTGATAATTTTTTGTACCGACGAACCTGTTCCCTTTTGTTAAAAAATTATCGACGAAATAAGATAGTTTGTATTTTAAAATATCACCATTTTTTTGCAGTGGTGTAGTATTATGTATCTACCGCGACATAAAAGAAAACCAGATTTTTAATATCTTGAAGTAGTTACATGTGGGGGACCAAAACAATGGAAATTATTCATACTTGTTTATATGTATATGTTTTAAAAAAGTGTTTCAAACCTCTATGGATTTTAGTTTTTATAACATATTACATTAATGTATTTATAAAATTACGCTAATTAGAAATTAATAACACCAACATGTCCCACGCACGAACCTCGAAAGCATATTTTTACACAATACCACGTGACTAAATTAAAGGCGCAGGCATGATTAAAGTATAACACAGCTGATAAGCATCAAAAGGATGGTATGGTATATTAAATTAAACAAAAGTGGCATTCTTTTTTTAATGTTTATTGGCTCAATAATAGGTTTCAAAATGTTCTGAAGCATCGACATTTTAGTATAAGTGAAAAGTCTGTCAGTTTGTTGTTTGTTAACCTTTTCTGTGTTCATGATAACTCGAGAAAGATTGGAAATATCAACTTCATATTTAAAACACTTTGGTATCTTGACAAGATCTGGTGGTTTGATTTTGAACTTAATCGGTTAAGGGGTTGGAGAATAAAGGGGATTAATACACTTTTTTGTCTACATAATGCGCAAACGATATAAGATATACTCTTCAAATTCAAATTATATACACATATACAGCATAACAGAGTCTGCAAATGTAAAGCTTCTTATTAAAGTTATTATGTGGATGTACACTGACATTATAAGACCGATGAGAAACCTATGAAGCTGTTGCTTAGTGTCCAAATGCTAATAAAGCGTAGGAAAACTACGACTTAAAACGTATAAAGAACAACTTGTCTAAGCATAACTGGCGCAATGCGGACATCACCAACTAGAGCGGAGGTGAAGCTATGTCTCCCGCTACTAGACTTATATCTAGCTGAGACGGTAATAACAACTACAGTACACTTTAAAACTTTGGTATGCAGACAAACGTGGATAGTGGTGTGACCACGACCGAATGTCATTTCTACAGGTTGTCACTGACAACATCTCTCCCCAATTTGTTTTTGACAAACTCTATACAACTCTTGTTAAAACTGAGAATAAAACCGCAGTAGATGTCAATAGACAGGAGCAGGCTATGGAATATACTGGAGACGCCTTCACCTTCGATATGTATGGGCCAGGGATAAAGATGCTAGCACGCTACGAATAGAACTGTCAGGAATAACCATTGCTGCTAAAAAGATTACCCGCAGGCAGATATCGGGTAAAATGATTAAAACCTACCTAGATGGTAGACAGTCGCTAATAGCCCTACAGAACTACAAAATAACGACAGGGGCAGTAAAGGAATGTCATCAACCACTTGCGACTTCCACAAACAATATTTGTGGTTGTTCAAGGATCACGCAAAATGCAGAGGCAACAAGGAAAATTATTTTTAATATTCTATTATTCTCAAGACGGTATACCTAACACATGTCTACAAAAAAAAAAAAGTTTGTTATAGAGACCTGACCCTACTATTCCTTAGCAAAATTTTCCGCTGAAGTCGAAAATGAAAAAAGAAAAAAAATATAGTGTGGATTTCCCCCACACACCTCAATTCCCCCAAAAATTAAAAATGCAAATTGGGCTCAAAACCTACCTATCTTTAGCAAAATTTGAAGGCTTTAGCTGAAGCCAAAAATGAAAAAAATCCCATGTGGGTTTCCCAACACACCCGAAATCGCCCTTCCAAAATAAAAAAAAATCAAAATTAAAAACTTTAAAACATCGGACAGTGAAACTCAATTTTATGCTCAGACTGGCAAATTCAAAGTGAATCTTATATGGGCGAAACTATTCTCTTCATCTAATTTTCTGCCATTCACATTTAAATCTATTCCATGATAGGATATTTTTCAATGACCTAACACAGGTGTATTCCAGAGGTTGTGAACGACTTGCCGTGGCCTTGGGGCTGGAGCCTCAATTGAATATTAATTGATATTTTTGGTCGTTCCAAATTTTCAATTTATATTCTCTTGGAGGGACTTATATTCACCTATGGGCTGATATCCATAGGTTCAGGTTTAGGTTTAGTTTTAGTTTGACTATCTAAATTTAAATTTGAATTTGAACGTTTAAGTTTGCATCTCTAAGCGTCAGTTCTAGTGTGCCTGCCCAGTTTGCATGAGCCCAGTTCGCATTTTTTTAATTTTTGGGGGGAATTGAGGTGTGTGAAGGAAAACACATTAAGATGATTTTTTCTTTTTTTTTATTTTCGGTTTCAGCGGAAAATTTTACTAAAGATAGGTAGCTTTTGAGCCCAGTTTGCATTTTTTAATTTTTTGAGAAGAATTGAGGTGTATGTGGGGGGGGGGGAGTGGGAAACCATACGATTAATCTTTTTTTCTTTTTTCATTTTCGGCTTCAGCGGAAAATTTTACTGGGGGATTGTAGGGTCAGGTCTCTATAACATTTTTTTTTTGTAGACCTGTGTAATTTGTCTGATCTAAGAATTATCGACCTAAGATTATCGAAAGCGAATGACGTTTTGTGTTAACTACCCTTAAACTGTAAGTGAGATAGATAAGACTCTAGCTGCTTATTTGCATTCTAAGAATGGGCGTTGTTGCCAAATTTAAAACGTTTATCTCTACACACGACGAAAATATCTTATAAAAATAAACTAAAAATGGAAAAGGGCTCTACATATTTGTATATAGGTACATTGTGTTAAATCGACATTATCTTGATCCAGGAAAATGCTGTTAAATTTTATTATGTACCATTTAGGAACACCCCGTATAGGACAATGGTCAAATGCACCCATATCAGTCTAATAAAATTTAACAAAATATATCAATTAATAATATGTTATGTTAATTTAATGTGATTTATTGATTATGATTGTTATAAAAATTAATTAATGTAATTTATTGATTAATTAATAGAGAAACAGCGATTTCTAAGGCAGTACTTTTAATTTTGTAATTCAAAGCATAATTCCGTTACATATCTTGATATGTAGATATGTTGACATATCTACATATTTATTTTAGTTCTGTTACCGTAAGCACAAATAATCTGCGCCCCTTACATATCGTAAATACACGCAGAAGAGTAATTTCCTAAAGCCTCGGTTTTAATTACTCGGATCTAATTGTAATCAGCAACAGAAATTCGTTCGAATTAACGCCTAACCGAGAATTATTGCAAATAAGTACTCCGCGCAGCAGTTAAATTAATACGCTGTAAGTTTCGGAAAGCAATATGTGGTTGGCAGAAATAAGCTAAGTTATTAGAAGTCGGTTAGCTCACATATATAAGTTGGTAGAGTACGTGCGGAGCGATTCATGAGCGCGCACCTGAATTTAATATCAGAAATTCAGAAAGTTCCAACAGTGACAAATGTTACAATTAATATAACAGTGGTTCGGGATAAATCACTCCGGAGTTGAGTAACATTCCACAGTTTCATTCTCTGAATTAATTATTGTTTGCCCCCCTTAATAAAGCCTTCGCACATAATCAGGCCTTAGCAGAAATTTTGTTTGGTTTCTGCTTAGAAGCGTCACTAAAATTAATAGAAACCAATTTATTCAGATTTGACACAGTCGGGCGCTTGCATAAATAAATATAATTTTTTATTAGTTACTTTCACGAATAAAATAATATTCTTATTAAGATGGCTTATTATTAAGACAATAACGCAATATCGCCAAAGCTCTTTTTATATACAGGAGATAAACGGAAAATGTTAATTGTAGCACCCCACATAATTTGTATTTATATTCCCTATGTTATTCTGAGGTACGATGTCGATTTCGAGATACGATGTCATTGTCATCACTATATGAGTGTGAGCAGTTAAACTCCTCATTTTTACTTCCTCCTCATGTAAGTGCTCAAATTGTAACCCGTTTTGTTGTAGATAATAATATGTTAGTTGCTAATGAAATCCTTTCTTTTAACTCATTAGGCTTTGTTGATTTTGTTTGAAAAACTTTACATGCCGAGAATCTCCATCGAAAGAATCCAGTGGAGAGAAACTTGAACACAGTGATGTAGACAGTGCCTTAGTCGCTTCCCCCCTTCTGTTGGAAAATAGTTCATAGACAGAAATACTGTCCGTATATACAGTAAGGACATAAAGGTTTGTGTACATTCAATATTTCCCAAACTAAAAATTAATGTTTTGGAGAAATCTTTGGGCACGTCAGTTTTTATTGTCAACTAGCGACCCGCCCCGGCTTCGCACGGTTTACGACATCACATTAGAAACCTCTAAAATTATCAGTGTTTCTCTACTATATTATGCATGTATACTCTCTTGAATTACTCTATCTATTTAAAAAAAACGCATCAAAATCCGTTGCGTAGTTTTAAAGATCTAAGCATACATAGGTAGGGACAGACAGCGGGAAGCGACTGTTTTATACTATGTTATGATTACGCATCTTACCCTGTAATTAGGCGTAGCAGTGACGTCACCACTTTTTTTGTACGTGACGCCATCAATATGTTTTTAAGTAGAACACCTTATTACCTAATTTTTACACCGAATATACACCTAATATACCAAATTTTTCTACATTTGAATTCTCCAGTAACCGCCAATTTCAAAAATGTATAATTGCCTCTAACTCACAAACACATTATATTAGACCATAAGTGTCATACATTTTTTAAATTAGCTGTTACTGTAATTGGAGAATCCAAACGTAGATAAAAAATGGTGTTCCATTTAAAAAAACTACGACGACGTCCTGTACAAAAAAATAGTGACGTCACTGCTACTTCTAATTATAGCGTAAGACACGAAATTGAAACTAAAAATTAACGTATCCAAATATTTTTACAAAATATTTTTAGTTTGGAGAATATTGAATTTATGCAAACCTTTATGTCCTCATTGTACAAATATCTGATTATTTCTGATTTGGAAATATGACTGTAAGTAAATGACGTAAGTTGTTTTGCATGAATTCCAAACATCTAGTACCAATCAAGGGTTCTTAAAAAAAGTCGCCTTTTAACACGTTCGTTTACAGTTCCTACCCATACGTTTAATTTTTGTGGCGCTTTTCATTCAGTAAAAAAACTGATCCTGTCACAGCAAAATAAAATATACTCTTTTCTAAATAATAAATCTAAATCCCCTTGGATAGGTATATTAGCAACCCAAATGTTAAAGATAAACGAGTTTAAAATTTATATGCAGTTAAAATGTATGTACATTTTTTTTTAATTAGTGAGAGCTAAAATTTATTAGAATTTCTTCTTTTCTCTTTTTTCGTGCTTTCAGCCATTAGCTAATTTGAATAAAAAAATACCACGTACTTATTGGTTTTAAACAGCAAACATTTAAATCAAATACGTGGATAAACCGAAGTATTTCGAAAATGTTCGTAAAACAGAAGGTAGTAAAATTCAATCAAATTAAAAATCGGTCTCGGCATCAGCTGGTGTGTATTTCCTACATAATATTAACCTTTATATTGTCAGACAGTCTCAACATTAATCTGTTAGAATCGCACCTATGTACATACAACGAGGTTGTAAAATTGTTATTCCAGTTACTAAACACTAAACACCTTGAATTTTTAAGAGATGTACTAATCACTGCTTTGGCAGTGCTAACCCTCTAATGGCCAGCTTATTGGGCACCAGCCAATGACCTTCCTCCTCTGGACTACATTTTATAGGTTATTTAAAAAACAAAATACAGGGTTTGTCCGGAAAGTAATGTCAGTTAATTTTTTTTCCCGAGACTGTACGCGCCAGCCCGCGCTTTACGTGCTGGCATTGTGGTCGGGGGATCTGGCAACAAGATCCAACAAGCATCAGTTGGCTACCGGTCGTTGTAACGGTCGCATCACTCATTCTTTGAGAGTCGTTACAGTGACCCGGTGCAAGAAAAAATGCAACGTTCGATTGAGCAACGGATGGCGATCAAGTTTTGTGTGAAACTGGAGAAGAGTGCTGCGGAAACCATTCCAATGTTGAATAAGGATTTCGGCGTCGATTGTCTTTCGGAGAGGCAAAATTTACGGTGGCACAAGGCCTTCGCAGAAGGTCAGGAAGATGTCAACGACAAGAACCGCGCTGGACGGCCATCAACCTCCAGTTCCGACGACAATGTGAAACGTGTGCGTGACTTGTTGAACACTGACCGTTGTCTAAGTGTCCGTTTAATTTCCGAAACATTAGACATTACGAAAACCATTGTTCACGAAATTGTGTCGGAGTCTTTAGGAATGAGGAAGGTGTGCGCGAAGCACGTGCCAAAAGTTCTAACGGACGATCAAAAAGCGAGGCTCGTCGAAACCTGCCAAGAACTTTTGGACACCTGCGAAGACAACCCCGCTTTCCTTGATGACGTCATTACCGCGGACGAAAGTTGGGTCTTTGACGGATACAAAGAGGCAAATTGCGGAATGGCACACGTCGAACTCCCCTCGCCCCAAGAAAGCCAGGATGTCCAGGTCAAAGATCAAGACAATGCTGATAGTCTTTTTTGATTGCCGGGGATTGGTCCATCATGAGTTCGTTCCGCAGGGGACAACCGTAACCGGAAAGTTTTACGTCGAGGTGCTGAAGCGGCTGAAACGTAGGGTGAATCGCCTCCGTCCAGACATCTTAAAATCCTGGAAGCTTCACCACGACAATGCGCCTTCGCACACCTGCGTGGCCGATTACCTCGTCAAGGCAGGCATCACTGTTGTTCTCCAGCCTCCCTACAGCCCCGATGTGCCCCCCCCCCCCCCCAGACTTTTTTCTGTTTCCGCGCCTCAAAACCCCAATGAAAGGACAGCATTTTGGGTCGGTGAAAAACATTCAGAACGCTTGCACCGACGCTTTAAAGGCGATTCCGGAAAACGACTACCGAGCGGCTTTTGATGCGTGGAAGACCCGCTGGAACCGATGTGTGGACGCAGGAGGGATGTATTTTGAAAGTTTGTAAAGATTTGTACACATAGAACCAATAAAAACCATTTTTCAAAGCTCACTGACATTACTTTCCGCACAAACCCTGTATATTTGAACGAGACATGCTACTTTTGAGTAACATTAAATTTACATGTATTATTTACTATTTTCATAGTTTATTGTTTTTGTTGTATACACTACTGTACGCAGAAAATGGTCCCCTTTTCGAATCCGTTAAAAAAATAGAATTGCTATATAAAAAAATTATCGGTGTCGTATAAGCTCAAAAATAGAGGCTGATCTGGAAATCGAATTTGTTGAAAAATATGTATTTTTGAGAACCCGATTGTTTCTTTTTTAATTGATCTGACCAAGAATAGGTATTTTGTAAAAGCTTTCCCAAAAGGTGATATCGAATTTATTCCAAATGTTTCTACCTCACATTAGTACATAGATGTATATGTATGTAACAGTGGCGGCTCGTGACTTTTTTTGGGAGGCAAACATATTTTGGAAAAAAAAAAAATTTCCTCAATTTTTGTGTAAACATTATTAGTAATATGCCGCATAGTTAGGAGAAGGACCTCTACTTGGTCAATCAAATATATTTAGTACATTTGTCTAACATAATGTACCTTAATATATTTTAATGGTTCAGCAAAACCATCGGGAAGGTGTAGAGTTTCCGTCAAATTATTTTACAATTGAAAGATGCAGTGAAATAAAATACGTATTTTTGCCAGGACTGTGTCAATTTAGATTTGACGGAATTGATCAGATTCATAATATTTTGTTTGCATAAAATATGTAACTTACAAACACAACTAATATGTTCCTGACTTTTTGAATGTGTCAACTGAACGAGGAAAAGTTTTAAGATTTTATCAAATCCAGACTTTGTCCAAGCATCCACGATTTGAAAATAATACACACGGCCAACACAATAATTTAAAGAAGACAAGGAGATAATAAGTTAAAGAACCACTTAACCATTTACATTTATCATACCACGTATTAACAAAACTACGAGCCGACTTACCCTGATTAATTAGATAAAGTTTTATTTAGACCTGGCAGTGGTACTCTAACTAAATCTAAATCTTTAACAAATAATTTATCCTCATAAAACAGGCGACTATTTAT
This sequence comes from Aromia moschata, assembly GCA_029963805.1. Taxonomy (NCBI): domain Eukaryota; kingdom Metazoa; phylum Arthropoda; class Insecta; order Coleoptera; family Cerambycidae; genus Aromia; species Aromia moschata. The sequence goes on along the minus strand of JAPWTK010000151.1, from coordinate 895,537 downwards.
ATAGACATCCAAAAAAAAAACGTCATCAACTCTGGCTATGAACGAGAGAGATGGAAATAGCGGTAATGTCTAAGCTTTTTGGTTATGTCAAACTTTTGACAAGTGACTGTCACAATTTGTAAAATAAACAATGGCTGTCATATGATGGTGACAGTCTTGACAAGTAAATAAGGTTATAAATTCGATTAAGAATAGAAATACGTCTTTTTTTTCTCGGCCAACTTTGATGACGTTTTTTTTTGGATGTCTCTATACTTTATATGATACACAACAGTATCACTGCAGGTTAGAATATGTATTTGACTGTCCTGACATCTTGTATTTTTATTTTTATGATATAAACGGCTACACTCGCCAGTTACCTCCATTATAATTTTGTATAAGTTAATTAAATAAAACGGTCAAATAATGACTTACGTAAGTAATATTGTACACTTTCAATAATTATTACCCTCCTATATCACTCAAAACACTCAAAAAACCCGGCAAGAATAACGGCATTTTCCAACGAAAATTTCCAAAACACAGAACAAGAAAGATTTTAAATTTTGTAGGTTAGATTGTAGGTTCATGAAATCAAATAACGCTTTCTGCGCTGTCACGTGTGAGAGGTGGAAGGTGGGCGTGTTTGCTTCCGCTATGCAGTTTTTTAAATAACCTTTAATGCCACTGAAGTTAAGGGTTAACTTCCTAGCTAACCACTAGTTATTTATAGTTATACTAGTTAATAACTAACTAGTATATATAGTTAGTTATACTAGTTAGTTATTCCGTATAAATACATATGTGAAAACATTGGCATCGGAGGCTTGCCACTACGGCGATAGACTAGGCGCTGGGTCGTTTATGAGGGCTAATATATTGCAAATAATAGTAAAGGAACTCCTTTGACGTATGTTTATTAATATTTTTATTTTTATAAATTAAATTTTTACCCTATATATGAATTTAAAAATGAAAGGTAATTGAGTTATTATAGCTAGTAGGTTTATAAAAAAAAATATTTGTAATTTTCACTGCCTCCTCTGCCTCCCCTGACGTGCCGCTACTGGTATGTAATAAATTTTACATATTTGTTTCTTTTGAAATTTTACTTCTTTGCTTGTAAATATATATATTTTCCATCTACATTTTTTTTAGTATTTTAAAATTAACGTAAACACCAGTTTCTAAGAAGTGCCATCGGTCATATATCGAGGTGCGGATACTTGAGTAGAACCCTGACATTATTCATAAAACAGACGGAATAGTAGTGCTTAGTTAGGTGTTAGTGACAATATTTACAAACTTTAGTTGTAAACGAAACAAAGTAAAATATTTTTCACTTTATAACAAACTATTACTGTATTTTTATACAAAAATACAGATTACCGTATTATTTTTATGTTAATAAATAAATGTTATATCCAAAATTTAAATTAAGTCTATAATAAAACTGTATTTATGCATTTTTATGTTTAGTTATTACATACTTATATTTTTAATATTCATGTAACTGTTTTCAATTATACATTTCTACGGGATATATTAATAAAAATATCTAGACTTCTAGATTATTAAAAAGAATTAGAAATTAAACATTTCGAAAAAGGAATCACTTCCACATCCAATTTTTCCACATTTAAATTAAAAAATAACTCGTTAAAAACACATACATATGTAGGTTATATCCTTAAAAGTGTGATATTACGTTATTAAGATATACCACGTGGATGTAGAAGTAATGAAAAGTTTAGCTGAAAAATATTATTATGTGCAATATTTACATTGACATTAATATCTTAATGTAAATTGACATATCTATATTGCTTATTTGGAATGCTGCGTTTTATACTTTTTATTTTTTACATAAAAAGTTTGACAAGTTATTTGACCTTTTTTTTAAACGACTGAATATTTTTCGTAAACATAATATTTATATAAATGCTTAAAAGTTTTTCATATTTTTCAAAAACATATTTTAACTTTTTTTGCATTTTTCACATTTATGAGTACATTTTTCTCTCTTTTAATGTTCCAAATATTTGGCCTTTTTGACATTTGATGTTTTTTTTTTGAAAAGTTGGCAGTAGTAGCCCTTTTTGATATATTTCATCTCTTTAGCCTTTCTTACCCTTGTGATCTTGTTACCTATTCGTACCTTAGCCTTTTTTCTTGTTGGATAATATAACATATTATGTTTTACTTCCTGAACTTTTTTCATGTCTTTAACGTTTTCTTTTTTATTTTTTCTATTTTGACCTCTGTCATATTTGACATTGAACTCTTTAATACCTCACCTCCTTAATTTCCTTGGTCTTTGACTTTTTAATAACATTTGACCTCTTTAGATTTTTTAGATCTATGTAAAATAGGTGGTGTTTTTGACCTTTTTGACCTTCTTGACCTCTAGAATTTCCACCTTTACCTCCTTGACCTCTTTGATGTTCCTCTTCTTCTTAATTTATCTTACATTTATGACCTTCTTGACGTTGACTAATTGGCCTCCTTGTCATCCCTGACATTATTGTCCACCTTAACCTTCTACTCCATATTGGCCTTCTTTTATGGTCTTAATCATTTCAGTCTTCATGCCCTCATAAATCCTTATCCATTCCTCGTCCTCCTTTTGCGGTCCCCTTAATCAGCTTTTATCCTCCATATCTTTTGGTTATAGTTTTGCTCCTAACCCTATTGTACTCCATAATCTCCTTGTCTTCTTTAACCTTCTTTTTGTCCTCCCTTTGTCTTCTATTTGTCCTCCTCTTGTCTCTCCTTTGTCCTCCTTCTCCTCCTATTGTCCTTTCTTCGACGTACAACTATCCTTGTCCTTATTAACCTTCTTTTGGCCTCCTTAACTCCATGTCCTCCTTAATTTCCTTGTCTCCTTTAACCCCTTTTGTCCTCTTTCTGTCCTCTTTCCTCTTTCTTTTGACCTACAACTGTCCTTGGTCTAATTAATCTCATTTTGTCCTCCTTAACCTTCTTGTCGCCTTGACCTCATTTTGCCCTTAACTTCCTTGTTTTTTTGTCATTTTTAACTTCATTACCCTCCTTGCCCTTGTTTATCCATGGGATTCTTGTCCCATCATTGATCTTCTTGACTTCCATTTGTCCTCCTTTTTCCAATTAACTACTGGTTCTGTTGAACCAAGTCACCTACTATTCATTCATCTTCTTTGAACTTTTTGGAGTAACCCAATTTGCCTTTTTCACTTCACAGATTTAGTTTCTTCAACATATTTGAATTTTTATAGGCCTTTGATATTCTACCTCCAATATAACTTGAATGAGTAAATAACTAGAGGCTTATTAATGAGACATTTGTATTTGTTTACCTAAAAAATCCTATAAAACAACACGTCACATGAATATCTTCCTTAATTAATGTTAAAATACAACTCCTCTCCCATGGTACAACAAATAATAACCAGCCAAATGAAAATAAATTCATGTTATGGCTTGTCCAAACATATACGTTTCACAGTTTTTTAAATATTTCTCTTATATTTTATTTTTGTTACCCCCGTATCCCATAAAAAAAATAGAGGGATTTTTTAGAGCTCTGTCCAGTTACTACTTACTAAAATTTATATTAAACAAATTTAATTGTCCTATTTTAAATACCTACTTCTTTCAACCCCTCAGCCCCCCACTCTATTAAGCTATGATTTTTTTTGGATATGGACATGGAAGTAAATAGCCAATAAAAATTTATAAAAAAATCGTGATTACTTTACTTCCACTCCAACACGCGTATACAGAGACTTATTAATGTGATATTTGGATTATCATAACCCAAAAACCTATAGAACGACACGTCAAATGAATATCCATTTTAATTCATATTAAAATACAACAAAACAATCATCCTCCGTTTTCTCTGACTACATGTAAGTTTTCACAAATTTTTAATGGTCCCTTTTATTTATTATGTTCTCCCTCTCATACTCCAAGGGAGTGTTGAGGGTGGGAGAAGAGTAGGGGGAGTTTATAGAGCTCTTTTCATTGTGTATTTGTTAAAGTTTATGTTATAACATGCATTTTACCTGTTTTCAATACTCACCCCCCTTCAACCCCTCAATCTCAAAACCTAGTAACCTAAAAAAAAAATATATTAGCAGACTCTGTTGTGTCATACCTGTACCTGAAATTTGAAGTGGATATCTTGCATCGTTTGCAAATTACCAAGGAAAAAAATATCCTGCAACCCCATAACCGACTAAGCTGAAAATCTCATGACGGTATATAAGTGTGCCAAATTTAAAGTATATATCTTCACTCGTTCTTAGAGTTATCGTGTACACAAAAAAGGTTAACATACAGACAGGCAGACAGAAAATTATTTCATTCCAATGATCTCATGATGCCAATGGTCTCACGGCCTCAATGACACTATTGAAATCAAGGATCCTATGACCCATGACCCCTATGACACCAAGATCCCAATGAGCCACAAAACCCCAATGATCCCAAGACTCTAACGATTCCAAGACCCCAATGACTCCAATGATCCTATTAACCCCAATGATCCGATGATCAATATATCCCAAGACGCTAATGATCCCAAGACCCCAGTGATCTCAAAACCAACACCAAATCTTTTGAAAGAGACATTAGAATTATTGGTACCGTTATATAAATAATATTAACGCTCTTCACTGGAAACATATAATTACCATGCTGTTAACTGTACTCTAAATTACTATTAATTCCTTTTTTAGTTATTATTAGGCATTTAAAAAGGTATTCCTTTTTATCTTTGGTAACAATTCGTAACAATGACGTGTAAGGACGTAAAGGAATTAAACAGAAGTTTACATTATTGGAAATCTATTTAAACTAATGTTAATTCCTACACAATGAAATATACTTATTTGCCTTTAATAACCATTACATAAATAATTATAATTGAAGCTATTTTGCTTAAAAAAAATAAGAGCTTTGTTTGTCGGCCGTCAATGATTATTACACAATATAAATTTCGGTTACAAATGATAAATATAATTAAGTTTTATTTATTATTAAATTTAAAACTAATTTTTAGAATAGAACTAAGCGTTGCTGCGAAAAAAGATATTTGAGGAAAACAACTTATTCGTCAAAAACTATTTTTATTCACTCATTTGGAACATTTTGAAAGCAAAGGTTATGAAAAATAATGGGGGAGGCAGGAAAAAACTTGTATAGAATTAAAATTATATAAAACTCTCTCCGTTGTGTACGTTTTAAAATGTATATTAAAAAATATTTTGCGTACTTTGCAAAGTTACCCCCTTCAACCCCCTCAACTCCCATTACCTATAGACAAGGAAAAATCGTATTACCCCATTTATCCCCCAACCTCTTAGCCGAATAAGTTCAAAATCTAATCAGATCCAGATCTCGTCATTATATATATGTACGTGTTTAAGTTTCAATTTGATATGTCAAGGCGTTCTTGAGTTATCGTGTAAAGAAGACATGTTAACAGACAGACGGAGAGACATACAGAAATTTATTTTTCGCTTAAACTTAAAATCTCGACGTTTCAGAACATAATGTTGGCTATAATGACCAATAATTTTTTTTAATAAATTTCATGTATACTATACTTTCACGTATGTTATGACATAAATGTATTATGTCATATGTTTGATATGCAAACGTAGACGATTGTCCTGTAACTGTATTGTTATTATGTATTATTAACTTATATTATATGTATTATTAACTAAGGTTACCATACAATAGTTGACGACTTATTGTTGATTTATTGGTATTAATCTAAAATAATATGATGAATCTAATCACGAAAAAGAGATGAGGAAAGTGGGAGATCTAATGCAACCTTATTTCAGACAGTTTTCACTTTCTTGTCTTGAATTCGTAAATACATTCGTAATAAACTTGCGCAGCCGCTCCCCTACCATACATTGAACATAAAAATCTGTATTATTCTACATACAATACGTCATAATTTTAGAATAAGACTGATTTAACTCTTTTGTATCTGTTCCATGTAGCAGTGAAGTATCCTTTTATGCAACAATAAAGATAATTTTCAGAGTAAATGTAATTGCCATGTATAAATGACAAAATGCCACGAAAATTCTTTGTGTTTCATAAACAAGAATGAATTTACAAAATTTACAAAGCTGTCTATCTAAAGAGTTTTATAGTTTCGAGCCCTGCGTTGCCGCACACATTTCCGTACCCTACTCATAATATTATTAAAAGTGTCTAGAACACAGCGTTTTTACAAATTTTGCACATTGTTAGGAAGGAATTTCTCCTATATACATAATATACAGTGAGGTCCATAAGTAATGGATAAATTCATTATCTACGTAATTTACAATTTATGAGTAAAATTCTGAAACACGTCAATTTTTAATTCTAGAATGTCATTTTTTGAGCATAATTTTATACCTCCCCATCCAACCCCCTTGGAGTGACAGCTACCCCTTTAAAATTTTTAAATGGAACGAGGGTACGTGTGATAGCTCATTTGAAAGGGTTTTTAATTCTCCATCCAGCAACATAAGATTTTTTTAATTTCTATAATTTTTTTTATTGAAAAATATTACATTTTTAATGTTACTAAGTAAAGAAAAGAATATGAAAAAAGAACAGAAGAACAGTTTAAATCAAATGTAAAAACTGGGCGCCCGTTGCTTGACAATAATGGAGGCATTGCTGAAATTCTTTTACAACATTTTGTATTGTTTCCGGGGTGATTTGATTAATTTATTGCCTTATTCTGTCTTTGAAATATTCTACGTTATTTGGTCTGGTCGATTTTAAGTAACCCCATAAAAAATAGTCAAGCGGGGTCACATCGGAGAACGAGCAGGCCACTCAATTTCACCGCGTCTACCGATCCATCTATTGGGAAAAACTTGATTCAGATAGGCTCTTACTTCCAATGAAAAATGTGGTGTAGCTCCGTCCTGCTGAAACCAACAAAACTTTTGGGAAACAAAATGTTCCTATAAAATTAAAAATGACCATAACTTTTTGAAAAAAAAATTGTAACAAATCGAAAAACCTCTCCTTCTATTTGTTTCTAGATTATGAAAAACAATTTACTGCAAATATTCCACAGAGCGTTACTGAGATCCCAGGGAGTGCTCCAGGTTATTTGAAATTTTTTTTCGCAAACTTTGTTGACGGTTTTTTCCACTATAAATCCTTTCTGTTTGTTTGTGTTTGTTTGTGTGTGTTTCACTATAAACTATATATATAGTTAGTTTTACTATATAGTGTTTGTTTCACTATAAATCCTTTCTGTTGTCATTTTGGGAAACAAAATGTTCCTATAAAATTAAAATTAAAATGGCCATAACTTTTTGAAAAAAAATATTTTGCAACAAATCGAAAAACGTCTACTTATATTTGTTTCTAGATTATGAAAAAAAATATACTGCAAATATCCCACAGAGCGTTACTGAGAACCCAGGGAGTGCTCCAGTGTTTTTGAAAATTTTTTCGCAAACTTTGCTGACGATTTTTTCACTATAAATCCTTTCTGTAAGAGGTGTATAGTCATCACCTAAAAAGTGAAGTGGGTTCCATGCGTCGTTTTCAAGATATGGCCAACTGAAATATCACCAACCGCCACTGAGATTTGGTATTATTGAACTATTAAGTAAACAAGCATTTAGGACAAGTAAAGATTTATTATTGCATTCCCATTTTGGATACAGATTGTGATTCGAAATGAAAATAGACAATTGATTGGCATACACCCTGTAAAAACGCAACGTTAACCGTGTTCAAGTCCAAGAGTCAAGTACCTATTATGTGAGGTTGTGACTGAGCCATCTCGCAGCGGTTACATAATTGAGGTTTCCCGAGTGCAGCCAACATGTTGACACACGTTTGTCTAGAGTTCTAGAGGACTGCTGATTGCTTTAGTTCTACATTATTCAGGTGCTCGTGTGTTGAGTGGTCTGGAAAATATTTGCGTTTTTCCTTGTAACTTCACAGAGCTTCTAACAAATGAGAGTATGTCTTTTAAAAAGTTAAACGAAGACAAATTAAAACAAAATAAATTTCGTGGTTAAAAACTGTGTAGGGGAAATTACTGCAGTAAATCGTTTTAAGGTTTTTAAATTTAACTCGTAAGGACTTATATAAACGCCTACATTTTAAATTGGAAATGTTTTATATAAGGATCAAAATAATTAATAACCACCAATTGTTTCTTACACTTTTGGTACTTTGCAGTTTTAGTAATATTTGGGAACCAAAATAAATAAGCATCAAAATATCTTTACAGGAAATTAATTCTTCTAGCACTAAAAATGTTACAAAATTCACAAAGTATATTAAGCGAATGCCTCAATTGAATGAGGTAACAATTGTCTTTGTAATGGTTTGTAGTCTTAAAAAACTAACACTACATAATATATAATCCGAACCCACCAACACATCACAAGCGTTGTGCATTGCCATTGTATCTACCAAGTTTTTAGCAGTTTTTAACAGTAATAATTTACTAGAAATTAAAGAAAGCTAAGAAAATTTGTTTAATCCTGAACAGTGCAAGACGTTCAAAAAAATGCTATTGAACAATATCAATTAAAATTAACAAAAAATACAAAATCTCAAATATGGCGAATGCGCTAGTGATTATAAGTTCTAATTTCGGAAAAATGGATTTCATGCTAAATAAAGGACAACACTGATAATTTCGAAATCCCGATGCATATAATATTTATAAAAAAGTAGCAAATAAAATTTTCCTGAGTGTTTTGTGAGCTAACAGGATATCAACTGAACAAGCTGAATTTTCTTCCATTTTTTAGTAAATCTAGTTTCTTAAATTTAAAGTGGATTTACTGTACCTATACTATATTTACTGCATAGTATATAGGCGCACCCTATATACTATAGGGTGGGCCATTTTAATCTCCCCACAAGAATTTTTCAGAACCTGTTAGATACGAAAAAAACGTTTAGAAAAAAGTTGAAGGGGCAGAGGGAGCTACGCAATGGTGCCAATGACTTTGACCTTGAACGTGACTTCTAAGGTTATTTCAAGATCATTGGTTTTTTTTTAATGGGAACACCTAATTTTGACCCCGGATTTGAAAAGAGCGGGAAATTTTACGTCCAAAATAGTACTTGTCAACAAGGTCATGGCAAGGTCGAATGAAGGTCAAATTTTCGAAAATTGTTAAATAACGAGGGATAGGTCATCACCCTGACAGAAACATCATTTTCGACGAATTTCTCCTGATTTTTTTCAAATCAAAGTAGGGTCAAAAGTAGGGTTTCAAGCTTGATAAATCACTTTGACCTTGAAATAACCTTAGAAGTCAGGTTCAAGGTCAAAGTCATTGGCACCAGTGCGTAGCCCCCCTCTGCCCCTCCAACATGTATTATGTATTATGTAGTGTTAGTTTTTTAAGACTACAAACTATTACAAAGACAATTGTTATATCATTCGTTACTTGAGGCATTCGCTTAATATTATTTGTGAATTTTGTAACATTTTTAGTACTAGAAGAATTAATTTCCTGTAACGATATTTTGATGCTTATTTAAGTTGGTTCCCAAATATTACTAAAACTGCAAAGTACCAAAATTGTCAGAAACAATTGGTGGTTATTAATTATTTTGATCCTTATATAAAACATTTCCAATTTAAAATGTAGGCGTTTATATAAGTCCTTACGAGTTAAATGTAAAAACCTTAAAACGATTTACTGCAGTAATTTCCCCTACATAGTTTTTAACATCACGAAATTTATTTTGCTTTAATTTGTCTTCGTTTAACTTTTAAAAGGCTTACTCTCATTTGTTAGAAGCTCTGTGCAGTTACAAGGGAAACCTCGATTATGTACCCGCTGCGAGATGGCTCAGTCACAGCCTCACATAATAGGTACTTGACTCTTGGACTTGAACGCGGTTAACGTTGCGTTTTTACAGGGTGTATGCCAATCAGATGTCTATCTTCATTTCGAGTCACAATCTGTATCCAAAATGGGAATATAATAATAAATCTTCAGTTGTCCTAAATGCTTGTTTATTAATAGTTCAATAATACCAAATCTGTAACTCATAGAATGTGCTCTATTGTTACCAAATCTCTCATTTATTTATTATCCTTGGGTGACCATAATTAAGATGTGCTATGTTGTCTTCCTTTATATCCACGAACTTTTGAATTTATTGTGAAGAACCCTTATTTTAGATAAAATACTTTAGCAACTCGTATACTTTAGCGCTCAAATATTAGTGTTCAAGTAAGATTTTTACAAAATATATATAAAATAAAACTTGCAAAATTATGCAAAATAATGCAAAATAATGAACAATAAAATATTATGTGTTGCTGTATACTGTATGCTGTAACACTAAATAATAGTGCTGTTGGCCTTCAGAGTTTAGCACAATATAGGTATATTAACTTATTTTACTTTATTTATGTCGAAGGCATACGCTACAAGCAAGTCTACACCTTCATACATGACTGCTTGTAGAACAATTGGGAACGAATGTCCTCTTGGGAAGGGATAAAGAGGTCACCAGTAACCGACATATATTTTTTTAAGAAATAACATTCTGTATATGAAAATATGTATATTCACGTAGAGACGACATAAATAAAAAACGAAAAGAAAAAAATGGTCGATTTTGAAGTACATTTGAAGTGTTCATTTAAAAGCATATACATCTGTAGACTCTATTATGTTGTACATGTTTCTCAAATTTGAAATGAATATGTTTGATCGTTTGTGAATTACCGATAGTCAATTAAAAAGTGTCTCCACTCCAAGGAAAAACTGTCCAACTCCATTATGCGGATGTGGAAGTAACATGTTATACAATTTACGCTTTTTGGAAAAGTAAACATCACTATAGAAACTATAATATTGTTACGAATAACATAGTAACAAGAAAATTTTATTAATATAAAATATTTTTAAGTCATTTGTGTCTTTAAGATTCACAACTTCAGAATCGACGTTGAAAAATTAAAAATTTTCAATTGCGCCATATTTCTCTAAGTATCCATTTGCAACCCCTACATTTTCTTAGCACAAACCGCCACTAATTGAAATATTTGATAAGTATAGACTATCGGAATACTATCTATATACCATTCACTATTTCCTGGTTAAGTACCTAATATTTGTGAGTTCCTAATGGTATTTAATGACATACTGCATAATATCCCACCTCAATTGCAGATGCACGGACTTAAAATCCAGCTAATGGACGAATTTTATTCTGCATGTCCTAGTATGAACATCCTGTTTGCTAGTACGATGTAAAATTTTACAAAAAAATATCAAGCACTTAGCGTACGCAGTCGTTGTCGAACACTGGGCAGCTTTTCGGAGCCCCTTTTCATTTGATTACGTAGTCCATTTAAATTGCTGGGATAATAAATACAATTTGCTAACTATGCTGTTAAGTTTTGCTCTGCTGAATTTCAGGTGAAAAAACAACTCGTATATTTAAAAATGCTGTAAAAATATCTGGGGAACGGATCACGTATTTTTCTAATAGAATATCGATTTTGGTTAACCTATGGAATAAAAATAAATTAGGACCGTTAAAAAGGGATAACTGTTTTGTGTGGTTCGCAAGGGATCTTCCTTTAACCTTCGAGGATCGTTTTTCAGGCCTTATATTTTTAACAGCTTAAAGAGAAATCAGGCATTCGGATATGTTTGTTGCGGTTCGAAAATGAGTTGTGTTTTGCTTTCTACATTGTGTTGTGTTCTTTGTCCTCTCCCATATTTGTAATGGAATCTTCAAGAGTTACTAACAATAGAAATATCTTGGCAATATAATTTTTCAGTGGTTTTTGTTATACAGTGCGCGCCTAAAGTATGGAATAAATTCAGTAAACGTGAAACAAAAATTTTTTTTGGAAAAAATCCTCGAACAGGTCGATTTTGTTTAATAAAAACGCACATTTTTGAGGGAACGTCTATTTTCAGATGTCATTTGTTTTTGAGTAATGACGTCAACTTATTTTTTCAAATGACAACCCCCATATTTTTAATTTAATTTGAGAGACCCTTTCATTGTCGATTTAACGGTATAAAAATGTTGCCACCTTACATAACAAAATTTTTGAGCAAATGACAATTGAATGTTACAAAATGAAAAATATATTTTTCATAATAAATAAACGAAAATTTCTGAAAAAACTGAATACAAATAAAAAAAGCAAAAAAAAATATCGGATTAAGTTTTTTGACGTATCCATGGTTTTTACTGTCAGTTAATCAGAAGATTTGTCATTAAATTGTGCGAGAAGTTAATGTAACGTGTTAGTATTTATAAAAATTCCAATTTTAATATGGCATATTTAACTGTGACACAAAGAATTGAAATTTTGATTTTCATCGGATGTGGAAATAAGACCAGAACTCAGCAGGAGGTATGCAATTTATTTAATGCAAAATATCTAGATAATCACCCAATCCACAGTCAGTAAGATTGAGTCAAAATTTAGAGAAACTGGTGATGTTAAAGATCTACCAACATCAGGACGTCCAAAAAGTACCCAAGATAAAAATATTGACATTGTGTTAAGTATGGAAGAGAACCCTCAGAGTACCTCTACACTAATAGCCTCAGAAAATGAAGTTATGTGAGGAGGAAGAAATCTCCCTCCACATACTATGCGAATGCCCAGCGCTGGCAGCTATCAGGTATTCGAACTTTGGGACTATAACAATAGAACCAAAAGAAGTGACAGACGCTCCATTAGAAACTGTCCTTAAATTTATTAAGGAAACAGGACTAATGGAATGACTAGACTATGGGGGCACAATAAGCATCGCTTAAGTGCACAGGGCATGTACCTACCCCATACGTAATCGTAATCGTAATCGTAATCGTAACGTTTGTCAGAGGCACAGCATTATCCGAATGATTTTCGGTATGTGGAACCAACGTTAAGGTGATGAATTTGAACACTTTGAACTTTTTTCAATGTGTGAAAACGCAAATGTGAAAACGTATTAAATATTCTTTCAGCCTAATACAATATTATGATACAACAGGTATTCTCCAACTGAATAACGAAAAAGAATAGGAGCAATTGCAGAGTATGATGGATGAAATTTTGGAAGAATGGAATGATTCAGTATCTGATGATAGATTAGAAGAAGATGACGTTGAAATTCTAGATGTAAATACAGAGAGTGAGCAAGGATTGATTGAAAATGTGGATAATATGGATATACAAGTTCAACGGTACACTGTAGTATCAGAAAAGAATGGTATATTATACCAGAAAAATATCTTATTTTGTAGCTGAAAATTGCACAAAATGGAGAAAATAATTTTGTTTTATATGTTAATATGTTTTTTTTTTTTTTGGTTATTATTAATTATTATTAAGTACCTTAGTTTCGTAGTAGTGTTTTTAATTTTTACGATGTTCAGTTTTACATTTTCATTTTCTTAATAAAATTTTATTAATTAATTATTGTAATTCATAACCATACATGTTGTACATGCATTTTTATGTTATCCTTTATCGTTTTGTCTTACTTTTCCAATAAAATTCTTCCGTTTCAACAAGAGTTTTTAATAAACATAAACCTAATATAATCCGTTTTCCATAGATTATTTTTTTTTGCCAGCCACTACCTCGGTGTTAGAGACAGATATTAAATATTAGTAAAACTGTTTCACGTTAAGGGCGAAAGGTTACAAATACATGAAAACATATGTGTGGCCAAACCAAATATCGAATTTGTGTTCATTCGGCTAAGGGCGTTTTTTGTACACAAGGGGAGGGGCGGTTATTTTGTTGTAGTTTAAAGTGAATCAATAATTCATGTGATGTGTCGTTTTATGTGTTTTTGAGATAGAATTATTCAAATATTACATTACCCCTAACTCCCTACCCTCATCTTCCATATCCAATATAGTTCGTATCGGTCATAAATGCCATATAGATATTTTATATATAGATCCTATGTGTTATAGATGCCATAACGATCATACAGGACATGTAGTTCATTTAGGTAATTAAGGTCATACATTCAAAATGTTATAAAAGTCACATGTTACTTAGGTCATAGGATCGTATCCAAATATCACACTTTTAAGAACATAACCTCATCTTTCCGGAATTTAATTAAATGTGGAAAAATTAAGTAGACGTGGAAGTCGTGGTTTCTCAGGCAGAAGTGTTTAGAAATAAATGGTGGATCGCAAGACATGAATACTCTCGAATATTTGCGAGGCAACCGCTGAATGTAGTGGTTTTACCGTTCCACATTAAAATATACCCCGACAGCAAACAAAACCAAAACAGGGAAAATCCGTCGAGTCGATAAAGCTCCATTTAAAACTGATAACGCTGAAATAGAGCCCGACGGATCAGCACCGCCGCTAAATCTAAGAAATTACTAGCAAATCCCGCAATTCGAGCCGCACTTTTGCTTACTTCTTATCAACGACGATACAGCTCGGAGGGTAGCGAAGTCCCTTTTTCCGCCCCACGCATAATCTGCATTCATATATGTATTTAGATATCCCTGCAACGGGATTACTGTGCCAATAAAACGAAGGACGATCACGCTGTGGAGCGAACGCTTCGGTTGCGCCATGTGCATGTTGTGGTCAGTGGCGTTACAGAGCACAGCGAGGATAACGCGCCCGATAAATATTTATTACGCTACAATCAATAATGATATTAACCTGGAATAATACATGCGAGTGTGCAAAATGTTTATCTATTCGTCGGATTTTAATTATCGTTCATAATTCCTTCTATTCCACCCTTTCGTACCATTCTAGCTAATATAAAATGCAATACTATACAAGCATTCATGAGGCATATATTTCCATTTATGTTCATAAACAATTTCATAAACAATTGGGTCAAGCTTAAGTTATATCATCTGCAAAGCTCAAAAATATCGTACGTAGTTTCACGGTATTAGAAAACTGTTTTGCTTGCTTACACAGACACTACCATTTAGTTATACCTACTCTTTGTAGTGTGAGCTGATTCACCTAATATTTGAAGTAAAAGTTCTAGATTAAAATATGCACATGTGTAAGAGACAAAAAAAAAAACACAATTCCTCGACTCAATAATAGTAATAATAATAGTAATAACTACCTGTTAACAGTACCTAACAGTAGTAGCAAGGGGGAACTCTGGAGTTTAGGATATACAATATCCTTTTGCAGGTAGACGCACTCTGAACCTGCAGAGATAATTGATGGAATATTCTCTACAAACATGGACCATCAACAACTGGCAATTAAGCATGGTCTAGACTAAAAAAAAGACTATAACAAAACTGAATGCTGGAATTCGAAGTTTGTTCGTAGTAATGTGCTAATCGTTACCGAGCTAATCACTGCATAGCCATTTTTTTCCATACTTTATATCCGAAAAGAAAACAAGTAACAACGTTATCCGACGTGTTTCTAAATAATACTAGTCAATCTGGATATCAAAATAAGCCGAAGTGTTTCATCTCTGTAGGGATACAGAGTCCTAAAGCGAACATACATTTTTACTAATAACTCAATAATGCAAAATCGAATTAATTACATATTTGATAACAGTATTTAATATGTGAAAGTGAAAACAATATTTTTTATTAACAATTTTTGTTAACAATGAACATGGTAATTTTTCCCAAAATTATAAATATTACCATGCTGCTATAGTTCCTACTTTGCGAAATGATTCCACCATTCTCGAAATAAATGTAGATATGACTACATTTATACAATACATTAGACTACTCTACCATCTCTCTTGCTCGAGAGGACAGGCTTGATATGCATATTTTAAATATCACATGATGTTCTATAAGTTACAGAAACTAAAGCACAAAATATAACATTTTCTAATTTTGTAGCATTCCCGATGCAGATTAAAAACAGATTAGAAACAAATGATATATAATAAATAAATAAATAATAATAAATATAGTTTATTTGCAAGAGAACTGTAATATAATTCGTTACATAAAAAAAGAACAATGTGAAACCAATACAAATAAACTTAGCAACCCACAAAGTTATAGACTGAACGTGGTAGATAAGTAAAAATCGGTACTGTTGCACACATGTTAACATACATTACAACTCACTTATTGACACTTACCTATACAGTTAAAATGCACTAAAATAAAATACATTATCTTACTAATACAAATACACTATTATATCTTCTTTGGTAATAAAACAATTAGGTACATCCTTATTTCTATTATTTGATTTATGACTAGACGGTCTGCTTGTATTAAAAATTGTTTGTTTCTTTTTTCTCTTAACTTCAACAAGAGATTTAGTTTTTTTTTATATTTTCTGGCTTAGAATTATATAACCGAGGACCAAGGTGGAGAAGATTATTTTACCCTATTGTTTTGTGACAACTTGACACTTGGATGAGTATTTAATCTGCATCTAGTTGGATAGTTATGTTAAAGTTTAGATAATATCTAAAAGTGAATTTTTAATTTTATATTGGTACCGTATCATAGACAAAAAATATAATGTCCTAATATCTAACACCTATGATTCTCTATATAATTCTTCAGATGAATATGTTTCTCTATTGTATATTATTTTAAGAACATTTTTCTGTATAACTTCCAGTCTGTTTAGATGAGTATATCCAGTACTTCCCCAAGCTAGTAGGTATTCCATAAGTTAATCGTGATTTCACGAGAGCAAAATATAGCATTTTCATTGTTTTTTTTTTTTAAATTTGTTTCATGTACTTAAATTTGTAGATTATTGTTCTTAGCGTTTCTACTACACTATTTATATGACTATCACATCTTAGATGCTTGTCTATGGTTACTCCAAGATATTTGACACACAGTCCTTCTTTTATATAGAAACTTAAATCATCATATTCTATTTTTAAACTATTGAACACTGGCAGGCCACGTTTGTTACAAAAGTATAACGTTTTTTTCAAAGTTAATTGTTAACAACAAACACTTTTTAATTTTTATATAAATTTTTAATTGTTATATATTTAAATAAAGATACATTTTTCTTAAATACATAACTCAGTATCCCATGGTATTTCAAACAAATAGATAAAACTTGGAGTTGTAAACACAGTGGAGAACCTAGTGGTCTAATAACTATGCATTTATTTCAAACATCGTAGCTCAAAATAGAAAAATGGACGTTATAAAAATTACAAAAATTTACACAAAAATTGTAGTTTAAATTTCAAGGAAAATAGCTCGCTGTCACTGTAGCGCCTCCTATTTTCCAAATGCACTTGTTTCAACTTCAAAACTGTGTCTGTGTCTGCTGTCACAAAGGTATTCAGAGCAAATATAAACTAAATACCATGTTTCATTCTTGATTTGTTAGTAAAAGTGTATGTCGACTTTTTTTAAGAATCTGTATCTCAGTAGGTTAGGTCCATTTTCCAATCTTCAGTTTAGTAAATATTCCACAAGAAATATTTTTTTAACTTTTCCTTAGAACTGTGTCAGTGTTTTGGTAAAGAAACTTATAAAAACAATAAAAGTTTTTATTGTTTAATACAATAACTCCGCCTTACACATTGACATATTCGTATGTTATGTTATTAGTTTCTATTAAGCGCTAATTACCGGTGGAAGTACGGTTAGGGCCTAAATTCAAATGATGGGGCCATCGTTGGTGGGTTTAAGATCCACAAGTGAACTTTTGCCTCTCTCGAGACATTGATGTGTCCGCTGCTATTTATACGTATGTATCCTCCATTTACATGTAGACAAAAATTATGTTTGGGAAAGAACCAACAACCTTCAAAGATCATTTATTGTAAATGAAGAAATCGAAACCAATATACTGCCATATGTACAAACGGATAAAGATTCGTTTTTAACCCGTTTTTATTTATTTATAACCCCCCCCTTCTGTGATTTTACGTAAATAAAATCGTGATTTGATTTAAATCTGTCAGAAAATAAGAGAATTACAAAAAACAGCCTTATGTTAGATATATTGTATAAACTACCTACCCTCAAACATTAATAACAGTATGTAAGCCTATTTATAGAATTTAACATTTATATATTTCTATGTATTTATTACCTACATGCTGTACATGTCTGCAGGTACGTCACTGCTACCCAACTAGATTATAAGATAATACTAACGTGAAGCTTATCTCTCGAACCTTGGAAATTCTCGTTTACAAATAAGTATATGCTATGTTGGATTAATTTTATTTTTCGTAGGCCATTTTTCCTTCCTAATTAACAAACATTTTTACTTGATAGGCGAATTTGAAAAATGTATAACAAGATTAGAAATATCAGATTCTGTAAGATATTGGATTAATATAGTAATGTTATATATAACATTACAATATTAGTATTTTTCAATATTAAGAGTATCCACGTGGATGTGGAAGCAATTAATATTCTGTTAACTGTACTCAAGTATGTATAGGTACCTGCATAAAAAGGTTGAAATATCACCAAAAGTTTTTAGCAAAAACATTTTCAACATTAAAAAAAATCTTTTATTTTAGTTTATATTTACATCAATTAGCGGATAATATTTGAAGAGGTTTATATTTGCACGAGTTCGTGAAACTTCGTATTTTATCGATTTCCTCGCACTGATATGGGTATTCGACAAATGGATGAGTCTAGAATGTAATGTAATTTTTAGGTCACAGATAGTGGGTAAAAGTAGTAGAGCTACTAGTAAATTTGACATTCATTTGAGAGCCTCTTAGATTTTATATTGATTCAATGTTCAACTATTGATTATAGTTTTTGTTGCAAGAAATACAACTTATAGTTTTTGTTTTTGTTAAGTAAATTGTACTACATCTTAAGTAGATTAAAAACGTTATGAAAAAAAAAAAAAAAATTGGCATCTTTGGGGGGGGGGGGAAGGGGGGGGGGGCCCGCGCCCGCCCCACACTCCCCAAAAAGGGGGGGCGGGGGCCCCGCCCAGGGGAGGGGCGGGGTGGGGGGCCAAAAAGGGGGCCGGGCCCCCAACGGCCAGGGGCCCGGTGGGGGTTGGTCCTCTTCCCGCCCATCCCGCAGAGGGGGGGAGGGGCCCGGGGGGGTTTTTTTTTTTTTTATGGTTGGAGTTGGGTTGAGGTCCTCCCTCTCCCGGGGGGGGGGGGGGAGGGGGGGGGGAGGGGGGGCGGGGGGTGGGGGGGGGGGGGCGTGTGGGGCCCGCTCCTCCCCCCCCGCCCGGGGGCCGAAGGGCGCGGGGGTGTTTTTTTTTTTTGTGGGGTTTTTTTTTTTTTTTTTTTTTTTTTTGTTCGGGCCGGGGGGGGGGGGTCTTTTTTTTTTTTTTTAAAAAAAAAAAGTGGTTTTTTTATTTTTTTTAAAAAAAGAGGAGAGCGGGCGGTGGGGGGGGGGGGGGGGGCGACGGGACAACAGGGGGGCGGGGGGGGGGGGGGGGGGGGGGGGGGGGGTGGGGGGGGGGGGTGGGGGGTGTTTTTTTGCAGGGGGGGTAGGGTAGGGGAGGGGGGGCCGGGGGGGGGTCGGGGGGTGTTTTTTAGGGGGGGGGGCGTCCGCGGCGTAAAAAGGGGGGGGGGGGGGGGAGGAAAAAAAGGGGGGAAAGAAGAAAATAATAATTTTTTTTTTTTTTTGTGGGGGGGGGGTTGGGGGGGGCTTTTGTGAAAACACCCCCCTCTCCCTCCCTCCCCCACACACCCAACTATCTCTTATTTATAATAAAAAAAAAAAAAAAGAGAAAAAAGAGGGGGCTTTGCTTTTTTGTTTGGTGGGGGAAGGGGAGGGGGGGGGGAAAGGAAAGGGTTGGAAAAAAAAAAAAAAAATAAAAAGAAACACCCCCCCCGCCCCCCCGCCCCAGGCCCAGCAGCCCCCCCCCCAGGGAGGGGGAGGGAAGCGAATATCAAAATATTAAATAAAACAAAAAAAAAAAAAAAAAAAAAAGAGGAGGGAGAGGGGGGGGAGGGGGGAGGAGGGGGGGAAAAAAAAAAAAAAAAAGGAACAGGAGCCGCAGGCGCCCAAAACGAAAAAAAAAAAAAAAAAAAAAAAAGAAAGAAGAAAAAAAAAAAGGAGGAGGGGGGGGGAGAAAGAGGGGGAGGAGAAGAAAAAAAAAAAAGAGAGAGAGAAAAGAAAGAAAGGGAGGGGGGGGGGGGGGGGGGGGGGAGAAAAGGGGGGGGGGGGCCGCCCCGCCGGGCGACACAACAAAAGGAGGAGAGAAAAAAAAAAAAAAAAAAAAAAAAAAAAAAAAAAAAAAAAAAAAAAAGAAACAAAGGGGGGGGGGGGGGGGGGGGGTGGGGGGGGGGGGGGAGGGGGGGGGGGGGGGGGGGAGGAGGGGGGGGGGGGGGGGCCCCCGCCCCCCCCCCCCCCCCCCCCCCCGACCGAGAGGGGGGGGGCGGGGGGGGGGGGGGGGGGGGGAGGGGGGGGGGGGGGGGGGGGGGGGTGGGTGGGTGGGTGGTTTTTTTTTTCCCCCCCCCCCCGGGGGGCCGAGGGGGGGGGGGGGGGGGGGGGGGGGGGGGGGGGGGGGGGGGGTTTGGGGGGAAATTCCCGCCCAGGGTCGCCCCGGATTTGTTTTAATTATTTTGTTTTATTTAGTATAGGTCCTTGTACTTTTGTCATATTATGGTAAAAAATATAATATCTTTTTTCATAAAAAATAGCTGCACTTAACTAACAAATGGATGAATGTTAAACAACTCCATAACAAAAAATAACGCTATAAAATATTACCCTAGGCAGGAAACTTATTGTTGATATACTATATTACAACATAGCATATACTGGTACATGTCAACACAACATACTCTGGTGTATGTAATACGTAAGTGTAATTATTCACATAACTTTCTATTTTTCGGAAATGGATGTACGTATTATTCCCTAATTGTACATGAAGGCTATAGACACTATATACATGTGAATTTATGTACATTGTACTGGATTATCATTTGTATTTTGACACATATCTACAGGTTTGCTATACGAGACAGAAAAACGTTTTCTATAGATATTTTATAGATTTAAATTATTTTCATTAAAATTAAGCATATTCCTTTTTTCTATATTATTATCTTTTTCTAGTTCTATATTATTTTTTTTTAAATTGCTTATCCAAAACTCAGAAAAAAGAAACCCCAAACATTGATTTTTTTTAAAATATAATACCTTATATGTATATTGTATAAATTTGTAGTTTTTTTACAAGAACTCCCTTTAATTTCAAAAAGTGTATTCTCTGTTAATGTTTGACTCAAAACTTTTCGAAATATTTAAAATTACGGCATAACTGTATTGGTACTGTCAAATTGCAGATTATCAATTAAAACAATGACAATCAAGACAACAACAAATTTTGGAAGAAAGAATATTTTTACAATCGACTATTTCTGATGCTTAAAAAATTGGCAAAGGGAAAATTTTATTTAAAATGACGGAGGCGCCGATGGTAACTTTTATCAACCAACCGCTAGCAAATGAATTACTACACATCCATTTTTCCACATTTAATACTTAATAGCTAAATACATTAGGTAATATGTATTCTTAAAAGTGTGATACTTTGATGTATGTAAGATTCGATAGATATATAGACATGTATGAGAGATATATATGATTTCACCGATGTGACCTTTATGACCATATAATCTTTACAACCTACAATGACTTTTTAATCTATATAAATGACATATATGACCTTTGTGTCCTATATGACCAAAATAACCTTTAGGACGTAAGACTTGTATGACATGTATAACATTTATGTTATTATCTCTATTGGAATTGGAGACGGAAGTAAAAATATGAGTAAAACTTTATTAATGGGATATTTTAATTCTTCTACCTCAAAAACCTATAAAACGAGAAGTCCCGGGAAGTTTTCAGTACTTAACATTTTCCTTATATTTTATTCTAGTTACCTCCCGTACATTCGTCGGGGAGGAGGAGGAGATGGTAAGCTAAGATGAGTATATTTGTATAAATATATAAGTGTACCTTTCAAGTTTGCATCAAAGTGATCTCGAGTTTCGAGTACATCAAAAAAAATAATAAACCGACAGACAGACGGACACAAAATTTCAAGTTGATATCTTTAAAGGAGTTTTCGAGTTGTGTACATAAAGTTAACAGACCCACGACAGAAAATTAGTTTTCGCTAAAACTGAAAATCTCGATACATATATCAGAACAATTTAGGTCTATTTAGGCAATCGAAGTAAAACAAAAATAACAGTGATACTGTTCCTTTTACACGTGCACTACGTCCACGTAATGCAATTGCCTAATATCTGCTATATTTAATAAAATATACCATTGTTGGTCATTTTTAAAAATGACTATCTAGAGCCTGAAAGTCTCAAAGATTATACTATTTATATGTGTTATAATGTTTGATTTGTTTTGTGACGTTTAGATATTTAATTATTGCTCATTTTAATAAGCCTAAAAGAAACTAGAGAAAGAGAAAACTTTGTTTATATAAAAAGTTATCTTCTGTCCCGTAAAATAAACCCTGTAAGTAGGTATTAAAATATAAACGAAAACATATATGTATGTATTAATACATAACAACTATTTCAATAATAATGTATGTATATGTAGACATACGCGGATATGTAGACAATTTCAATAATACCATTTCAATAGTCACGGAAAGTAGATGTGAATACATTTTTTATTATTTCACTAATAATGCTTCCATTTCGTTGATGGTGCTTGAACGCTCATGTCGTTTTAGGCAAATAGTTTTGCGAAACAGGAGCTATGCCGCGTCTGCAACAGCGTTACAAGCCATTACAAAGTTTCTTAAGTAGGGCATTCTTCAACATCTTTAAACTGACAGGTTTGATCTAACTTTTGCAAAAGTTCATAGACCAATAAATAACAAATATAAATATTCTACAATCTAGATGGCTCTGTTCTTTGAAAACAAAAAAGTCAGTTAATAGTCATGTTATAATAATTGGTGTCATATTAGAAGTAAAATAATTGATGGACTCCTATTGTCATGTGTAAATACAGTATGTCCACGATTTCTAAGAGGGATCCACGAGGGTTTCTAAGAGGGAAAACATTTTTATTTTCCAATTGCATTTTCATTTTTCATTTCAAGTCATTCTTGACAAAAAATTGCCTGTTTTTAGAATGAGATTAATATCGGTAACGCGATGCGATTAATATCGGTGCTTGAGTGAAATGGCAAATTAAATCAGTCAGCTCAAAAATTACTGTGTTCACAACAACTTATGATTCCAGCACCATATCATTGTATAAAATAATCATAAATGAACCGAAGTAAGCCAAGTCATTCACAAATTGTGATTTAGACAACACTTTTAATTCCAAGTTCAACTTTTCCTAATAACTTCTTTTTTACAATTTCTAAAATAAAGGTAGGTTACTCTTTGGGACACTTTTAAGATTTTTTTATTTTGTAAACACCCAGTACATATAATGTTAAAGCTGTTGATGTTCATCATTCCAAAAATAAACAACAATTTTGTCAAGAATGGCGTTTTTTTGGTAAATAGAGAAATAATTGTTTTTTTTCTATTAGAAATCCTAATCGTGGATATACTGAATAATTAGTACCTACAGCTTGTGCCAGATGTGAATGAAAAACGAATTATGTTAACAAATTTTGAAGTTGAAATTTTACCTCTAGGTCCGCTTGATTAAAAAAATATTTTTTATCTTTACGTTTTTGAAATCAAGTAGATTTTGAGGAGATAATTAAGTTAAATACTTCCACATCCACGTAGTGGAGTGGTAGTGTTCATGAAATTTGTTTTAAAAATTTTCATTGGCTAAATAGGCCAAAAATGTTTTGAAACGTCGAGACGTGAAAACAAATTATGTCTGTTTGTTAACATTTCTTGAGTACACAATAACTCGCGAACGCGTTAAGATATCAACTTCAAATTTGGAACATTTGACCATGACGAAGTTTGGAACTGATTATAGATTTTGAGCTTAATCGGTGGAGGGGTTTGGGGTAATTGAGGTCACACACTTTTTCCATGTCTATTCGTAGTTCCTAGAGTGGGTACTCGAACCTTCGGCGTAGAAACAAAGAAACAGGATGGCGCGGCGTTTCCAAAAAACGTTGTTTGTTTTTTTTTTAGTAGTTTACAAACGATGCAATATATCCACTTTAAATTTGAGACACATGTACAGGATAACATGTTTTTAGCTTGATAGGGGGGAGGTTGAGTGGGTAAGTATTTAATATAGGTCAAATACATTTTTTTAGCATTGATTTTAGTAATTACACCATTGTGTAAACATTATTAGTAATTACACTACTGTGAACAGAACTTTAAAAACATTCTACTCCTTTTCGACTTCCCCCCCCAGAAGGTATGGTGGTAACACTAATTGCAGGGGAGTTAGGGATTTATTAAAAATCGTGAAAACGAATTTTATTACAATTATGTTTGGCCAAGATAAATCATATATTTATTGTAATTTGACCGATGGTGTTATTTGTTGTGAAACGGTAATGATGGTGGCAAGGGGGTTGCATTTTAATATGAATTCAGAAAGATATTCCTGTGACATGTCATTTTATAAGTTTTGGGTTTTTGAGGTAGAGGAATTCAAATGACACATTAATAAGACTCTACTCTCATTTTTACTACTATGACTATTCAATACATTAATTATAACCTAAATGACAGAGGTTATAAAAGTCGTATGCGCATAAAGGTCATATAGGTGATAACAGTAATACAGTTCGTATGAGTCATAAAGCATCATCCTGTATCATAAATTTTAAATAGGTCACATTGGTCATAAAAGCCATATTGGTTATAAAGTTTATGCTGGCCATACTGGTCATATAGGTTGGTCATAAAGAGCACAAAGGTCATACTGGTTACAAAGGTCATATAGGTTATATGTGTTTTATGACTCACGTGACAAAGGCAGTAAAAGTCAAGAGGCAAAGAGTCCTAAAGGTCATACAGGTCATGTATGGAGTTTTGTTAAAAATGTTCTGTTTAATATATAGAGAAACTTAAATGACAAAATTAAGGACTCGCTCTATAATTAAGCCGCATTCGCGTCACATTCTAAGGAAACCCAGAAAACTTTGGACACCACAAAATCTAGCGCAAACACTGTTAAGTGGGCATTTATGCATCTACTTGTATACTACTTATCTTTTTTAATACACATATTTTTATAATCTTTCTCACAGCAGTCATAAAACTCATATTACCTATGTGACCTTTGTAACCAATATGACCTTTGTGATCTTTGTGATCAGTATAACCAGTATAACCTTTATAACCGATATGGCTTTTATGACCAATGTGACCTTTGTGACCAATATAAAATTTGGTCATATCAAACTGGCATATCAAATTTTCCGAACAAATCCGAATGGTCGATTATTTTGAAATACCTCTCTGATTTTTTCATCATCACACCACAGATTTTCCCTCTAGGAAAAATTATATTTGTATCAGAAGAAAAGTACACACGGAAAACGAATTAGACACAATTAATCCTGTGACAGATGCCACAGGCGGGATTCGAACCCGCGCATATTTATGTTTTTCGAATTTCATTCAGAGGCCAAAAACAGAAAGTGGCTCTGTCAAGAAATACTTAATTTTACAAAAAATACAATATAAAGTTATTAGTTTTAAATACTTACTTACTATTTATTAATTACTTACTACTTACTTTTTATTAATTACTAGGCCTAGGCCTAGTTTACAGATGCTTCGATATTAACTCTAAATTATTGTTTTTGTCATCCACACCTCTTTTTCTTCCCCTGGAATTTGCTGTAGAATGACTTTTTCTACCTTTTCAAAATTAAAGCCCAGTTCAGATGAAACTGTAATTAAGGTGTATCCTGCATTCATTGTTTTTCTATCATACTTCTAAAGACGCCCAGTTCAGATGAAACTGTAATTAAGCTGTATCCTGCATTAATTGTTTTTTTTTTATCATACTTCTAAAGACGCCCTCATAATGGTCTTTCTAATATCCTCGTGTCTTATGGTAAAATAATTATTATTTTATGCATTGAATGTAGAAATTGGTGGATCCAATTTTAAAAGTTCGGTTTGCAACGTCAGAAACTGTATAAAATAAGAATTATATTCCTCCCACATTCCTCGCATCTACGCCTTGATTTATGTTGCTCCACAAACATATATTAAACGTTAGACTAATATGTAACTCATTTAATCTCCCGGATTTCTTAATAGAAATTCCGCATAAATATCCTTATTGAAAGCGGCCCCATTGTCAATGCGACAGTTAAAGTTTGCAAGAAGCAAACGTTCTTTTTGTTGGGGAATCATGAGAAGATCACCTTAAAGGGCGTTCGCTGGACATAAATCAGCGTTTTCCACGTCCTTTCCAAGCGCTCTTTTGAAGCTCAATAGGTGAATATAAGATGCCGCGAAATGCTGGAGGGTTGATACGAAACAGGGGATAATCTTAAGATGTATTATCCTTTCAACTCTCAGCCGGAATATCTGCTGAGAACACTATTCAGCTGATTCAGAATAATATGTTTTAAAGCAGTACAAAATTAAGTTGACGGGATTTCGGTTTTTGTAAGGAGGAACAAGTTGGTCTGAATTAATTCGTCTGTGAAATGTTGTAGTTTGACAGGACAAAGGCGAGAGACGAAAAATATGAGTATTAGTGGATTGTGTTATGTACTGGGTGGTGTTACGTTAAGAATTGAAGGGTGGGTTGACTCAAAAACCTCAAAAACCTATAAAACGACACAGCATATAAATATCTTCCTTACACGACATTAAGATACAAGATAGAGAATTTTTTTTTGCTTAAACTTAAAATACTGATTTGTGAGTGTTTTTGTGTAATTAGGCTTGTCTAATTAGTCTTAAAATGTTCTAAATTTTAAACCCAATTAGACAATAACAATTAAAAAAAAATTCAACGATACTACTTTCACTCCATCACTTGGACATGGTATATAGTATCTTTTTTTCTTTTATTGGTTATTTTAATAAAAACAATGCAATGTTTTGGGAGAAAACGAAAGTCTCGTGATTGCTTATTTGCAAGTTTTTTGTCATAATTTTTTAAGCAAAAGTTAAGAGCAATGTTAAAAATTACTTACATCAAGTTAAAGTTTTTCCATATGATGCGGACGATGTGTACCTGTGTGCACTGCATATTTATTTTTTCTGTTAGAAAGTTTGATATTTCCCTTTGTTTTCGATTACTTACAGGTTGCCATATAATAATTAGGACTGTCATTTAACCAAATTAACGATGCTGCCGTAGCTGGAAAACAAACAAGGATCTGGAAATTGAAAACTGTATCATTTCGAAAAAAACAAATCGACCCGTCCGAGTATATTCCAAACTTTACGACATAAATTGTATGATCTAGATAAACTGAATTACTGGTCGAACTGGATTACTGAAACGTCTAAATTTTAGATTTGAATGGAAAAAATGCTGTCTATCTGTTGGTCTGTCTGTCTGTCTGTTAAACTTTTTGTATCTTGAGAACGTTTTGGGATAACTTGAAATGCGAAATGATAACTCTAACTATAACTCTGTATTATGACTAGGGGTCGGATAAAAATCGTGAATGCGTAAAAACACAGAAACTGGACGTTTCTTGTTTCTACATATTTTCCACGAAACGCCGAACTACTATACTTTTCTCAACGCGCGTTTTTCCAACTAAATTGGCATCTTCAGGAGAAGATTAAATATAAATTCTAACCTAATTCTAACCTAACACTATTCATGCACATTAAGACAATTTATTTTCTTGACATTATGCTGTTTGCGTTTCGGTTTTGTGTTACTGTTAGAACGTACATTTTTTTATCTATATTCGAATTGTAACACCGCACAAATTAGCCCGGTCGCACACTAACTGGATGCCGAAATGTGCGGATTATTCAGAAACGCGTAAATATACACATGTTACACGATTCAACTTGCCCATACTGTGAGAGCTCGTATTTACTTTAGTATGATGGGATTATTACTATAATTAGTGCATTTTGGAGCGGTGACGGATATTCGCACGTTTATGCATCCAGTGTGAGACGTCTACATCCGTCTGCGTCCAGAGGTCAGCATCCGTGAAGCCCTCTTAACGGGCAACACTAGAACAATAAAAGTCACTAGGTGATGTTGGATATATGTACACGAGTATATACGATAATTGCGATATCGTTGATCTGAGCAACAGTATCGATGGCATCCGCACATGGGGGAATTTTAGACCGTCAGCTCGTGCCTTTCAAGGAGAGAAGCCTGGACTCTCACTGGATGCAGAAATATGCGAATTATTCAGACTCAGGAATATACAGAGCTGGCTGATGAAAAGCTTGGGTCGATATCAGTGTAGTATAATACAGAACAGAAACGGCAAAATAATATATCAAAAAAGGACAGAGAGAAACTAAGCTGTTGCCAACTTGTCGCTTTAGGCACGAGGACCGATGAGCCCACGATTCGTTCACGGACGGGGTGTGGAAGGGAGCGGAAATGCATGTTCCAACGAGAGATGCACCTACTTGCATCATGATCATGGGCGTGGCTTCTGATCAGTAGGCATTGTTTTCCATATTGAATATTTTCATCATTCTATTTGTGCCGTTGCGTTGGTGGGTATTAATCTAGTTCGCTATTCCCAGTAACTCTTTTAAAAATGACAATTTATACCCTCTAAGAACGAAAGCAAATTATTAAGTGGTATTACGGACATGATACTGCTGCGGAAATTGTTACCCAGTTTGCTTTTACATTTGAAGATCGCCCTATCCCGACGGCTCAAACAGTTATGTTATGAATATTGTTCATAAGTTTGATTCGTCTGGATGTTTGAATTCTTGGAGAAAATGTAATAGTGAAGGTGACAACGAAGGTTTAATTTTAATATTTTGTTCAGTTATTTAACGTAATACGTAACGTAATTTTTGACGGAAAAGTAATACACCCTATCATGTATCGAGATGTACTAATCGAGTACACTTATCCCGGAGACAATGCCACATACACATTGTAGGAGGGGCGACTAAGCTAACATACATAAGAAGGGATGACCGCGCCCAATTATAATGGCGAACAACAACATGGCAACGCTGTTAATATATTCCTCTTTGTTATGTGCTTTATACTCTTATACCAATTCTTTTCTGTACCACATCTGCGCTGACCCAAGATTTGCACTAGCCGGCTCTGTATACGCATATAGGCACAAATTAATCTGCTACTAGTGTGAGAGCATGTATTTACATTGGTATATTGGGATCATCACTATCATTCGTTCGTTTTGGTGCGATAAAGGATATTCGCACATTCGCACGTTTCTGGATCCAGTGTTAGTCCAGGCGAATGCACTTAATATATGGGCATATTATATTTAGCAACTTTTTTTACAAAAAGTAATTGAAGGTCCTACATATTTGTTCATCATATTGAGTGAGTCAGCTAAGGAAAAAAATGGTGTAACTGTACAGTGACGCCAAATTTCGAGCATTCTGTAACAAAACGACAAAATGGGCAGGCAAAAAGCTATTTCTAGTTTCAGTTTTAGAATATCCTTTATTTCGGAGAAAGCGATAGAGACCGCCCAGGATATCTCGTAAATCTCGTTATTGTGTCAATTTTTAAGATAATTAAGAGCGTTTACTAAATAAGTTGTTTCGGCCGTGACGAATTGGGTTCTAGAGGATTTTTGTAAATTGTTCATTCCGGGAACTGACCCAAGTGGCCACCACATGTGGCAATAAAGAAGGGCCAAGGCGAGTGGACAGAGCATCGCCGGCCAGGGGCGCGCCAGAATTAAACTTGCGGGCGGCTGGCGGCATTCGAGATAAATGATGCAGAGGAAATGATTCAGTGGAAAATGGGATGTAAATTATATATGGGAGGTCAAGCTACTAAATACTTATATATATGTAAATCCTTGGTCACACCGTCTATCGCGGAATGTCGAAGGTTGTTAATGGAAGATCGGCTCAGAACCGAGGAGAACCTTGACGTCTGCTACGCCACTGGGTGGCTATGGAGACGTAAAGGTTCGCCATGCTAGTGGGATGAATTAGGGTATTTTCTAGAAAATATACCATGTTCATAAAAAACGGGATAAACCCGAAAAAACTTCAGTTCTTTTCTTCCGCTCCATGGTTTCTTACGTTGTCGTGTTGGCTCTGATTAATCCTTGAAGTTTGCTATTATTATTGTAATTGTTCAGGAATATTATATTGTATGTGTTGATCAAAGCGCCTTCAAGTATTAATTAGTTATTATCGGGAATAAGACGTGTGACCGGGGATTGGTTAACGGCATTTGTTACAGTGTGTTTCGGTTAAATTAAACTCCCCTACATATGTGTACGTATGTGTTTTATTTCGCGCCGGACTACCAAAGGGGACCTAACACCTACAGTTGACCAATTAAGGCGTTATCAGGTAAGCTAATGTTTTCTCTTGGACGAATTAATCAACGAACCCACATAGTATAAGTGTGCAGATTTAAACAAGACCGCTCGGTAAATCTGGAAAGTAACAAATAGGAATCCGCGGGGTCGCGAGTAATTCCGTGTGCCCCTGGATGGCACCTGTTACAAATCTGTCACGTCTTTTCGGAAATATTCATGCGATATGAGCAACATGATGTGCTAGATAATTCACTGCAGTTTATCCGGGTTGCTCAAATGGCTCGAGTACATCGCTGATAGATTTCTTTTATATTATGATTCGTTGATCCCACTCCTTTAACTAGAAAGTGACAGACATGGGATATCATATCACTGTTGAATTGCGTTCTCCATTCGTGTTGCCCGTGCTTTAGGATTTCCTAACGCACGGCATAGTAAAATGGTGAATTTAATTTTATGTTTCTTGATAACTACCTTTTTAAGTAGCTTAAGGGGGACTTCTACCTTGAGATGTAATTTTTTAGTCATTTTTGTATTATTTTTTTCGTGGGAGAAGTAATTAACATTAACAAATGCGTTTTTTGCGAATTATAATTCAATAATTTTTACATGAAAAAACATTTTTTTAAATCAGAAAAATCCAAAATGGCGACCGCCAGAACATCGCAAATTGAAGGCCGCGAAAATTTCCGTCTACACGGCTGACATTGTAGCACCCTCTGTGTTGATTTGAAACAGAAATTCAAAATATTTTCTTAATCAGTTGTGTTTTGGTCAGGGAACAACGAAATATTTTTTCGATTATTGCAAAATTACAAAAATGGTAAATTTAAAAAAAAATGCGTTTTTTTGCAACTTTTTTATTACAAAAAAAATTAAATAAAATGTTTTAAATGCTTTTATCGAAAAACCGGCTCGTCAGACCCAGGAGAAATGTTTTTTACAGTGGCCGCTAGAATGTCAGCCATTTTTAAAAACGTGATTCTGAGAAAAACGCGTTTAAAGTTTAAAATGTGAATTATTCAAAGGGGCTTATATTTACTGTCAGTCTGCAATGCCTAGTCCGTAAAGACATCCCTCTCCTGATACACAAAAATGAAAAAAATATAAAATGATTTTTTTCAAATGTATCAAGGTAGAAGTCCCCCCTTAATATGCTTCTTTGTGACAAGAAGAACATTATTGTTCTTGTCACATACTGCATACGTTCGCCACTGACCGATTATGCCAAGGCGCCAGGACCCGCGCATGCGCAGTAGTACGTCATCCCTGTGCAAGAGGGTAGGATATTCTAACGCAGTTTAACACGCGAGACGGCAAACATTCCGAACCCTACTTATCTTATCACTAATGACAGTTCTCGCGAAAACAACCACGCGACGCATTCAGGACAGGTGAAATATAACTGAGTAAGCTGTGTCAGACAAAACTCAGAAGCGTCTGAAGAAGACGAGTGTCATTTTATAAAAATGACACTCGTATATGTGCTACTTTCCATGCTTATTATGTAATATACTATAACCGTTGCAAGTGTCGGCTATATGACTAATATTGAATTAAATTTGCAACAGCAATGGCCCCGACATTTGAGTTTTAGGCTGCCACCTAAGCTATTCAAGTTCACTGTATATGTACTTGTATATCATAGACTTAACGATCGGCGCATTATGAAAAGTGGGAACAGTTTTGATATTACAAAGATGCTCTGCAGTGACGTCTCAAAAGCAGAAAAGATTTTAAAAACTTTAAGGTATACTTTTGACAACAGATTTATACACTGTCTTTGTTTTATGTGACCTTAAACTATCCAAAAAACATGATAACTGATGTACGAGATAGTTATGGTATATTTTATACGTCATAGCTCCGCTTACACAGACAAAATAAGGCGACTGTTTAGTTTATAACCCGTAATCCTAAGTCACCCATCCTTGTGGTGACAGCGTTCTCCGTTGATTAAATATATTATGAATTATTACGCATCACACCATATTGTTTACTGATTTTGTGTCACTCACCCTCATTATAAATAACATTTATTGTTCTACCCTAAACACCGTCAGGATTTTTTCTAATACAACATTTCTAATACAACAATTATGACCTATATGACATAGATTATAAAAGTCTCGTGGGTCGTAAGGGTCACATAGATCATAAAGGCCACATAATTGGTCAAAAAGATTACATAAAACTATTGACTACCCAATAATTTTAGGGATTTAGTCTAATTAATTATATGAACATTTAATGTGGAAGTAGCGATTCCGTAGGCAGGGATTTTTTATCTACTCATAAATATCTACAGGATATCACCAAAAATGTAGACCTGCATAACAACGGTTAAATTTCATTATACAGCATCATAAACTGTACAGTTAATTAAAAGTTCGAATTTACTGAACTTTGTAACAATAAAAATTAAAAATGTTTGCTTGTGGACTTAGTTTATAATTTAGATTTTTTTAGATTTAGACTCTATTGTAAACTAGAGTTTCACGTTACTGTATTAATAAAAGTTGTAGGTATGTACACATGTGTATCAGAATTGTAACAGACACACGCTTCAGTAAAGTTTCATAATTAAAAAATATATAACGAACTATCTAGTAGCCATATTACTTTTAAAATGTGAAATATGTATGTTGTGAACGTATTATTTTACCTTCAACGGTGTACAATTTGTTTTAAACTTTTTTTTTTACAAAAATTTTACTACAATTAAATTTTTCTGTTTATTTTTTTATTAATATTTCAGTTTCAGTAGAGTCGAGATATAGCGAACCCTAACAGAACCCTATAAAGGGGATGCAAGTGGTGGTGTCGGTGGCGGCTGGTGGAATTTAAAATGTTTGTATTTCCGTAAGGAAATATGGGACCCACATAATATCTTAGGGAATTATTATTATATATAAAAAGGCTATCATAGTAAAACTGAAATAACTAAAAAAAATAAAAAAAAACTAACATCTCTTTCACTAGAAAATCTTGGAAATAACTTGCAAAATATTTTCTAAATATTTTATTTTATCGCCAAGTAAATACAAAGTATTTGTATTCCTATAGCTGTTCGGAGATCTCGAGATCTGCTAAGTCATGGAAATTGTAATTTTTATTTCATACCAGCATGTTGTGTCTGATATGTTAAAAATTTATATTTCACAAAAAATATTTCGAAGTCGCTCCCAAGATTTTCTGCTGTGCAAACAAGTTTCTTTCGAATCTCTTTGTTTTGTTTTTTTTTTTTTCACTAATATATCCTCCTATTTAGATAAAACAATCACCCCCTAAAATATGATATGTGTCCCATGTTTGTTTACAAATATACGAGGATATAGTATAAAATTTATAAATAATATAATATATTGTAAAATACAGTACAACCTCGATAATCTGAACATGCGTTAATCCGAACTTCCTCTAATCCGAACAGTGGGCACTTGAAGTCATAATCCGAGCAAACTTTGATTATCCGAACATTGTACTTTTCAAGACTGTTAGGAATTTTAATTAGGATAATATCATGAACAGACTATATTATAGTTTGTTTTACACTAATTAAAAACTATAGTATAAAACATAAAATTAATCTTTAAAATTTGTGGGATATGCAACTTTTTCAGTGAACCCTTCTTATATGGGGTGAATTTATTTTAATTGCATTTTGTTCCGTGTAATCATTGCAGTTTCTATTGCGATTTTAAGTTCAAAATGTTCAGATGATTCATACTTATCTAGCTTTTCGAGTAAACAAATAAATGGTATTTAAGTATGTATATATTTTTAAATTAAATTATATTTTTGTGTGATTTGTTTAAAAAATAAAACTTATTTATTTACATATGTATAAATATGTTTAATATAACAAATAACTCATTTTTGAAAATCCGACCAAATCAATAATTCGAACAACCCTTTGCAATAATTAGTTCGGATTATCGAAGTTGTCCTGTATATAATATCAGTATCATAGCCTACTTTAACAAAATTAAGATCTATTCCAACTTATATGCAGGTATTTAGTTGCATCGGAAATTTCAAATCAGTTTATCTCGAAAATAATGACTCTTACCCACTTCAATTGGGTAGGTATACATTATTTGTGTAAAAACAGTAGGCGAATCGATTTTTCGATTAGGCAGCTAAAATCTATTCAGCTACTCAGCTACTCGAAAAATCAATTCTCCTACTTTGATATCTATCCTAAGATATATATCCTTTGGTTGATATCTATCCTAAGCCACAACAAAATTTTAGTCCATTCCGATGTGACATAGGTGTCACCATCTATGAATGAATATGAAAAATGAATTTATTTAAATTTTCTATCTTAAAAAAACTGAATCTTCATTTTCGTTATCTCAATTTAATCACAAATTATATGGAAAAAAATCGGAAATAAATTTGAAACATTGACACTCTGTATCTTGTTTATCATCGACTATTGGACTGAGGTAAGTTAGCTAATTCACATTATTTTGGCCTGAGTAATCGGTTACTGCACTATGTACTATTACTTATGAATCACATAATAGATAAAGTAAAATAAGAATTTTTGTCATAAAAGCTATTTTTTATTCTTAAAAAAAAAAAATGCTTTGCCTCTTCGACCTAAAAATACATTGTGCACATTCAAATTATGAGTCATTATTTTATTATCAGCCATTATTACTAGCTATTACGTTTATCTGACACCTAACTAAACTGATAAAATGAAGGGTTAGAAACAGCAAGGTTTGTATTTCAATCAGTCGTAAACAGAGCACTACAAAGGAAACAAAAGAACGAACTTCTGCCAATAAAAAGAAATTATTTATGTGTGGGTTAAAAAGACCGCTGCGAGTTGAATCCTTTGTAGACACCTAATCGATGTGATTATCTCCGATAATAAAAGAGAGGAAAAGAATGTTTTGTCAGGGCCTCAATACGCTTTTACTGTTCCTGATGAGTCTATTCCGCATCTGATCCCTGAAATAGCCCACAGCTAAACGCTTAGTTTCTTGTGCTTCCGTTTCTTTAACGGAAAAAAATATTTATCTTTGTGCGATACATAAAAATTCTGTGGTTAGATTCTATTTTATGTACTAAAAAAGTTGTACTTTGTCAGTATCTTTTGGTATGTCTTAATTTAATGGATTACTTCATGTTATTGACGGATTCAGACGAAATGTGAGAAATAAAAAAGACAGAAATAAAAATGTGTTAACAATGTATGTGCATACATACAAACCTATTGCTTGTGTCATTCAGAAACGCCGACTATCCTCATTGCTTGAGCATACGTTGTCACGACCAGTAGTCTTTCTGCATTCCTTCTCGTTAAACATGAGCGATTTGGCTTGTATACAGACTGTCTCATAAAAAACGGCCAAAGCTATAACTCTGTGGATATTATAAATAAATTTTTTAAAATCTGGAAATTTATATTTGCCTAAGGGAAGCTCTTTTTAGCATATAAAACATGGCGGTACTACTTCCGGTATTCCCGGAAGTGACCTCATTGTCATTTTTTTAAATGACACTCTGTATATTTTTTTCGATATTTCCACTAAATGTAAAATTTCCTTTCCGATGATGTATCACAAGTCGATATTTGACCCTCAATAAACCCCTAAAAATTTAATTCTTCCTGGGGTAAGATATATTGCAATTAAATTATCGAATGTGCTATGGAAAGTAAATAAATGGATTGTAATGTATGGATGTAAAAATGGATGTAAAAAATATCCAACAAACCTCCAGCCCTTTAACATTCAATTGCACAATAACCACTTAGAATCCCCATTTAGCATTCGCCAATCAGATAATTACGGATAATTATAATGTAATTGATAATTCTCTGCCTTAAAATTTCCACGGTTTCCGGTCGTGATAAATAAACAATATCTTGAAAATAACCCCATAACCAAAAGTTCAGTGGGGCAAGGTCTGGCGAACGTGCGGGCCATCGAATTGGTCCAGTTGTTCCTATCCACTTTCAGCCAAATTTGTCATTTAAATAATTAATATTTAATCTGGCATTATGGGCAGGAGCTCCATCTTGTTAAAAATAGATTGTGTTAAGCGTTGCAAGGGGTAATTCATGAAGAAAATTTTCAATTTAGTTGGACAACAGTTGATAGTACTTTTCACGATTTAGCACGCCATCTATGAAAAATGGTCCAATCAACATATCCCCCAAAACACCCCACCGCACGTTTACACTAAATCTTATTTGAACATTACGTTCAACAATAATTCGAAGATTTTCCCTAACCCCAATATCGATGAATATTCCTATTAAAAATGCCACTGCTGTTAAAAGTGCATTCATCTTTCCAAATAATTTTTCTCGGAAAAAGTAGATCCACCATATCTGTGGATCGTCATTATCTTTCACTTGTTGCGGCATGTATGGCTTGTATTTATGCTTTTTAAGTATATCATTAACAGTTCGTTTTGATGAGCCAATGTTGCTGGCTATTTTTCTAGTCGAATTCCTTGGATTTGCTTGCACAGTAAGAAGAACATTTTATTCCACCTCTTCTTGAAATTGACGTACTGTCTTAGGTGGTTTTTAGCACCATAGGCTCTCAAATTGTTTTCAAGTCTTGCAAATTCGTCAAGTGTTGTGGAATTTCTCTATTCGGAAACGTTTCTCTAGAAAGCAGCACCGCTTGCCTACTGCTTTTATTTTGCATTCGAAATACGCTTGTAACATATCAGTTAGATGATTATAATTCATTTTTGGCTTTGTGAATTCTGATAAATCACTAATCAAGATGCGACAACTAACAAGATATCAGAGAAACTGTAAAAATTATATTAAATGTCACTTTGTTGACAACTGTGTTTATTTTTGTGTTTCATGGCACATTCGATAATTTATCTTACCCCAGGAAGAATTAAATTTTTAGGGGTTGAGGGGGAAATATTGACTTGTGATACATCTTCGGAAAGGAAATTTTACACTTAGTGGAAATATCGAAAAAAAATATACAGGGTGTCATTTAAAAAATGACAATGAGGTCACTTCCGGCAATACCGGAAGTAGTACTGCCATGTTTTATATGCTAAAAAAGAGCACCCCTTAGGCAAATATAAATATCCAGATTTTCAAAAATGTATTTAAAATATTTACAGAGTTATGGCTTTGGCCGTTTTTTATGAGACAGTCTGTATATGAGAGGAGAGGGAAAATGATCGTTCCACATCTATTGAAGATAAAGGTGCAAATTCAAAATAGTTCACATGGACAGAGGACGACACACTACGCACATTATTTTCAAGAATTTTGCACAATTTTCTATATCACTAACAGTTGTTTGTTGTCACTAACATCAGTGCATTATTATTTTTTTACATCTACAGAGGACAATGTACGTGTTACTACTATTTCTGCACTTTTAGTCGCTGTTTGAAAAACCCGTTAACTAGCTATCAATATCGGGGGCGCAATATTTGATACACCTAAAATTCGTATCAGAACAGTAACGACCTTATTACCGCGAAAATCAATTGTTCCGTCCACTGTTAGCCACAGAAAATTGCATATATCTTCTTTAATATTTCCTACGACACTTTGATATGTTTTCTGGAAATATGTTTTACACAAGCCATGGCTACTAGACAATGGAAAATCGGATAATTTTTGTCAAAAAAAAAAACGTCTTAAATAAATATTGTCGACCACGTTACGTTCCACGAAAAGCTACATGCGCAAAACATTATGCACAAATCAAATCAAAACTCCTCTTTTGTAACAGTGTCAGGTATATTTTTTATGGATATTCGAATATAAATGTCATTTACACTCTCGGTGATAACTAAATATATATCGACGATTCAAGGAATACATAAAATATGTGATCTGTCTACTTTAAAATCGGCGTAATTTTCAATCATATTTCTCAGTCTATTCATAAATGGTAACGACTGTGCCATTATTGCAGAAATCCACACAAAATCAGGTAAGATGTAAATACAGGACACAAACTCACGGGTTAGTCACTCGCGACAAAAAATTGTTTTCAATGCGGAGTTCGACCCGTTTACACCGACGGCAAGTAGCCAACTAAATGGACAACTGTCAACACCGATATAGCTCACTGTCTCATGGTGAAATTGTATTAAGGCGTCCTCTGTTCCCACACAGGCATTACTGGACAGGAGTCCAGTTCGCAATGTACTCACGGTAAGTGGCGTGAGTATACTGAGGCAAGAAGTTTGAAAATCGACGAATTTAGATGAGACTCTTTGATTTTGAAATTAATTTTCAATTTACACATAGATTGAGTTTCTGTCATCAAAAATTAGGAATGATTTTTACGGGCCTGCCGTAATCGTCGTTTTTGATGGTTACCCAGGTGATGTGAATGAGCGGGGTACAAAAAGCTCGGAAATGGTTCACAGATCCAAACTTAACACATCAGTAGACATTACCTTCGAAGAAATAACTCTCCCTGCTGTGTCCCCTGCTGTCTCCATGCTGTGTCCCAGAAAGTTTTTGGGTAATGAGAAAAACAAAAACATCTAATATAGATGTTGAAAACACACTTCGAAGCGAATTACATAAAAATGTTACAGGCAGCATAGGATGCTGATGTTCTCATTGTGCCTTTTGAGCTTTCTCAATCTCCTCATTTCGATCGTGTATTTATAATCAGCGAAGATATTGACGTTCTTGTGTTGTTAACTGGGATACCTAGTTCAATGAATGAACTTATACATGCTGAAACCAGGAAAGAATGGCAAACCTGGCACATTCTTCTCAACATCATCGTATAAGTATGATCCTGACTACATTCTTTTTGCTCATGTCTTCTCCGGTTGTGACACAACGCCATTCCCTTTTGGACATGGCAAAACCAAAAATGTGTGCCCTCCTCGAAAACAATCCTGCATTAAATGATGAGGCAACACCATCAATAGCCCAAATCAGCAAAGCAGGGGCAGCTATTTTCATAGCATTTTATGACGACAGAGCAATCTCTTGACCAGATGAGGTATCACGAATTTATCAAGATGTCCTCAAAGGAAAAGTTCAGCTTGCCACGACTGCCACCGACCCTTGATGCAGCCAACAACCATTGCCGCAGAACATTTTTGCAAGTCCAGTTCTGGATGGAAAACAACTTGGACCCCCCTTCAGTGGGGATGGAAACGAGACAGCCTTGGTCTCACTTCCGTGCCAATGAAAAAAGAAGCGGCACCCCAGTCACTGCTGCAATCGGTGTTTTGCATCTGTAAGAAAGGGTGCGCCGGTGCATGCACCTGCATAAAATCTGGCTTCAAGTGTACCACAATATGCCACAATATGCCGCATGCTCAAACGCCCCACTTATTGAAATTGAAGAAGATGACGTGGATACCACCGAAGATGGACTGGGTAATTATCTTAAGATGTACTATCACCTTGCATATAAATATTTCCACTTTTCTTATCTTTATTATGTCACTCAATTCAACTATCCAAGTCATGACTTTACATTCATAATTAAGACTTCTGTTGCAGTTTACGAGAAGGCAGATGATAACTTGCATTTCGATGTACCTTCAGTAGAAGAGGAACCTCATCCTGGGCCATCAAAACGGTTGAAAATGTAAAGGGTAAATAGTTCAATATCTCAATTGTAAATAGTATGTATACGTATTTTTGTTCCTCTGCTATTCTTTTCCTGAATTCCTCAACAGTAATAATGACCAATGAATTTTGTAGAAAGTTTTGTCTACTTTAATTTCGGAATAAAAATAAAATTGTCTGTAGCATGAGTCGTTGAGGAGATATAAGCAAAAAAACTAAAAAAAAAGTGCGAAAGTTTCGTGGTTTTTAGCCTGACAAAAGTTTTTCCCCCCGGCTTTCGAGGTAGAAAACTTAGTTTCACTTATTAATGCAAGGTGGAGTGTTTTTGTCAATTATTGGACTATATCAGGCCTCTCCAACAAGAACACTCAGTGCCGGCGCGCACCGGTACTGCACTTTGCAGCATCGGTGCCTGCCCCCTGTCTTCCCCACTCCTTCGCAACGCAACCGCCTTTGCGCGACAGAGACAGCATTATATTATTGCATTATGTTTCCATCTCTCTTCCCACCCATACACACACAGAAAATGTTCGCATAAATTGTATATTTAAACAATGTTCCATACGGATGCTGCTCTACGGACCCCGCTCATTGTATTCTACGGGAAAAAATACATGGGAATCCGTAAACACCTGCCCGCATGTCGCAAGAATACTTTTTGTTAGTGCTCTTTCTGTCGTTCCTCAGCTCAACGGAGCCGCAGCCCGGCACGAGTGCTTGGCCGGCGCTCGGCCGGAGCGGCAATAACACCGGCGTTGGAGAGGCCTGGACTATATGATAACTTAGCTGATGAAAACCTCAATTTTCTGCAGCTTTAGTTTTCCTATATAATGTAGATTTCTGTACAATTTTTTATTTTTTTTTTTTCAAAAAGGTCATCAGGTCATATCAGAACTGCATAAATTGGATTATCACAGAAATTTATAATGCACCAAAAGCGACTAGTTTTTTTTATTTTACCACCCGACATTTTTTTCAAAAAGTTTCACAAGTTTAAAGGTATTTTAAATCATATTTAAATATTTAACATCATTTGGAAACTAATTTTTTGTGTTTTCGATTGGGAAATAGGGGAAATGAAGAGTACTTTTGAAAAACAAATTGATTAGTTTTATACACTCGACTTCCACATATCTGAACTCCACATTTCCGAACTCACGATATTTCCGAACTTTTTCTCACGATATTTCCGAACTTGTACTTCCACACAATCGAACTTGTCGCTGTCGAATGAGCCAGAAAAAATCCTTTGCGCATGCGCCAGGTTCGGTTATCCCGAGGTGAAGAAAGTTCGGAAATGTGGAATTTTGCGGAACGAAAAAGTTCGGATATGTGGATGTTGAGGGTACATAAAAGTTATCTACATGAGTATCTCTGTGCAGATAATATTTTATTAGGGATTCTGCCTACAGTCTTGTAATTGACCACTTCCCCTCTAAAATTTTAAGTCAATTTAAATAAAGGTTAAAGTTACACTTAATAATATTAAAGTTTCCTGCATAAGTACACATATCCAAAGAGTTCTCCTCACAACTGTCAACTCGCCGTCGCTGGATTTTAGAAAAATTCATAATTTCTATTAATGACTATTTTATACATAACGTAAAAAATGGAGGTGACCTTTAAGTACATTAATATTTCTGTGTATGTCATCGATTAAAACGCAGCCATATAATGATATGCCTCGTAAAATATTACCGAATATTTATATTCTATTTATACTAATAATGTTTATTTACTGATTACTCATCATATGTACATCGTATTTTACAAATTTTTCTACATATACTAAGTATATTGTTATAATTTATGTTTATGTTTACATACATAGATTACTGTTATATGGGAAATATATTAACTAAATTATTATTCTGGAAATGTTTTCGATTACATATATGCATGTACATACAATATCAAAAAATTCATAAAGCATAACAGTTGCTAATTGTATAAATTTAACTATACAAATTCGTAAGTGGCCTATCTACTCTCATAAATATCTGTGTGGAATAAGTTAGGCATAAAGTATTTCTAGATATTGGATTGAAGTAACAGAGTTATAGTACAATAATATAGTAAATGTATAAATAATATAGTAAAAATAATATTTGAATATCAAAGGAGGAAAGCTGATAAGGCCGGCTTCTTTTCCCTCGCCAAAATTCGACAAAATGCGTATAAAATAAACATATGGATAAAAGTAACACAAATAAAAAATTGTGTGACGAAAATCAACGAGAAATATGGTCGAAAAAGTTGCGGAACTGCAACCGGAGCTGGTCAGGTTCCTGCTCTCAGGTGCCCGTCAACGTGAACGTCAGAAACCCCGATATATTTGCGTATAGTGGTGGATTGTATTGAGGGTTATCCCTTTCAGTCACGACCCTAGAAAGATCATTCAGAAAAAATCTGAAATTTTAAACTATAACTTAAGATGGAATAATAAGACCATAAATATAGGAAAAACTAATTCCTTCTCCTTAGTTTTTGAATGACGACATGTCCTCCGTGAAGGACATTATGACTTAAAGAACAAC
Organism: Aromia moschata; assembly: GCA_029963805.1. NCBI lineage: Eukaryota > Metazoa > Arthropoda > Insecta > Coleoptera > Cerambycidae > Aromia > Aromia moschata. The sequence continues at coordinate 853,132 of JAPWTK010000151.1, read as the reverse complement.
ACACACAAACAATTTTTGAAAATATTTGCTCTGAAATAATATATAGAAAACAAAAACTAACTAATCCCTTTAAAAAATTACAGAAAAAAAAAAAAAAAAACCCACTAAACATTACATAAATATATAAAAAAATAATGAATTTGGTTAATGAAACTTAAAAAAATAATAGTGTTTTTTATTGCAACACAAATGTACTTCACACAAAAAATATGAGTATTTATATCTTTATCATGATTTTCTTCTTCATCAGATGAATACTCTTCATTGGTATTATTTGGTTGAGTGGTTACTTTACCAATTCATCAAATTCATCCCAACCAACCTCTTCATTAGATAAGTCGAGAACATCAGAGTTACATATTATCTTTTTCTAAGTAGAGCAAAAGTTTTTCGTCTGCTAGCCGTCTTGACATTATTTTGAAATAAAAAAATTGGTTCCACCGCTAATTACCACCGCTAACTACTAAACTTTATTGCAATTCATACTGGCATTCAAAAATGTAAAAATATCTACAGCGATTATAAAAATCTGACAATATTGTTAGTTTGGATTTTATCATTTAGTAACTTTGTCCTGTAAGCGGGACAAAGAAATTCAAATTCCATTTACCACAAAGTCACGATGTCCTCTGTACGGGACACCCATATTTATAAAATTATTTTGACTCTCGCATATTATATAAATAATTGTATTGTAGTAAAAAAAGCACAAGACAACCTACAACTTACGAGTAGTATCCCTTTTGCCCCTATAACAGGGCCTAACTCGGAAACATTTCAAAAACAATATAACAGTTTTATCACTTATTTCGAAGCCTTAAAACGCTGGTGTCAACATTTTTTTTTAGTTGCACTTATTTGCTATTGTCGCCACCCATTTGCGAGATGTCGCCACCTACGTCAATACTTAGCTTAAATGTCCCTCAGTGGGTACTAATGAACTTAAGGCTGGAAAAGTTTAAATAGATCTTCATGTTGATTTGAGAGACTGGTGTCCTCGGTGAGGGACACTATGACTGAAAGGGATTATGCATCTGTTATGCATTCAAGACAAAGAGATAATGGGGTAGCTGATGAGTAGCAAAATATTGTATATTAGGATACAAATAATATGAATATGTAAACAGAAAATAGTGAACACTAGTGATAGTGATATTTTCTAAGATTGACTAAAATTGGATCACAACTTTACAAAAAGGCAGATAATTTTTTCATGTCTGTCACACAATAATACGGAAGACGGACCGTCGTTTCCCGCATCGTCGAAGTGATCATTGCGTTTATTAGAGAAAAAAAGGCAGCCTCTTAGATATAACATATAATATAATATATATGCTATAATCCACCATGAAACATAAAAGCAGAAGACAATTGCATTGATGGTCGCTTGCGAATACCAATGTGATCATACCCCGGGCTGCTGTTCTGCCACGATTTCGACCATATTTCTGGTTGACAGCGCTTTTACAATTCCACGTATTTTTTTGTCTTGTTACCTTCATTTATTTACTTATTTTGTACCTCTTATTTCGAATGTTGGTAAGGGATCAGAAATCAGCCTTATCGGCCATTAGCCTTTCCAAATTATTAGGGTCCGAGAAGTATGATGTCACGCAGAGCCGACACTATAGTATAACTCTATGATAATTAAAATATAAACCGTATTTTTGAAGCGCATATTTCTGGCCCCTTTATACCCACGCCGCTGTCCGTGTGTAGAATGTATTCCCGAACGAAGTCGTCGCGGGAAGCCAGGAAGATAATTGAAAATTACAAGGATTTTACAATAGACGGATCACATAATTTGATATTTATCACATAAAGACGTTTAAATTCGAACATCCATCAAAAAAATATACCAGGTGAGATTAGAAAAGAGAAGTTTTGGTTTGATTTGTCCATAAAGATTTGCGCATGTGACATTGCGTGGAACGTGCTAGACGACATTTGCTTTAGACTTTTTTTTGCCAAATATGTATCCAATTTGCTATTTCCCAGTAGTGATACGTTGCGTAAAGCATATTTACAGAAGACATATCAGCACGTCATGAGAACTATTAAAGAAGACACACGCAATAAATTTCTGTGACTGACAGTAGACGAAACAATAGGTTTTGGGGATTAAATGTATATGTAGACGTAAAAAATAATAATGTACTGATGTTCGTGACAACAAAAAACTGTTAGTAATACAAACAACTTTGTGAAATTCGTGAAAATAATGTGTGTTGTGTTGTCCTCTGTCAACGTGAATTATTTGGAATTTGTAGATTTAACTTCAGTAGATGTGGAACGATCAGTTCCCATCTACAAACGTATATACAGGCCAAATCGCTCACGTTTAACGAGAATAAATGCAGAAAGATTAAGCAAGCAATGAGGACAGTCGGTGTTTCTGAATGACACAAGCAATAGGTATGTACACATACATTAGTAACACATTTTTATTACTATCTTTTGATCTCTCATATGTCATCTTCCGTTAATAACATGACGAATTACGAGGCCGGCCCTGCGTTACAGCACACGTTAGGAACCCTGCAAATTATATTCTACTTCGATTGAATCCGATTTTGAAACTGTTTTGTCATCATCGTCATCGTTCATCAGCTTAAAATTCTTTTCATTTTTACACCAAGTGCCGTTTTCGCAATTACATAATGTGCCTCTGTATAATATATTTTTTAATCCTCAAAAAAATACGAAAGATAACTACTTTAAACCGCTGAATTCTCCTTGAACTAAATTAACTAAATGACAATCATTGGTAATAAATTAAATGGAAATAGACAACAAACTGTGTAGATTTTCATTTTAAAAGTCACGATGGAAGCCATACAGAGTTAGTTTTCATAATGTATTACATGTTTATTAATGAAATTAGAGAATATAATGAAAATAGAGAAAAAAGTTATAGATTATTATTATTGCACACATTTTTATGAGATGATGAGGAGAACATGATATGAGAAAAAAACAATTGAACATCAGAAATCATCAAACTCATCAAAATCAATCGTGTCTTTTTAAATGGAACATCCTGTATATTATTGCATATTCTGATTCCTTGAATGTTTCTCTTTTCAAAAATATATGTGTATGTTTGCTCTGGCAGTTCGCGACATATTTGTTGTAAAAATAAATACATAGGTAAATAATTTTTCCTATTCGCTAAACTTTATTCTGGTTTTAAACAATTAGTAATAAATATATATTAATGAAATATAGATCAATACTTTTTAAATGACACTTCTGCTAACGTTCTTTTTTCGTGGTCCAGTCGTCAATGGTATCTGGGATCCGTTGTCGCTAACTACTTTTTTAAATTAAATATGTCTTTCTGAATCAAACAGGCATGGTATATATTTCTGAAAAGGGAAGAATTCGAGCAATCTGAATATGTAATAATATACAGAGTGTTCTGATAAAAAAAACATAACTTTTTGATAAGTTTTTTGGTTTCTGATGTTCAATTGTTTTTTCTCATATCATATAATAAATATGGATGTAAAAATCTACAACTTTTGTCTAAGGTACTTTTTCTATTTTCAATAATAAACTCACAATAACTTATCAAATTGTAGAAAGTTTTTTATTTATTTTTCAAATTAGATATGTCGCGACCTGCTGAAGCAAACATATACAAGTTATACATTTTTGGAAAATGGAAGGAGAAAAATTCGAGGAATCAGAATATGAAATTATATACAGGGTACCACTTTTAAAAAACACAACGTTGGTTCAGTTTTATGGTTTCTGATGTTCAATTGTTTTTTCTTATATCGTGTTATATAAATATATATTTTACAAAACTCTGTAACTTTTGTCTGAAGAACAATTTTCTAATTTGAATAATAAACTCGCAATAACTTGTCAAATTATGGAAACTAACCCTGTACATAAAAATAAGTAAACTAATTTATCTCTCAGTTAGCATGAAATATACAAAAGTATATCTAATTTTATTATAATTAGGGTCGGGAAATGTGCGCCATAACGCCTTGTCGGCACTATAAAACTCTGATAATGAAAGTATAATCCGTATTTTTTAGGCGCCTTGTAAATTATATATGCGATTATTTCTCGTCGCGTACGCCACAAACGCCACTGACCGATCCTGCCAAGGCGCCAGAATCAGCGTATGCGCAGTGGTACGCCATCCCGGTGCGGGAGGACAGTTTAACAAGCGAGAAGGTAAACATTTAGAACCCTAATTATAATATACCCCAATTGGATGTAACAGTTTCAGCCGTTTTTAAATGGCATCACCACTTCCAGACTTTCTGGTAAACCTATTCAGGGATTTTCACTTAAAACTCCGCACGCCAATATCTCGAAAACGAATAGGAATATTTAATTTCTGTAAAAAGTGGTCAATATATGGGGTCAAGTAGATATTTTTCAAAGTTTAAAAAATTCGACGCCTACTAAGAGCTGGGAGTCGCGACGCGTCGAAAATATAAATCGATTGCAAGGACTTTGAAATTGTTATTTAAAATTTCGCGCATGCAAAAATACATGTTATTTAAAAACCTTTTTGTTCTTTACTCAAACTTATTTACTTTACTCGTTTCCGAGTTATACCGGTCCATAGTATTTTCTTGATAGACAAAAAATGTGATTATTTACCGATGATTTTTACAAGTATGCCAGGAATTAGTTACTATGGCAACCATTGTTATCGTAATTATTTCAAGTGCAATTATAAGCGATAGAGCTTGTCATTGATGTAGCAAAGATATTGTCAAATTCTGTCACAAGAAATATCCAATTTTTTTCTGTTTAAATAAAAATTATTATAATTATATGAAGTCCACTTTATCAACGAAGAAAAAGTAGATATGTTACTGGTGTTTGGAGACTGCTGTCAAATTGTAGAGAAGCAAAAGAGTTTACGCACAGCGTTATCCGCATGGAATAGTCCCCGATGCAAAACATTTTCAAGTTTATGTAAAAACTTGAGAGAATGTGGCAGCTTCCCAAAACCTAAGAGAAATAGAAGAAAAAGACTATAAATGACGAAAATACTGCTGCTGTAATTCAACAGCTTGATAATAACAACAAGATATCCCTATCAAAAATAAAGGAAAATACCGGTGTTTCCATAAGTTCATCGTGGAGAATCGTAAATAGAAACTCTTTCCCCCTTACAAAATTAAACTAGTTCATAAACTAGAACCAGGTGATCCCGCTAGAAGAATGGATTTCTTAGCAAAATTTTCCGATTTGTACAGCCAAGATGAAAATTTTCTCTTGAAAATTGTATGGAGCGACGAAAGTCGATTCCATGACAATGGAATCGTAAACAGACACAGCTGTTGCTTTTGGTCCCAAAACCATCCTCGGTGGATCACAGAAAGAGGTAATCAGTGAGTTTTTGGCATCAATGTTTGGTGCGGCATATTAAACGGATTCCTTATTGGATACTTTTATGAAGGCACTTCACAATTGAAGGTTTCTTAAAACTACACTTCCGAACTTGTTAGAAGAAGTACCCCTTGAGACTAGAATGAGTATGTGGATACAGCTGGATGGAGCGCCTGCACATAATGCCGAAATTGTAACGATGTATTTAAACAGAAAATACCCCAATAAATGGTTTGGTACTATATATATTTCGTATGCGGAGCACATTAACATTACAATAAAATAGGATAAAATTATATTTAAGTACAGATTATACATTAATATCCAGATTGGAGATCCAGTCAACTGCAGCGTCGGAGGCAGAATGGAGTTCATGAAGGCCACCAGGGAGGGACCTTGTCGGATATTCATTTAAGATGTGGTCCATGGTCTGTCTGGGGTTACCACAGTCGCATTCGGGAGATTCCGTCCAGCCCCACCTGTATAGCATGTCCTTACATTGCCCATGGCCTGTCCTGAAACGGTTAAGATGGCTCCAGACCTGGCGAGGAAGATCAGAACCTGGCAGTTTAAGTGACGGATCGTGGATGACGGTTTGGTACTAATGGACCGGTAAGGTGGCCGGCGAGGTCCCCGGACATTACACCACCAGATAATTTTCTTTGGGGTCACCTAAAGGACGTTGTCTATGAGGAACGTATCAAAGATATGGCTGATCTTAATAACAAAATTAGTGTTGCATGTGACGCTATTACAAGAAGAACGCTTCTACAAGTGACCCAAGCCCATCTATTAAAAGTTTTTGATAGTTGTGTTCGAGCAGATGGTCATAATTTTGAACATTTTTAATTTGTTTTATTAGGTCTGTAGTTAATAGTGATAATAATTTTGTTTATTAGTTTATAGTTTAGTTTAGTTTATTTATTCATATGCCATTTAACTAAATGCCAAAACATGTCAAAATCAAATACTCGTATAAATAAACAAGCCTACGAAAATAAAGACAAATTTATTATTGTACGATATTATTAAAATCATCGGTAATCACATTTTTTGTCTATCAAGAAATGTATACTATAAACCGGTATAACTCGGAAACGAGTACAGTAAATAAGTTTGAGTAAATAACAAAACAGTTTTTAAATAACATGTACTTTCGCATGCGCGTAATTTCAAAGTCCCTGCAATCGATTTATGTTATCGACGCGTCGCGACCCCCAGCTCTTAGTAGGCGTCGAATTATTAAACTTAAAAAAAAGAAAAATATCTACTTGACCCCGTATATTGACCACTTTTTACAGAAATTAAATATTCCTATTCGTTTTCGAGATATTGGCGTGCGGAGTTTTAAGTGAAAACCCCTGTATATTGTATAAATCATTAAAATAGAAATATTATCTAGTAGTATCCAACAAGATTTAGATTTTTATTTTAAAATTGCAGTAATTTTAATAAGCATGTTAATACATAATATAACACAATAACGTAGATCAACACTATTTTATTTTTTTACGCAATTTATGACCTGCACATTGTTATGAAAAAGGTAGAATTTTCCCTTGCGTAGGAAAGCAGGGGTTCATAAAAAATTCACTGTATCGGCGCCCTTGCAAAACCTTCCGTGACTCCGAAACGTCTGTTTAAACAACAGAAATATCCGTCACCCTTATCTTGAGTTGCCTCACCTTCTTTCGACCCCAACCCATCTTTACCAGTTTAGCGGTCAATTTTTATATGATGGTTTTCTCTTAACTTTCTTTTGTGCAAAACATGGTAAAAATAGAATATGAAAAGAGCGATGAATGTGTTTTATCGGGACACAGTTTTTCGCCCATTAATCAAGAACTAAGACGCGCAGTCTAACAGATATCTCAACCTTGTTAGATAGGAATATAGGTTATGATTTTGTCATTATACAGAGTTGCTAAAAATCTAGAAACGGTGCTGTGACATAAAACGATTGAATCTGTGAAGTCCAATTTTAGTATACAATAATTACACTTATTTTTGTATATTCTTAGGCGTATTAGACAAATTATATGACTTGTTTTTATACATAGCCGCCTTCCCAAATTTGTTGAAATGGAAACAAAAGTTTTTTAGGCACTATTTCTCCGTTCAAGAAAAAATTCAGCGATATAAGATTGTATATGTTTGTACAGGGTAGTTGATTTATCATTCTACAGCTAAGTTGTCTTTAAATAGGAGACATGTAAAAAAAAGTATAAAAAGCATCGGTAATCGATATGCGCTTTCGAAATTTATATGCGAAACAATGCGTTTTCACCTCCATCTGTTAGATGATAACAATATGCTATTTATTGTTAGACGTTTTCCCAAATGTATTTCTAACAGGATTAATGTAGCCGTCCCGTGAAACAATTGAATGAGGTATATCCTCTAGAAGGCTAGGTATTTTAGATATAAAGCTAAGTAGGGTGGGTATACGTGTCCGTCTAAATGTAATAATGATAATACCTTATGAAACCGCCATCACGGCAAATGGACAGTACCTCTGTCCGCATTACTGCAGTAATTGAATTCGGAATCCTTGCTGTTCAACTTGGTGGTTCTGGTAAATGTAGATAGGGGAGTGGTATTATTATATTACTCTGGGACTGAAAGATGGTTACATGAATAAATGATTCTAATAAGGTTATTAACGTTTAAACTGATTTAGAAACTAAAATATTTTTCAAAATGTAGTTTTATAGTGCCACAATGTATAGTGCATATCAATTGTTAATTTACAATATATTATTAAACGTGAATTTTGTTAACATACATTCAGCAGTGTATGTATTTCCTTTCATTATTTATACCATAAGTGGGTAAAGATTTCTCAAATGGAATTTACCAAGGGTCAGAATTTGGAATAATAATAAACAACATAAAAGTTTATATTGAAACCATTACTCCATATAAATATTATTCCAAAATATTAATTTGTTCATTTTTTATAAACAATTGAGTTTTACTGCAGTACTTTATAAAAAATGTTTTTACTTTTAATAATCTTGGTCTAGAATTAATGATTTTTTTTTAATAAATAATGCGTCAGACTAAATAACGTTAATTTTTTCTTTTAAAAAAATATTTTATTTTGCATGAAAAAAAATATTAAACAAATTAAAAATTAACAAACCTCTGCGCCTCTATGATAATTCTTGAAAAAGGAAACTTATTAGGTATATCAAACATTAAAATGGTTCAAAAAAAAGTTGGTAGTTCGATGTAATTTGTTTACAAGCATTTATTTTCTTCGAGTGCGCGTCCTCCGTTCAACGCGCTTTGAATTTATTTTTAACTGCTTGTACGATCTATGCGTCCAAAGGGTGTCCTTTTTTTCGGGTTGAGATCCAATTCCTTTATTTTGCCGAAGTTTTTTTGCAGAAGAGGCCATACGACGAGACACGTTGAAAAATTCAAAGGAAGAACGTCTTGACTGTTATTTTCTTCAGGACAGATAACACTATTTTTAGAATTTTGAGTATGGTTACAGTAGAAGTTTTTGTGATACTGTTCAAGTGAGTTAATAGTTGTTTTTTTTTCACTGTTTGACGGTTTAGTGAGACGCCTAATTTTCAATGGAGGTTCATCAAATCTTTCAAGCACTTGATTAATATCATTGATTTTCAATGATCTATCGACAGAATCACAAATGAAATTTGTATCAGTATTCACATTATCTAAAGAATTTAGAATAGATTTAGACCAATTTTTGCTTAGAGACTACTGTTGTACTCTTTATTAAGATTTACTAGTCACCTAGTAAAAATATATAATATTGGTCTCATACTCCAGTAGGATACGATATGAGAATTAATATATGAGAATTCCTTAATGCCATTATACGCTGCTAATCCAAAATGTGACTTCGATTCGTTAATCTTGAAGTAAAACATACATTACTTAGTCTTCGAAAGAATATTTTTCCTCGAAAAGTTATTATTCATTGCCGTATGTTAATATTCAGAAGCTACTTCCTGCAATAATGTGACAAATGGTAATTTATTCATATATTATTTGTGTTATTTATTTATTTTCGTACACCACTACCACAGAATGCAAATCCAAATTACGAGGTGGCAATGAACGAAACAAATTATAAAAAATATGTGGTTATTATAACAAAAAAATGATCAAGTCCTAATCCGATAGAATATAAGTATATACAATGTACGTCTTGAAGTGCCTGCATCTCTTAAAGATTCTTCTGATATACAAAGTGCATCACGATTGGTGAGCTATTAGACGTTTGAGAGAACTATAAATAATCTGGAATGAACATTAATATCGGGGGATCTTCAGAGATGCTGAGAAATGAAAAAGCTACAAATCTTTGTTTTTAATATATACATACGTATACTGATTTGAATAAAACTCTTACACCTAGAATTAGTAAAGCAACTTATTTGAAAGTTTCACATAATTTGTACTTCAACATAACAAATAAATGACTACAGTTTCAACAATAAATTGCAACGTTATCTCGCTGTTTGTTACGATTTTCAAATACAAAAGTGCATATTTTTAATTAGTATTTCTAAACATAAATAAATTATTGTCAGTCTTGTTTTTATATTTCTATGGTGACCATTATATACGATACCTAAAATTTAACAAATTTAAAATTGTCGTTAGTTAACTCATATTGAACGTGACTGGATTGTTCGTATGAGAGAGGCCGAATTTTCTTTTAGGAAATTGCCAACTGCGTAGACCGTAACGTGACAACTGTTTTAAGATGTTGGATTAAAATTAAGGAAGGATCTACAGGTACGTCCTTCTCTCTGGAGAAGGACGTAAATCCTAGGCATCCTAGGAGAACTACAGATCGTGAAGAACTTCATCTGAGAATGTTGGCGATTTCTAGACAGACAAAGAGAGTGATTTTCCACAGCATAAGAGGTGAGAATTTTTTGGAGGGAAACTTTAGAAGTGTCTGTGACGTTCGAATATCAACGAATAAGATCCTATGGACTTCTTTCTTACCGAGCGTTTGTATGCCCACCCTGTACTCCAATCCATCGTTTTTGCAGGTTGGAATGGTGTAATGAAAGAATGCAGTGGGTACAAGCGAATTCGTTCATTACAGCATTAGCCCGATCGCACTCTGGATGCAGAAATGTGCGGATTATTCAGACGCGCGGTAATTTACGCATACATATATGTATGTACTGTGAGCACTTGTATTTACATTAGTATATTGGGATAATTACTACCATTAGTGCATTTTGGCGAGGTTATGGACATTCGCATATTCGCAGGTTTCGGCATCCAGTGTGATACCGGGCTATGTGGTCTTTAGCGACGAGTTCCGATTCTGTTTGTGGAATCATGATGCACACAGAACGGTGAGGCGTTTCTGCGGGAAACGGAGGAATTTACAATTGGCTGTTAAACGCCATACTGCCCTTACACGTGGAGTGATGGTTTGCAGTGCAATATGTTTTGGTAATAGGTCACCATCAGTTTTCCTTCGAAACGAACAATTTGAACGCAACCAGTTACAGAGCTGATGTTTTAGAACCTGTTGTAGTGTCATATCTTCAAGGGTTGATTGAACAACATACATATTTTACAACACATTATACTACAAGATAAAACCCGCCCTCACACGGCAAGAGTTACGACACAGTTTTTGGAACAAGGTCATGTACACGTGCTTCCATAGCCTGCACGTTTCTCCGATCTCTCAATGATCGAACACCTCTCGGATATATGAAATGAAAAGATCTTTGGAATGGTAAATGATTTAGAGTATCCCTCACCGAGTATATGAGTGATAAACAATCACGGTGGTGCAACACATTACTGAATAATTCTTAACTGTTGTTTATTTTTCATTGACAACCTAATCATTATTTTATGTGTTGCAGCACAACTTATGTAAACATTTTAAATAAATCGCTTAACAAAATACTGTGTGTCGCGGTTTTTATTCAAATCAATATGTAGTAAAACATTATTTTGTATATGAATCGCGTTTGTTACAAATCATGGTGCAAAGTTTTTTTTTTTTGTAACGGAATTAGATCTTTTGTAAAAGCTTTCGGTATATTTACTGTTAAAATAGAAAATTCCAATAGATCTTCCAAGTTCCTCCTTGTTTACCCATTCGAACGCTTTTGAAGTATCGACGTAACCATGTCACCAGGGATACTAAGAATCAGCCTCTGGGTTTCCCGTCTTACAACGATATACTCTTACAGTATTATGCTTGATTTTTACAAAAGGGTTTCGCTTTCCCAGATAATAGGCCCTGGACCATACAGTTTCAGATACATTTCCTTTTATCACGTATCCAATAGAGAGTTACAATATTATACATATTTCGATAGAAAAGACTTTAAATAAATCGAAATCAAATATAATTTTTCATGGTATGAATACAAAAGTGTATATTCAGTAATAATGGAATTAGTAAATAATCAAAGATACATGATAATCTGAAATTGAAATATTATAAAACCTGCTTATAAATTAATATATATTTTTAAATGATACTCATATTTTTGGTAAAGCATAAACAACAAAGTAGCAAATCGTTAAGTAATAAAATAAATAATGATAAAAAACAAAATAAGATAAAATATTGCAAATAAGTATTACTTCCCTCTGATTTCAAAAATGTGTACTTCAGTGAATTTATGAATGATAGTACATGTTGAAGTACATATGAAGTACGTGATGAATTATGATGAAGTACATATCATTATCTTATTATATGTATTATTGGAGTTATCGGGTTTTAGATCGTTATAAAAAAACAATGTACTCTATTCCTTTATGTCGTTTATAAATAAGTAGTCTTCTGTTTGTCTGAAATGCCTAAACCAATTGAAATCTTTCATCGAAATATATTATATTTTGACATAATATAATAATGAAGAATCATAATTTTGTCATAAAATATTTAGGTTTTATATTGAATTATTTAGATTGGTTTCTCTTGGTTTCTAGTTACCGTTCTGTTTTTTTCCTAACGCCCTTTTGATTTCCTAAATTTCTTAACATTTTTGTTAAGGTATTTATTGACAGTACTCGTTGCCCAGGAAACTTTGTCGATATTCGTGTTGAGTTTTGATGTTTTACTATTACAATTCGCAACTTTTGAATGAGATATCAGTAAAGCAGGTATTCAAATTAGGGACAAGCGTTGTAGAAAAATAAACAATATACAGGGTGTTCCATTATAAAAAATTACGTTAATTGTGTTTTGTGATTTTTGAATGTCCAATGGTTAATTTTGAGAATCTTTAAAAATAATACAGAAAATTTACTAGAACTATTTCTATTCTATTCGGAAGTTTTGTTTCTATTCGAAAAACCGCAAACGACCCCCCGGCGGTAGGTCCATCTGGTTTACTCACAAGAGGAGGCCGCAAGAAGAGATAAAATGGCAGAAGACACAAATTTACATTTAACCACGACAACTCCCGAGGCACCTTTTGGTTCCCCCCACTTTCCATATGCCACCATGTTTTAAATTGCATCGGTAGGCGCTTAAATTGTTGGGTACATCCTTTAATGTTTTTTCGCTATTTTTAATTTTATAAATGAGGACACTGTTGATATCGGTTTCTTTCAAGAATATACATACATAAATACCTGACAGGAGCATCGGAGAATTATGCAGAGTGCCTACGTAATTCCCTTGTCTACTCGTGGTAGGTCGGTGGCCCTATACGGAATGCATAAGTATATGCGAATATTATTTTCGCATATTTAACAAAAGATAACTTGAGTTACTGACCTCGGTGACTTCATAACTATTATCTGTTAGGTGGGGAAAATAAAATGTACTGGAGCTATAAAAGAAGTACGGGAAGTACCTTTTAAATTCGTAGGAATATGCCGTTCTTAATATATTTAAGCACCGTTAAAATACACTACCTTGTTATTTTAAGTTCATTTCTAGTTCAGCAGTGACAATATGAGTATTACTTTGATAACTATTTTTGGAGCGTTTATAATACTACAGATAGTTGGTAAGTACATGAGTGTGAGTACTTTCATGCCTTTATTTAGTTAAACGGCAAAAGTTAGTAATGATAAAGTATATAAAACACGATGTTCTATTATTTTGTTTTTTCCTAAGCCCATTGGCGTAGTTAGAAAATGCATTTCGGGGCCAAGACAAAATTTATTATTAATATATTATATTATTTAATCTATTTTTTTATTATACAATTTATTTGAGCCAATAATGACTTATTCTGATTTTGATTTTAAACTAAAATTGCGATATAATCATAGCCACAGACTAATTTCAAGATACTTGCAAACGATTACATTCAAGATATTTGAGACATATTCCACTAATAACAATTAATTAAGTATTATGTGACAAGATGGAAATAAATGAATGGTAAATATTTGATTATAATTTTATCTCTACAAATTTGGTTATATTTTATATATAACAAATAACAAACTTAAATAATATGTAATACCTAGAGAGTGTCTATCCACTTTTTCGATGGGATTGCATTAATAAACCTTAATAGATATGAGGTCGAATAACTAGAGAAAAGAGTAAAATGATACTATTTTGAAATTTTGCAAATAACTCAGGTATACGCAAACAGTAGGTTATAGGATATAATAAAAACATCTTCAAATAAAAATTGAATGATATTTTGTTTTCTACTGAAGGTTTGTATATACATATTTTGTATGCATGTACAGGGTGATCGACTTATCATAGGAAGTGAATGTTTCTCGGAACCGGTTGAGAAAAATTAATTTTTGTGAACGGTAATCACTTTTACTCACCACTCAAAATTAAGGCAAAAATAAAAAAAAATTGTCTTAACGACGCTAAGCGTCGCGACGCCTCCAATACTTTTTTTCAGTAACATACAGTTTTTACTTTATCATTATAAAGATAATTAATTATTGTGTGTTCTTTTTTTTATGTAATATTTTTTTTGTATCATGAATATTTAAAAAGTTGTGGTCGATATATTATTTAGTGCAAAGGAATAAGAGTAAGAATGAAGGGATTAATAAGAATGTATCAGTTTACTTGCTTTTACTAAAAATTAAGACGGAAATTAAAAATATAGCTTAGTGAATCGCGACGCCATTTTTTTTAACAAAATACCTACCTGTTTTTTTATAGTTTCTTTATTTCAAAAATTATCGCCGATTTCCAGAAATTACTTTATAGTTGTTAATATTGCAATATTTGGAATTCAATTTTCGGACGCTATTGCTCGTTCAACATATACATAATAAAATACATAAGTATTTTATAATAAGTTAATTATATATTATAATTATATAATATATAAAAATATTATATAATAAAAATTATATAATAATAAATAAAATAATAATAAAATATGTAAATATATGTATTAAACCTAGGTTTTGAAAGCTGAAATATTGTATAATTTTTAATAAACAAATATACTTAGATTTATACTTAAATATACTTAGATTTCTCAACAATAAATAATATAGGCATACATACAAATGCTACTTAAATATTTACAAATGTAATATATACGTAATGACAACAGAAAAACATACATGCTACCATTGTTATTTAAGCACAACTTGAACGTCTTTTTAGTTCATTAGAAGTTACTTTTCTGAAAATATATCCACGTAATTCATCATAGATAGCAGTAATTTTTTTGCTTCAAATCAAAACACAAATTGTTTTGTGAACACCCCATATGCCTATTTTAATAAATAGGTATGTACATATTTACTTAAAGTTAAGCCAAAAACTATTCTTCACACATACTTATCTACACAATACAGACTAGTTAACAAAAGCGTTTTCTTCAATTTGTGTATACGTTGAGCCTATTTTATTATCTGAACGACTACAATTAAATTCGGATAAGAAAAGTTTTAACGTAGAAAATTGTATTTGACGAGGTTTTACTATTAACAACCATGACTAATTTTGCAAACAAGTATACACAACGTTTTTCACGAGTAAGTAAGAAACAAATGTTTAACTAGTCACAGTAGGTAATAAACAAAATTGCAATATAATATGTATGTGTGTATTAATATTGTTTATAAATCAATCTCGGCTCAAATTTTGCTATGTGTATCAACTTACCGTTTTGACTAATTTTTTTAATTTGTTTTCCATTCACTATAAAAGTTATTTTCTGTTTTTATTAAATTTTGCATGCACTAGTTAAATAATCTTTTTTACAAATTTTTGTTCAATCGCTCGGCTTATCATAAACCTAATATTAATAAATGAAATACAATCTGATGAATTGAGCAAATTCTGCTTAGAGACACATTTTTTACAATATAATTTAAATAAAGCAGGTGTTAAAAAATAAAATAAAAAAAACGTCCATCTTCCATCAAAAGTGGACGCAACTAGGTAGGTATACACCTCAGTTGACGGCGGCAAATCGGCCATCAACAACAGTGGTAATAAGTAAAATACAATGGAGACTATTAAAAAAAGAGCAAAGGGAAAACATACTAAATGACTGTTTCGCAGAATGTTACGAGAACTTATGAGATCGCCCAAGTAGGATATGGATGTAATCTAATGGGAGGAAACCATTTCAATGGCATGTTATTGAAAAATAAAACTATTTGTTAGAAGTTATAAGATAATTTTACAAAAAAAAAAATGCAAATAAACACGTACCAAGGAGAGTATCAACTTCCAGTATAACCGGTGCGGCTGTGTTGAAAATATTTTTATCAAGTTAGCCTATTGGCTTAGATTCAAATTTAAAAAAATGTAGAATCTGCAAGTACTCATAGTTTTTACGAATTGTTTTAATCAATAACCCTATACACTAATTGTATCAATTAATAAATAATTACCTAATGCAGGTATATACATCTATAATCAAACTTCTTTTTTAGTTGCACGAGAATGCGATAACTTAGGAATACTTGTTTATGACGATATGAAATGTACGCCAAATTTCGAAAAAAGTCGGACAAATGCCCTTCAAGCTATGACTGTCCAGATATTAAAACATCAACTGATACCTGTTACTTCAAGGGTGAGACTGTAAGACAAGGACAACACTTAAATGGTACAGCATTCTGTGCATTTGGTTGTTCTTGTAACAGAGGAAATGAGGGGTACGTATCTACATAATGTATGTACAGGGTGAGTTCGTGAGAATTTCCACCTCCCTTTTTTTAGGTTATTTTTAGACAGACAATTTTTTTTACAACGGAAAAATATTTTTTCTGAAATCCCAGAATTCTATACTGTCAGAAAAGCAATTGAAATGGAAAATATAAATAGCAGCTGTTTAATTAACATATTTTTTTTTAATTGAACATCCAGAACTTTTTTATTTGTTGAATTCCGCTTTTCTTTTGATTACAACGATATAACATATGTCGTACCTTCCACCACATATTTATTAAATATTATGGATGGAATATATAAAACAATATTTTTGACAATATAATGTAAGTAACCTGTGGATACTTATCCTTTTGTTATAAAAAATACATACAAAAAATCCTGGTTCCTTTGTTCTTTTGTTGCTTATATCAGTAAGACACATGTCAAGGACTATTAATTATATTTGTTCAACATATTTTTGTAAAGATGTTTTTATTATGACCTACATATAATACATTCATAATGTCACTACATGTCAATTTTGCGAAATATTTATATTATCAGAATATATAATAATGTAAAATGACAGTTTAAGAGTACACAAGTATCCAAGTAGAGTATACAAGTATCTAAGATGCTTTCAATTTATTTAAGATACTTTTAATTCTGGCATTAATCCATATTTAGAAATAGATTTACTTATATGTACATATATATAAGACAATATCAAGCTCGATAATCTTAAATCCTCAAAATCGTCATGGAGTTGTTATTAAAAAAAAAAGGTTCTTCAGGTAACTTTAGAGGAATATTCCTCAAAATCTAAAGACTTTTACCTGGGTTTATTCCCATAAATCTTATTTATTTGTCATCTTTAACCGTTGACAAGTTAAATTTTGTAGGTGTAATTTGCAGCCACCCTGTATAAATGAGACTATTGCATATTTTATGGTAACAAAAAAAAATAATTATAATAAAATCTTTCCTGTGGAACTGAAGAAGGCATTTACGAATTATTATACTCGGATTGTACCTATTTATTTAACACTTGCCTATTTCATTTAACAAAGTCGTGTTTGGGGGGGGGGGGGGGGGGGGGGGGGGGGGGGGGGGGGGGAGGAGAGGGGGGAAAAAAAAAAAAAAAAAAAAAAAAAAAAAAAAAAAGAGAAAAAAAAAAAAAAAAAAAAAAAAAAAAAAAAAAAAAAAAAAAAAAAAAAAAAAAAAAAAAAAAAAAAAAAAAAGGGGAAAGAGAAACCCACCCCCCCAAGTTTTTTGGTTTTTTTTCGGCCCCTTGGGGGGGGGGGGGGGCCCCCAAAAGCCCCCCTGGCTATGCCTTGCTGTTTGCTAAAGGTACGGTAACCTCAGTTTGCCTTCCTTGTTATAAACAGAAAAAACGAAGGGTTAACATCCTCTAAATTAGAAAATTAATCTTCTTTACTTCTTTTGATTATCCGCAAGTGTCAACTTTCAAAGACTAATAGACTTTCTAAGTATCTTAGATACTTTCTGGGTATACTTTTTAAGTACATATTTTAAATGCTTTGTTAAGACACAAGATGCAATATATTTTCCAATACATACTTAGATACTATATATCTAAAACTGAAAAATATATTTTTTTATTAAGATACTTATTAAGAATTATTTTATCTTATCAGATTTGCCATCTTAACAGTTGTTAATTAAAATTTAACCCTTTTTTTAGCATGAAGTTTTCCTGTGCAATAGGAGAGTGTGGTCAATTTGGTCCTCCACCACCCGACGGCTGTTACTTTAGTTACACTCTAGAAAAATGTTGTGGAGGGCAATACTGCCGTAAGTATAAAGTAGGAGTTGAAACGAACCAACATTTATCGAAATCCTCAAAGTCGTCATGGAGATATTATTAACTAAACTGTTCTTCAGGTACCTTTAGAGGAATATTCCTTAAAGCCTAAAAGCTTTCGACCTGGATTTATTTCCATAGATCCTATTTATTTGTCTTCTTTAACTTTTGACAGTTAAACGTTGTCAGTGTAATTTTTGGATACCCTGTATAAATGAGACACTCTTGCATAATTTACTGTAACATAAATATGGTATAAAATATGTTTATAAGAAAAACAAAAGTTGGGGTCACAACGCTTAGCGTTGAAACTGTAGATTTTTTGCAGTTCTATGGTGAAAATTTTGCAATTCTATATAGGGCGTCTTAAAACTCATTACATAAATTTTTAGGGTATATTTTTGAGGTCAAAATAAGAATTATTTTTTCATATACAAATGTGTCCTAAAATATACTCATTCAGAGCTACCACCATCGTACTTAATTTGCGCAAAAAAAAATTCTGTTTTGAACTGTGACTACAGTTACTCATCAAATCTTCTGAAAATTTGCAAGCCCTTGTTCCTTTAGGCGTTCTACTCATTTTTCCTCAAAAATGGTTTGAACCTAAAAAAAATAGACCATGTACATAATACATACATACATACATATGAAAGGAATACAAGTAGAAAACATTATCAACACACATTATCAAAGTATGAAACATTATCAACAAACATTATTCTGTATATCAGTTTTTGTTTGACAATAACATTTTTCAGATTTTAGAATTAATAGTAAATCAATCACCAACTTCATTTTAAAAAAGGATACATGAAAAATGTTTCCAAAATTTGTATTCTCTGGATAAGCCTATAATGTTCTGCAGTCACGATTTTAAGTTTAAGCGAAAAATAAATATGTCTGCCTGTCTATGTCAGTTTGTTAATTTTTCTTGTGTCAACTTCATATGATATATACAGGTATTCAGTATCTACTTCAAATTTGAAACATTTTTGAACCTTTACGAGTTCTGGAGCTGATTAACTTAATGATTAGCTAATTTGGAGCTTCATCGGTTGAGCGGTTGAATAGGGGTAATACACTTTTTCCTTGACTATCGGTAATTCGACAACGATGCAACATCTGTCCTTCCAATTTCAGACACATGTACAATATAAGGTAAAGGTTTTTAATTTAATAGGGAGAGGGTTTGAGGGGGTTGAAGGAGGGGTAAGTATTTAAAATAGATCAAACAAACATTTTTTCACATTAGGTAATTTTAATAATTACACAGTGGCGGAGGTCGCCCCCCAAATTTTCGCACCTCATAAATTTTCCTCGCCCCAGGGGGTAGGTACAGTGGTAAGTAATACAAAATATAAGAGAATTATTAAAAATTTGTGAAAACGTATATATGTACGACCAAGCTAAATCGTACGTTTGTTTTGATTTGGCTGATGGTGTTATTGGTTGTTCCACGGGAGAGGTAGGGGGCAAGGGGGTTGCATTTTAATATGAATTAAGAAAGATATCCATGTGACATTTTATTAATTTTTGATGTAGAGGACTGGAGGCTTTTTAATATATTTGAAATATTAAAAAGCCTCCAGTCTTTTTTACTGCTATGTCCATTTCCAATACAATAATTATGACCTATATGACATAATATACAAATCGTGAAAGTCATAAAGGTTATATTAGTAATACAGGTTATAAACGTCATATTGGTTATACGAGTCATAAAGGTCATATTGGTCATATACGTCATAAAGGTCTTATTGATTTTATTTTTATATTTCATTTTATTTTTATTTTTATTTATATTTCACAAAGACTACAAAGGTCATAAAGGCCATTGTTGTAATTATTGTTCTGTATAGCTCCTTTTTAAGGGAAAAAATGTTACTGAAACGCACAACTTGTTTGGCGGTGCTTTTATTTGTTGCAGTTTTGACAATTTGGAAAAGGTTTTAAACGGAAATTGATTAGTATGTTGCGAAATGAAAGCATGAGACATCTTTTTTTACGTCTGGCAAGCTTTCTGTATTTTTTGTGATTGGTTGTTTTAACCACTTGTCTGAATTTTTGGGATAGCCATGTGGGTCCGTGCCACCACAGCTTTAAGTCTATTATTTCTTTTGGTCGTACACCGCGAGACAAAATATCCGCAGGATTTTCTTTGCTTTTACAATGTTGCCAATTATCGGAACTTGTTATTTCTTGTATTTCTGCAACTCTGTTGCTAACGAAAAGTTTTTAATTTGTTTGGAGCCATTTTTAACCACCCTAAGACGATTGTGGAGTCTGTCCAAAAACAACGTTGGTCAATTTTGAGCCTTAATGATTTTGACACTTTGTCAACTAACCTAGCTGATACTAACGCCCCTGATAGCTCTAACCTTGGCAAAGTGACAGTTTTTCAAGGGAGCTACCTTTGTTTTCGCGCATAATAAGTTAACTGAAATATTACCGTCCGCGTCTATGGATCTTAGAAAAATACATGCCCCGAACGCCTTTTCCGACGCATCTGAAAACGCATGCATTTCTATACGTTTGTAATTATTACAAATTACATGACGGTCAATACGTAATGAATTTAATTCTGTTAATTCGCATTTGAAATTACACCAAAATGTGTGTGTGTGTTAGAAGGCAGTCCTTCGTCCCATGATATTTTTTCGAGCCATAGTTGCTGCAAAGAATTTTGACTGTTATTACGCACGGACTTAGCAAGCCGAGTGGATCGAATATTTGAGAAATGTTCGAGAGTATTGTGCGATTAGTTACAATTTGGTTTACTGACGCAATGTTTATTTTATACAGGAGCTTGTCTGTGGTTGGACACCACGACAATCCTAACGTTTTAGGTCACTGAAGTTCCGAACGTTCATTTGAACGAAAAAAAATTAAATCGTAATACCACGCTAATTGACGCGTATATGAAGTATAGGGATCATATCTTGACGCTTGCAAAAAATTACAATGTTTGTTGGTCATCGGAAACCACCCCAATGGCGACCCTTACAGCCAAGTAATTTCTGCACGAGAAACCACAACGCAGACCACGCTGGTTTCTCTGCAAAACATTATTACTTATTAGGTCGTGATTTTTAAAACCTATCCCCGATTGTTGTCGCCATCGGAAACCACCCCATCGACTACCACCGAAGTTAAGTAATTTATACACGAGAAACCAAGACCCAGACCACGCTGGTTTCTTTGCAAAACATTATTAAATATTAAGTCGTGATTATTAAAACTTATTCCCGATTGTTGTCGCCATCGGAAACCACCCCATCGACTACCCCCGAGAGTTAAGTAATTTATACACGAGAAACCAAGACCCAGACCACGCTGGTTTCTTTGCAAAACATTATTAAATATTAAGTCGTGATTATTAAAACTTATTCCCGATTGTTGTCGCCATCGGAAACCACCCCATCGACTACCCCCGAAGTTAAGTAATTTATACACGAGAAACCAAGACCCAGACCACGCTGGTTTCTTTGCAAAACATTATTAAATATTAAGTCGTGATTATTAAAACTTATTCCCGATTGTTGTCGCCATCGGAAACCACCCCATCGACTACCACCGAAGTTAAGTAATTTATACACGAAAAACCAAGACTCAGACCACGCTGGTTTCTCTGCAAAACATTATTACATATTATGTCTGGATTTTTAAAACCTATTCCCGATTGTTGTCGCCATCGGAAACCACCCCATCGACTACCACCGAAGTTAAGTATTTTATACACGAGAAACCAAGACCCAGACCACGCTGGTTTCTTTGCAAAACATTATTAAATATTAAGTCGTGATTATTAAAACTTATTCCCGATTGTTGTCGCCATCGGAAACCACCCCATCGACTACCACCGAAGTTAAGTAATTTATACACGAAAAACCAAGACTCAGACCACGCTGGTTTCTCTGCAAAACATTATTACATATTATGTCTGGATTTTTAAAACCTATTCCCGATTGTTGTCGCCATCGGAAACCACCCCATCGACTACCACCGAAGTTAAGTAATTTATACACGAAAAAGGAGAAGGAGAAGGGCCAGGGGAAAACAGTGGGCTCCCTCGGGAGTCCACATGGAGGACCCTGGTCAGTGGGAGTTATAGGAAACCCGGGTGATGTAACATCATCACTTCAGGGGGACTAAGGCCCCACCGCGGACCAGCTTCCCAAGCCAAGGTAGAAGCTACTGTGCCGAAGGCTGGTTGACACTGGGGCTACAGTGTTGCAAACAATGCCCTTGGGATACTACGCAACCCCCATTGTATTTTGCCTTCTACTCGCATAGCTGTAGATTGTTAAGTAATAAATCATGATATAATAATTAACAATTTTGTACGGAGGAACTGGAGTGGAATGTGCTTTGGTTTCTCGTGGAGAAATCGCTGAAATATGAGGGTAGTCGATGGGATGGTTGCCGATGGCGACAAAACTCAGGGATAGTTTTTTTAAAATCGTGATTTAATATATATTAATTTCTTCCAGAGAAACCAGCGTGGTCTGGGTCTTGGTTTTCGTGTATAAATTACTTAACTTCGGTGGTAATCGATGGGGTGGTTTCCGATGGCGACAACAATCGGGAATAAGTTTTAATAATCACGACTTAATATTTAATAATGTTTTGCAAAAAGAAACCAGCGTGGTCTGGGTCTTGGTTTCTCGTGTATAAATTACTTAACTTCAAGGGTAGTCGATGGGGTGGTTTCCGATGGCGACAACAATCGGGAATAAGTTTTAATAATCACGACTTCATATTTAATAATGTTTTGCAAAAACCAGCGTGGTCTGGTCTTGGTTTCTCGTGTATAAAATACTTAACTTCGGTGGTAGTCGATAGGGTGGTTTCCGATGGCGACTTAACAATCGAATAGGTTTTAAAAATCCAGACATAATATGTAATAATGTTTTGCAGAGAAACCAGCGTGGTCTGAGTCTTGGTTTTTCGTGTATAAATTACTTAACTTCGGTGGTAGTCGATGGGGTGGTTTCCGATGGCGACAACAATCGGGAATAGGTTTTAAAAATCAAGACATAATATGTAATAATGTTTTGCAGAGAAACCAGCGTGATCTGAGTCTTGGTTTTTCGTGTATAAATTACTTAACTTCGGTGGTAGTCGATGGGGTGGTTTCCGATGGCGACAACAATCGGGAATAAGTTTTAATAATCACGACTTAATATTTAATAATGTTTTGCAAAGAAACCAGCGTGGTCTGGGTCTTGGTTTCTCGTGTATAAATTACTTAACTTCGGGGGTAGTCGATGGGGTGGTTTCCGATGGCGACAACAATCGGGAATAAGTTTTAATAATCACGACTTAATATTTAATAATGTTTTGCAAAGAAACCAGCGTGGTCTGGGTCTTGGTTTCTCGTGTATAAATTACTTAACTTCGGTGGTAGTCGATGGGGTGGTTTCCGATGGCGACAACAATCGGGAATAAGTTTTAATAATCACGACTTAATATTTAATAATGTTTTGCAAAGAAACCAGCGTGGTCTGGGTCTTGGTTTCTCGTGTATAAATTACTTAACTTCGGGGGTAGTCGATGGGGTGGTTTCCGATGGCGACAACAATCGGGAATAAGTTTTAATAATCACGACTTAATATTTAATAATGTTTTGCAAAGAAACCAGCGTGGTCTGGGTCTTGGTTTCTCGTGTATAAATTACTTAACTTCGGTGGTAGTCGATGGGGTGGTTTCCGATGGCGACAACAATCGGGGATAGGTTTTAAAAATCACGACCTAATAAGTAATAATGTTTTGCAGAGAAACCAGCGTGGTCTGCGTTGTGGTTTCTCGTGCAGAAATTACTTGGCTGTAAGGGTCGCCATTGGGGTGGTTTCCGATGACCAACAAACATTGTAATTTTTTGCAAGCGTCAAGATATGATCCCTATACTTCATATACGCGTCAATTAGCGTGGTATTACGATTTAATTTTTTTCGTTCAAATGAACGTTCGGAACTTCAGTGACCTAACGTTTTTGCGTTCTCGTTCTCTCCGAACTCTGTTATTATTTTTACTGAAGTTTTTTTATCGGAAACATATTTTAGTGCTTCTGCATTGTTGGAATAAAATTTGCGCAAGTCAAAACGACCTTGCTTTAAGATGTCGGTTACGCCACGAATAATTACCGCTGCGTTTTCTAATTGGTCTGAACCTGTCAAACAGTCATCGACGTAAAAGTCCTCGGCGATTACGCGCGACAATTCAGGATTATTTATTTTATTTTCTTCGGACAATTGATACAAACAACGCACCGCAAGGTATGCCGCTGCTGTAGTCCCGTAAGTCAGTGTATTTAACTCATAAACGTTAATATCTTGATTTGGATTATTTCGCCATAAAATGCGTTGTAATGATCGTTGCTCAGGTGTAATTTGTACTTGCCTGTACATTTTTTCGATATCTCCCGCGACAACGTACTTGTGCTGTCGAAATCGTAGTAAAATTGAAAATAATTCAGACTGCACGACTGGACCTGTCATTTGTAAATGATTTAAAGAGTAACCGCTACTCGATGGCGCCGACGCGTCGAAGACAACTCTTAGCTTCGTAGTTATGTGATCTTCGCGCACGACGCAGTGATGAGGCATATAATATGTCACACTGTTACCACCGATATTTTGTGAATTTGTTCCGTCGGAAATTTGAACCTTTGACATGTGGCCTAATTCGACGTATTCTTCCATGAATTTTGAGTACTGCTCCTTAATTTCCGGTTTTGCTTGTAATTTGCGTTCTAGCGTTAGAAATCTACGTTTTGCTTGGGTATACGAATCTCCCAATTTTTGTATTGAATCCTTGAGCGGAAGCGCGACGACAAATCTTCCGTCTGGACCGCGTTTTATATTTTCCAAAAAAGTGCGCTTCGCAATCTTTTTCTTCTGGGGTGAGTGGCTTGTTCGGACCGCGCTCTTCTAACTCCCAAAAGCGGGCTTGAATATCGAATTGTTGATTAAAATTGCACGATGTTGTGCGCTCGCGTGGATGATCTTGTTGCAAAGTTCCGGCAACAATCCACCCCAATCGCGTTTTTTGTAATATAGGCTTGTTAGTACCCAAATAGATCTGACCGACGCATAGCAAATTCCAAAATAGCCCTACTCCTATTAACATATCGATTTTTTTGAGGTTTGGAAAATGACGGATCGGCCAATTTTATGTTTTTGGGAATTTGTAAATTAGAAACATTTAATGCCATGCTTGGCATGCTTTCGGTTATTTTAGGTATTACAAAACAGGATAAATTTGAAGAAAAGTTATTGTGAAGCCCCTGTATAGTTACCTCACATTTTTTGTTTACCTTTGAAATATAATTGTTTAATCCGGACACAATAATTTCTTGTTCGCTTGTATTTAGCGATAATTTGTCGCATAGGGCTTGAGTGATGTAATTTGATTGCGAACCGGCATCTAAAGGTGGAGATACACCAAAAAAGCGAGCACGAGCAAACATCAGCGAGCGAGCATTCTTTGCGATTAGTCGTTGGGTGTGGACACTTTTGCGAGCGAGCGAACGTTGTTTGCTCACGTTCACGGATGATCGAGACGGCAGCGGTACATCAAAGAAAAATCATGTTCTTGCTTGTTCGGTAGTGACACGTTTTGAGAATAGTTGAACATTGGCAGCGATCCTAAATGGAGTGGAATAACGATTTAGTTTTAAAATTAATCGATAATTACAGAGAAAAAACTATATTGTGGGATCCGAGAGATGTATATTTCAAAAATAAAAAGAAAAAAGAGGACGCACGGGAAGAAATTGCTAGACTGTTTGATACAAATTCTTTAGAAATTAAAAAAGAAACTTAATTCTTTATTAGCTTCCTTCAGAAGAGAAAAAACAAAAAATGGTAAAACCTTCGGGTGCAGGTACCGAAGAAATTTACGAAACAAAATGGTTTGCATTTAGAAGTTTGTTATTTTTAAAGGACAAAAACAAGCCAGTGATGACCCAAGATACTGACACGGATGGCACTAATACAGAGGTAAGTAGACAATAATAAAATTACTTTACAGAGTGAGGTAACCTAGGTTTATTTTTTACATTATACCTATTTTAAAATAACTACAGAAGGAAGGATTTGTGAGAAAAAGGCCCCTCTTGTCATTTCTTTTCTTTCCAAATCTGTTGCAGACATTCGACAAAAATTATGAAACATACCATATTTTGGTTCTGCATTTATATGTTTCAACAAAAGACTTCCACTATACATATTTCTATTTTTAAACAAAGTAGTCTGCCACCATCGTCTCGATTTCTTTTTATTATTTTTCAATAGTCCAAAAATAACGATAAAACTTGCACTTGCACAAAGAACTTTTTTTTCGGGACGCCATAATTAAACTGTTTGCTCGCAAACATGCGGATCATGGCTGAATTTGAATAAAATCGCTTTGTAGTGATATACTTAAATTTAAAAACCAGAGCACAAGCAAACATCAAGGGAGCACGATTAAATGTTTACTCTTGTTTGCTCATGCTCGCTTTTTGGTGTATCTCCACCTTAAGAGCGCGCGAACAACGAACGCATTATTATGGACGTCTAATATTTGTACGAAAGCCGTTGACAACATGACGTATTCGTTTCGCGCTGATGTGTTTGAATTCGCGGTTAAAACGACGCTACTAATGTTTCCCGAAGTTTTATTTTCGGCGCTTGTGAGCTTATGCAATAATGTGTGGTGTTTTTTCGTTACACTTTTGACGTGCCTCTTCTACATGCCTCACTGTTATGCCCATAGCGCATGCAATTTGTGCACAGATTTAAGTTTTGCAATTTCTCGCGTTTTTCGTCTGGCGATAAAGTCAAAAAATCAGAGCAATTCTGAATGTAATGTTGTTTTGAACAAAACCTACATTTTGCAGGGAATTTATTAGTTTGTCCGCTGTTTTCCGCGGCTAACAAACCTCGGGTGTATTTTGTGCTTGTTTTTGATCCGAAATCTCGCTTCTCTTTTTCCTTATCACCGACCTTTTCTTGTTTTCGGATTTCTAATGTTTCGAGTAAATCAGGCGCGATTTTAAGAATGTTTTTAGGACATCTAACGTGTACGCGTCCTTTTCTTTTTGTATTTTCCCATTCACTTAGGGTTATCGTGTCTAATTTTATAGAAACGACATAGACTATGGGAGTGTCCCAATTTTGAGTGGGCTCTTTTAATAGTTGCAACGCTCGCATGTGCTTCGAGACGGAGTCAATGATTTTTCGTAGGCCGCTGGACGATGCCCTAGACAAAGATTCGATATCAAACAACGCTTTTATGTGGTTGTGAACTAAAAGATTTCGGTTGTCATACCTGTCAAGCAATGCATTCCAGGCTACTGTGTAATTATGTAAGCTGAATTCTAGCTACGCGATAACATTTATTGCATCACCTGTGAGGGATGACCTTAAATAATTGAATTTTTGGACATCGCTTATGTTTTTGTTGCTGTGAACTACCGCTTCGAATGTATCGCGGAATTCTAGCCAGCTAGAATACTCCCCAGAAAATTTGGGCAGTTCGATTCTCGGCAAACGAATGCCAGTATCTTTTGTTTGAGATTTGATTTGTGTTGACACCGTTGGGGGAAGGAGAACTTGTCTCGTTTTGTGTATTTTGTAAGTTGTGTTTATTAATTAACATTTGTGCTATGGCAGTTTGTTCATAGAATCGTTTTTCGAATTCTTCGCGTTCGCGAATTTGCTGTTCTCTTTCCTCCTCGGCTTCGAGGTCAGCCTCTATTTTTAATTGTACTTTTTCGAATTCATCTTCGAGTTTGAAAATATTATGAAGCCTAGATTCTAACTGAATGATATCTACTTCGGTGATGATTCTTTTCCACCTAACTCGCCCACAAATTTGGCGAAGTTTGTGAGTTTTGTTTTTTATTGCACCTCTCCTTTGAATTGACGTTGCCATTTTTATTGTACTAGATTTGTTAATTGACAAGCAAATAAAGTATTTTTTGGAAAATGGAGGGCGTTTGTTTATTCTACACGCGATAAACGACAGGGGTAGATATAAAATGAGATTCACTTATGTGAAAAAACAGGTGAGACTATTTCTCTCAAATGATGTAATAGGAAATGTGTAAATTGGAACGGACTCACTTTTTGTCAGGTAAAGCCTCGCATTCCTCGGTATGCGACACGTGCGGTGATACTCGCTTGATTCCTACGGTCAGGCCGGGCGCCGACGTTGTTGTTTGCTGGCGATGCTCCCCACGTACACTCTACTGCAACTCTCGACGCTGATTTGAGCTCGGGCTGGAGTGGATACGCCTTCCCCGCGACCGCTGTGGTTATCACGAGTCACTCGGAACACTTGTTGGCACGGCAAACTGTTGCTTGTTTCACTTGCTAACCACGCTCTGCTACCATTTTTATGTTGTAATTATTGTTCTGTATAGCTCCTTTTTAAGGGAAAAAATGTTACTGAAACGCACAACTTGTTTGGCGGTGCTTTTATTTGTTGCACATACACACGCAGTCGCGTAGATAATACAGTAAAAGGTTCATACAGGAAAAATGCTTTCTTAATTGTCGGACATCGACATGCTAACTTAACTAGACTTATTCAACTGTGTTTTAAAACAATACAAAACAAAACGGGGTAAGAAGACCACTTCGACACGTTCGGCCGTTTTCGCGGTATACCACGCCACACGCCTAGACCAATCAGGTTAAAATGTCAAAGGTATATAAATAAGGCATAGACGTGGAAGTAGAAGGCTTCGCGCATAGGCGTCCCGTTTAGGGTTCAATATCGAACAGCCATAAATGTTATATGCAAATTTAACACTTTTAAAAATACAAACGAATGTTTTTAGAGATTTTGTCTGATTGATTATGGACATACGAGCATTTAGTGTGGAAGTAGTGATTCCTTAGGCGACGGTTTTTGACAAATACTTTTTTTTCCAAAGATAACGTATTCACTGCTGTTTTATGTTGCTACCGTTATTATAGTCCCTTTTAAAGCTTTTAAAAGTAGACATTGAACTAAAGGAGTGGTCAAACTGTATTTAGAGTTTTAAAGCAGAATGACAGTTTGAGAAGAAGGCTCTGAATTTGTTTGAAGACTTTTGTATAGAGGGAAAATAATTTATAAAAATAAATACTAGTCTAAGTGTTTGTTAAATCTAATATGTAAATAACATGCTTCTTATACACTTACAGCACCCCGAGATAGACCTGTTCATAAATGTACCTTCGATGGTCAAGAATATAGGGAGGGTGAAAGATTTTTTCCGAAGAACTCTTGCTCTATGTGCTTGTGTAAAAAAGGATTTCAAGGTAAAATTGAGGAACCGTATTGTATACCACGACAATGCGATGGCCAAATCAAAAATCAAGCTGGAATTCAAAAATCATGTGCACCAGTTTATACAAGAAAGGAGGACATAAATAATGGAATTCTTTGTTGTCCAAACTTTTATACCTGTCGTAAGTTCTCTGCATTGATAAATTGAAATTTATTATTAATTGAGAGGAGTATTAGGTATAATTAAAGAAGGAGAGCCGATAAGGCCGGTTTCCGGCTCCTCACCAAAATTCGAAATAACGGGTATAAAATAAGTAGATGGGTGAAAATAATAAGAAAATAATTGGGCGGAACTGTTAAAGTGCTATCAACCATAAATATTGTCGAAAAAGTTGCGGAATGGTAAGCGGGGATGGTCATGTTCCTGTCCGCAAACGCTCAGCAATGCGAATGTATCCTCTGCATATTATGTGCTTCACGGTAGATTGCAGTGTATATTATATTATGTGTCTTTAAGTCATGCAGAACAAAAAACATTTAGGCCCGGTACTTTTTGCAGCTGGTTATTTATATGGTGAAGTAATCACTG
The DNA here is from genome assembly GCA_029963805.1 of Aromia moschata. Lineage (NCBI taxonomy): Eukaryota > Metazoa > Arthropoda > Insecta > Coleoptera > Cerambycidae > Aromia > Aromia moschata. The sequence continues at coordinate 822,997 of JAPWTK010000151.1, read as the reverse complement.
GTTTCTTTTAATCAGAGAAGGTAACCAGTATTTAACAGAATGTGTGTACTGTACAAAATAAAGGTAATTGTTTTTCACATTGTTAATGAAATAAGCGCTGAGATATTGCTACGCAGTATATTATCTACTCCCAAGGGTTTGTATAATTTCTGTGTTCATCGACTGCACTTTTACAATTCCGTGCAATTTTTTCTCGATATTATCACCTATTTACTTATGTTGTACCCCTTATTTTTAAAATTTGGTGAGGGGCCGGAATCCAGTATTATTGGCTCTCCTCCTTTATTATAAGTAACATAGAAGTAATAAGAAATAATACATAAGTAACAAGATTTATTCTTTAATTTGTTTTTAGTTTTAGTAGTAATTTTCGTAAACTTTTATTTTCAATTACAGTACACCCAGAATAGCTTTGCCCGCGAATTGCGTAACTAAAGTTAAGTAACTAAAGCGAGGTAGTACGACCATACCCGAGAGGTATAAGAGATACTCACAAACAAACTGTATTAACCTTTAGACTGCCGGCATTTTTCCCTTATAAATGGATATTTTTTGAGGGCAAAGTTTATATATATATATATAAACATCTAATACATCTCTCTAGATGTATTAGATGTTTATATATATATATATATATATAAACTTTCGCAACTACTCTTAGTTGCCGAGGTCACGGGTGGCTCATATATGAGCCAGGCCGGCTGGCAACGGTCGGGTCAATGTTAAAAATTTTCAGATTGTGTAAATTACTATATATTTATTTTTAACCGAATGTGCTTGATATTATAATGTAATAAGCTACCAAAAACGCTCTAAAATATATTTAGCCACCAATAAAACCACTCAAAAACGTGAAAAAGCAATCGGTTACACTGAAATAATATTTTTTCTTCATCTAGGGATGAACTTACATATTTTCATACGTATATATAGAGCCCTCCAAAAAAAACGTCATCAAATTTGGCCGAGAAAAAAAAGAGGTATTTCTATTCTTAATCGAATTTATAACCTTATTTACTTGTCAAGACTGTCACATCATATGACAGCCATTGTCTATTTTACAAATTGTGACAGTCACTTGTCAAAAGTTTGACACAACCGAAAAGCTTAGACATGACCGCTATTTCCATCTCACTCGTTCATAGCCAGAGTTGATGACGTTTTTTGGATGTCTATATTTTCATACGAATATATTTTTATACTTATATATTTATATAGTTATAGGTAGAAATTCAATGTTTTACATTCGAATTCAATCGAACACATTATATTCAAGTATCGCTAAAAAAATTATTATTTATCCTAAATACAGTAATTCAAGTAAAAAACTAATAATTATTCTATGTAAAAATATTTTAATTTGAAATAACCGATAAAAAGTCAATAACGGTTCAATAAAGAATTTTGAAAATATCACCACCTTTCGCTAAGGGTGGTTTCGGCATCTAAATCAATTGCGAAAAATTTTAGGGTACATTTTACAGATTTTACAGCGTGTTTCCGAAAAAAAATCGTGTAAAAAGTCAATACCCACCTAATAACAAATTTTTGAAAATTTCACCCCCTCGCTAAGGGTAGTTTCGGCATCTAAATCAATTGCGGAAAATTTTAGGATACATTTTACAGACTTTACAGACTATTTACTAAAAAAATTCAGTATAAAGTTCAATAACGAATACAAGTTCAATAACGAGTTTTTAAATATTTCACCCCCTCGATAGGGGTAGTTTGGGTACCTCGATCGACTAGAAAGCCTATTAAATTGGAAAAATTCGCTATAATATCTGTATTTATCGCTAAAACTATTATTTTATTTCTGTCCCATATATGAGCCAGCCGGCAGTCTAAAGGTTAATATGTAATAACAGACTGAATTCCTTGAAGCGTTCACGGCTGCAGCTATAAAAGAAATGAGCAAAATTTCAGGTTTTGTCTACTGCGACCAAGGGCAAAGCTACTGTTGGTGCATTGTAAGAGTGAAAATGTGAATATTTAAATGACCTTAATATCTTTTAACACTACACTCAGCATTTCGACTTACACAAAATACCCGTATTTTCAGCTGACGGAAATGAAGTTATAGAAGGAAATTCAACATCGTCACTGAAATGTCAATATGGAGAGAAAACTATGAAAGTTGGACAGAGCTTTAAGAAGGAAGCGAAACAGTACTCTACGGACTATAAAGTATCTTGTAAATGCAACATTCCTCCTTTAGTTACTTGTGTCGTAGATAATTAAATCTAATAATTTAATTTACACAAAATAAAAATATTGTTATAATCTTCCTAAGAGTATAATTTATATTACATATATAACATGTATGTATATTATTTTGACACCACAATTCCCTAATCAAGTAATCTCGAACAGGTCGAGGAAAAGTATTGGTTCTTAATTGTTACAAGTAACCAGGATAAACTGGATAGTACCTATTTTCATTGGGTTTGAATACAGGGTGTTGAAGAAAATTGAAATTTAAGACAATATTAATGTTTTGATTAAACTACGCCATTTTAATGTCATTTTAAATTGTAAATTTCATTAAAAAATGGCAATATTGTTTTTTTGTAAACAATGGCGATACTATTTGGAAATTATCAGCAACTTAACATTTTTCACAGTTCTGTAGTTTATTTTTAAGGAAAAAGGGAGAGTGGTAACGACTAAAAATGGTATTTAATTTTTGTTGCTACGGTTATCGACAATCAATTCCATTCATAATAACTTCCATTAATTAAAAAAAAGCATCCACAAATTAGTTAATTTATTTACCAGTAAATATTCTTCATAAATATTCCCCTATATCGTTTATCGAATATCATTTGTTTAGATTTATTTAAATAAAACATTTTCACAGCATTGTGAAAAATTTAAGTTGCTGAGAATTTCAAAACAACACTGTCTACAAATAAATGGTATGCCTCTTTTAATGACATTTATAATTTAAAATGGTATTAGTGTAATGTCATTTTGATGACTGATTGAAAAAATGTACATTGCTTTAAATTTCAATTTTCTCGAACATGCTGTATTCAGACTCAATGGAAATTGATACAATCCAGTTTCTTTTTTGCGAAAACTGGCGTGTTTCAGTTTTATTGATTTTGTGCAGTACTTTTGCCGCTCTCTGAATAAGTGTCTTCGAAAAATTATACGCTTGAATTTCGGTCTCGCGTTTAAACATCCTTTCGTGGATAAAACACTTTATAAAACACTTATTCAATAAATAACTATTACATAAATAATTTTCTGCATTTTTTTAAATTAGTTACCGATGACAAGTGTTTGTAAACTTTATATCTCAAAAATTGATATAACTTCACTAGTTTTGCTGTTTAGAATGCCGAAGACAGAGATGTCGATATTTTTCTGCTGAAAAACTAAAAAAAAAAAAAAGCGAAGAACACACATCGCCAACCAGATTGCATTAAAATATTACAGTGGGCCTTGTATTAGATATTAAATGTGTCATCGTTTTCAAAAATACACGTTTGTGTGTCTTACGTTTTGACATAAAAGTCGTTCAAAGTCGCTAATAAACTGCTCGTCAAAATTAGCGTTACATTTTTTAGATCACAGCAATTTTCATTAAATTCGGGCTAGAGACTTGCCACCTGAAAAAAAATTCTACTGTAGGGTAGAGGGAAAAAGATTAAGGATACAAATAAATGATTCAAAACAGACAATAATGTGCTTTTTGAGACATATATAACTGAAGTTATACCGGTATTGAAAAAATGTATGAGGTATTACGAACAAGGAACAATATTTATATGGAAACACACCACTTCCACATAAAATTCTTATTATTTATTTAAAATTATCATTTTCCTTATGTACGGTATTATACAAAACCTAGAAAAATAACGTTTATCCACAATCGTTTCATAAAGTAGCATTATTTAATATCAAGTGACATTTTATCCACTAGTGAATTAAAGTAATAAATAAACAAGCAAACCAATATTAGCCCTGATTGTGGATAAACCGTTGTACTGCAAACATGTTTTAGTTGTGTTTTATCCATTTAAGAAAATTATACGCTTCGGTCTCGCGTTTAAACATCCTTTCGTGGATAAAACACTTACTAAATAAATAACTGTTACAAGAATACCTTTGTGCATTTTTTAAATTAGGTACCGACGACAAGTATTTGTAAACTTTATATCTCAAAAATTGGTATACCTTCACTAGTTTTGCTGTTTAGAATGCCGAAAACAAAGACTTCGATGTTTTTCTGTTAAAAAACTAACAGAAAAGTGAAAAAGACCCATTGCAATCAGTTCGATCGCCAACAAATTGTATTAGAATATTACAGTGGACCTTGTATTAAAACTATTAAATGTATCCGTTGCGGTTCCTAAATTTCGATAGCATGTAAGGTTGGTTTTAATGACCCGAAATCGCTACCGGTTTTAGGGGTTCGCCGTCCACTCCCAATAGAAACCAACCCCATATCAAAATTTCAATTCACAATATTTCTGCGGCAATTCAGAGAACTACAGGATGGGCTAAGAAAGACACTGACTGGTAGAAACCCTAGCCTGGCACACATTAAGATTTCTCCAACAAGTCCTGAGAATTTGGTCGCTGTTCGTTCAACAGTTTTCTAGCCACCGTGAGCCACCTCTCTGGAGTTACGCGGATTTTGCGTAGTCTGACCTTTGTTGGGCGGTTTCACTGATTTTAGTGCTGCCGAATACATTAGTCTGGGTACCAAAACTCGTTTTCGACCTCTGACAACTTAATTACCCCTCCAGGCCACTCCTACACCACTCCACCCCCCGCCGAGCATCTCATGAATTTCGCGATTGCAAGTCAGGGTTGCACATATCCAACAACCCCTCTGTCAGGAATTTTCACCTACTCAAAACATTTTTGGAGGGGGCCAAATAAAGGTGTCGATGGGACGAAAAAGAGGATTTGAAGGAGACGGACGACTTGTGGTGGCCAAAAAAGTATTTGAGCAACCTCCGGAAGACTTTCTGAATCACCCCACGCATAAAGACCTTCTTATATCCTCTCAGCGCACAACTTTAAAGGGGTGGATTGGACCTGGAATTTCACTTTTAAGCCTCAACCGGTCCGCAGTCAACTTTGGGATCCAGTCAACTTTGAGAGCCCTCAATTAATTCCAAGACTACATGAATTAGAAACAAAACGACACCCCACGCAGCCTCTAACAGGGGTGTAACCAAAGGGGTGAGTAGGTGGTTGGTACTGGGTGATCTTAATAGGTGACTGAGTTGTCAAAGGGCGAAAGCGATTTGTGGCACTCCAGATTCATTGATTTGGCTGGACTTGCTGGGAGGTCTCAATGTGTGCCAGGAAAGGGTTTTTACCCACCAGCATTCTTCTCAGCCCATCCTGTAGGTCTCTGATTTGCTGCCAGAGTCTTGTAAGTCAAATTTTGACAAAGGGTGATTTTGGGATGTGGACAACAAACCCTTTAAGCCACAGCGTAGCGACGGGCAATGGAGCCGAACCGAAAAATCCGGGACGAAAGTCCAAAAAATTAAATATTTTAATAAGGGATAATTGAATAAACCAGAATTTTGGAAATATTATCAGTTCCATTCAAACAAAATGGAATCAACTTCTATAAGAAAGTAAAATATTGTAAACCATTTATAAAATTGTACTATATTAAGCAAAAAATTATGGGAACGAGAGTACCGCGTGTGATTTTTTAATGTAAAAAATAGAAAAAAAAATAGTCGTTTTAAAGTAAAATAGTGTAACACAACGACAGAATTGTCAGGCAAAAAGTTATTTCTAGTTTCTTTTTTAGAATATTCTTATGGTAGAGAAAGCTCTCAGTATGAAACCTCACAGGATAATTTTATAATCTTTAGGGACATTTATTGAATATGTTGTTGAGGCCGTGACGAATGGATTTGTTAAGTCTTAAAAACTATTAGAGGTTGTAGATTAACGTATTACAAATGAAATATTCAAATCTTAGCTACACATATTTGCCCGTATAATTTTAATCGATTTTTTTGTGAAAAAATACATGCGTTGCGTGAATAACGCACGTTGCTGTAGTACTCGTACACTATACTAGTATATACCTATAGAAATTCTTGGCTTCCCTTGTCCACGTACATGTACAGTGCCGGAAAAAAGTATTCGCGGATAGAGCGAAACGCAGAACACCAACTGTATACTTTATTCAGAATAGACAAAGAACTGAATTACACAGGAAAATGTCAAGCTTTATTAATCCTAAGTTTAACACATATGACAAAAATATACAAACAGCAATTTTAAATTAAAACATAACAAAAATATTAATAGTGTTAAATAACATAGAGAAAAAGTATTCGCGGATTCAAGAAATTTACATAGTTGGAGGATATCAAATCGATATCTAATATTTAGTATGCAGACCTTTAGCTTGAATAACGGCTCGTAATCTCTAGGCATTGAGCTCACAATCTTCTGAGTGTATTTAGATGATGTTTTGTGCAAGTCTTCTAACAGAGCAGCTTTCAGTCGTTGTCGATTTGTAATGTTATGTTTCCTTACTCGTTTGTCTAAATCATCCCATAGATTTTCTATGGGATTTAAGTCTGGGGATTGAGGGGGTGTGTGTAGTAAGAAAGGTACAGTATAAATAAGCCATTGTCGCACACGGTAAGCCGTGTGCTTAGCATCAAGATCCTGCTGAAAATATAAATTGTTACCTATAATTAAGTTTTTTTTGCACTCTGTTGCAAATTATTCTGTAAAATGTTCAGGTATACACGATGGCCAATTATTCCATTGATTCCATTGACCGTCTCATTAATTAACAGACGCGTCTGTTGGAGATTCGAAACGGGGAGTTCAGTTTTTCGGCTTTCGCCACACTTTTCTTCTATTTCATGTTAAATACAAAGTATTTCATTGCGACGGTAGAAGAAAAGTGTGCCGAAAGACCGAAAAACTGAACTCCCCGTTCCGAAATCTCCAACGAGACGGTCAAACACGGTGGCGGTGGGATTTTATTCTGGGGGTGCATGGCTTCATCCGGATTTGGAAATCTGGTTTTTATTGATGGAATCATGGACCATCGTGCATACCTGAACATTTTACAGAATAATTTACAACAGAGGGCAAAAAAACTTAATTATTGGTAACAATTTATATTTTCAGCAGGACATTGATCCTAAGCACACGGCTTAGGACTTACCGTGTGCGACAGTGGCTTATTTATACTGTACCTACTTACTACACACACCCCATCAATCCCCAGACTTAAATCCCATAGAAAATCTATAGGATGATTTAGACAAACAGTAGGGAAACATAACATTACAAATCGACAACGACTGAAAGCTGCTCTGTTAGAAGAACGGCACTAAAACATCATCTAAATACACTCAGAACATTGTGAGCTCAATGCCTAGAAGATTACGAACCGTTATTCAAGCTAAAGGTCTACATACTAAATATTAGATATCGATTTGATGTCCTCCAAATATGTAAATTTCTTAAATCCACGAATACTTTTTCTCTATGTTATTTAACACTATTAATATTTTTTGTTATGTTTAATTTGAAATTGCTGTTTGTATTTTGTCATATGTTTTAAACTTAGGATTAATAAAACTTGACATTTTCCTGTATAATTCAGTTCTTTGTTTATTCTGAATAAAGTATGCAGGTGTTGTTCTGCGTTTCGCTCTATCCGCGAATACTTTTTTCCGGCACTATGTGATAATTGTATGCATTAAAAGACTGTTAAATACAAACATCTGTCCTCTCTGGCTAGCTTCTCATCCCGCTATCTCTCTAAAGAGTAAACAGTCCGTACGACAGCACACGCAGCAGCAGCGGAGCATGATTTAAGTGGCTGAAACTTGAAACTTTCTTTTTTTCTTGCACGCATTTTCGACTATTATAGAGCATACTACTCTATCAAAAATGTATATTATCTATATTTTTTCTTATTCAGTGCTTTATATTTTTGGGAAAAATTGACTGAAATTATATACATAGGTACATATGAAAATATTGCTGAGCGATTACAAACGGACGACAGTAGTATAGGTGAATTTTTGTTTACCGTGCAATATGTAAATATATTCATTCTGTTTTTCGAATTTACTGAATCATTTTCATTTAATGTGTGAATTAAAAACTTGTTAATTGAAAGAAGGACTATAAATATAAATTTCAATAAACCATTATTTAATATTTTTTTGGTCTCAAATAAAAAATAAAAAAAATGATAATAATAAGTGTTGCGTTAATTAAAAACCCACATATACCAAGTTTGAAGATGATTTTTTCCAAATATTGCCCGCCCTCTTGAATTTTGCAATTCAGAGTCGTGATCAGCGACCCCGAAAACACCTGAGTCGCCAATTTGAAGACGATTACTTGACTTTTGGACTTTCGTCCGGGTTTTTTCAGTTTGGCCCCATAGTGCGACGTCGGAGCATTAAAACGAAAAAGTGGTACGTTAACTTTGACGCACAGCTTAATTAAAAATAAAACAGAGGTTTTCTGGTTCTTCTTTACTACTTTTATAACTATTTTTTATATTGTACAAAAACCAAAATATTTTAGCTCGAACCCCCCTATATTTGCCTGTAAAATGTAATCATTGCAAGCATACAGTGCTGCTATTAATATTTAACATATTTAACAGTTACGTAGTTAAATAAACAACATACACACTGGGGACATGAAACAACAGTGTGTATGTATGTTGCCATGTGTAGTAGATACAAGTTAACTAAACGACCGAAAATTTAATGTATGTCAACATAAACTTTTACTAAAAGCTCTTGGGGCTGAGCTATTTAGAGTAATATTCTCTATATCATCCACGGCATTTTAATTGTCTCCGACATTCTAAAAGGTTCCCTAAATGACTGAAAAGCACCACCTCATTTAAATTGAGTCTAGGTGTATTAAGTGGGAGAGATAAAAGTTGTATCTGACCGTAGCGAGTTATCTGCCACTGTAAGGGATCACGAAAGTTGGACATTTTCCGAGGATTTGAATTTTAATCAAACTGTAGGTACTTCATAGTAGGTTATAACGTATCTAATATTTCATTTCGATTGCGTGGGTTCCACGGTTTTAGCTTTCAATAACTTCCCTTGATGGCCTTGCGACAACGATCACAATTGAAATTGCAGTTACAATCGGGTAAAAGCAATTGCTATCAATAGTAGATACTTTTGTACGTTTCAAGTTGGCGTATTTCTTGGTTTTTTCTTTAATTTTAAATAAATAATTACATACATATATGTATCTATGTATGAATGTATGCAAACAGACGCAACTTTTTTTTCTACAGTGTGACACATTTACGAGACGAAACATGCTCTTAATATTTTTTGCCTGATGTGAATCGATTTTTAATAGGCAGAACTTCAAAAATTATAGTTACAAATAGATAGTAATTAATTTAATTTTCAAACCCTACTACGACACTCTTTAAATTTCAAACATTCTGAAACGTTTCGTAATATTTCTGTTAAAACGAGGCCACTGGAGAAACTGAAAGAACTAAAAAAAGGCCTGCACGAATAAGTAAAAGTGTAATCGATTAATAATTGTCCTAAGGACAAGCGAATACGTAATCATCAAGAGGCATCGCGAGTATCATGAGATCGCAAGCATCATCATGATATTACTTATTAGTAATCTGAAATATATCCGTAACCTAAACCGTATTAGTAATCCGAAATATATGTCCGTCCGTCCGTCCGTCCGTCCGTCCGTCCGTCCGTCCGTCCAGTCCGTCCGTCCGTCCGTCCGTCCGTCCGTCCAATCCGTCCGTCCGTCCGTCCGTCCGTCCTCCGTCCGTCCGTCCGTCCGTCCGTACCGTGCTTGCTTGCTTGCTTGCTTGCTTCCTATGCTTTTGTTGCTTGCTATTATAGCTAGCATACGTGTATTCCAAATTTAGCGCATTCGCGCCCAAATGCTATGCTTGCTTACTTTGCTTGCTTGCTTGCAAGCTTGTAGCTTTACTTGCAATGTTTGCTTGCTTGCTGCCTTTCTTTCTGTCTTTCTTTCTTGCTTTCTTTCTTGCTCGGCCCGTCCGTCCGTCCTTCTTGCTTGCTTGCTTGCTTGCTTGCTTGCTTGCTTGCTTGCTTGCTTGCTTGCCCTTGCTTGCTTGCTTGCTTGCTTGCTTGCTTGCTTGCTTGCTTGCTTGCTTGCTTGCTTGCTTGCTTGCTTGCTTGCTTGCTTGCTTGCTTGCTTGCTTGCTTGGGGCTTGCTTGCTTGCTTGCTTGCTTGCTTGCTTGCTTGGAGTGTACTTGCTTGCTTGCTTGCTTGCTTGGACTTGCTTGCTTGGTTGCTTGGTTTGCTTGGTTGCTTGGTTGCTTGGTTGCGTTGCTTGGTTGCTTGCTTGCTTGGTTGCTTGCTTGCTGTAGTTGTAGTTTGCTTGGTTGCTTGTTTGCTTGGTTGCTTGGTTGCTTGGTTGCTTGGTTGCTTGGTTGCTTGGTTGCTTGGTTGCTTGGTTGGCTTGGTTGCTTGGTTGCTTGGTTGCTTGGTTGTAGTTTGTTGCTTGCTTGCTTGCTTGCTTGCTTGCTTGCTTGCTTGCTTGCTTGCTTGCGCTTGCTTGCTTGCTTGCTTGCTTGCTTGCTTGCTTGCTTGCTTGCTTGCTTGCTTGCTTGCTTGCTTGCTTGCTTGCTTGCTTGCTTGCTTGCTTGGTTGCTTGGTTGCTTGGTTGCTTGGTTGCTTGGTTGCTTGGTTGCTTGGTTGCTTGGTTGCTTGGTTTGCTTGGTTGTTGGTTGCTTGCTTGCTTGCTTGCTTGCTTGCTTGCTTGCTTGCTTGCTTGCTTGCTTGCTTGCTTGGTTGCTTGGTTGCTTGGTTGCTTGGTTGCTTGGTTGCTTGGTTGCTTGGTTGCTTGGTTGCTTGGTTGCTTGGTTGCTTGGTTGCTTGGTTGCTTGGTTGCTTGGTTGCTTGGTTGCTTGGTTGCTTGGTTGCTTGGTTGCTTGGTTGCTTGGTTGCTTGGTTGCTTGGTTTGCTTGGTTTGCTTGGTTGCTTGGTTGCTTGGTTGCTTGGTTGCTTGGTTGCTTGGTTGCTTGGTTGCTTGGTTGCTTGGTTGCTTGGTTGCTTGGTTGCTTGGTTGCTTGGTTGCTTGGTTGCTTGGTTGCTTGGTTGCTTGGTTGCTTGGTTGCTTGGTTGCTTGGTTGCTTGGTTGCTTGGTTGCTTGGTTGCTTGGTTGCTTGGTTGCTTGGTTGCTTGGTTGCTTGGTTGCTTGGTTGCTTGGTTGCTTGGTTGCTTGGTTGCTTGGTTGCTTGGTTGCTTGGTTGCTTGGTTGCTTGGTTGCTTGGTTGCTTGGTTGCTTGGTTGCTTGGTTGCTTGGTTGCTTGGTTGCTTGGTTGCTTGGTTGCTTGGTTGGCTTGGTTGCTTGGTTGCTTGGTTGCTTGGTTGCTTGGTTGCTTGGTTGCTTGGTTGCTTGGTTGCTTGGTTGCTTGGTTGCTTGGTTGCTTGGTTGCTTGGTTGCTTGGTTGCTTGGTTGCTTGGTTGCTTGGTTGCTTGGTTGCTTGGTTGCTTGGTTGCTTGGTTGCTTGGTTGCTTGGTTGCTTGGTTGCTTGGTTGCTTGGTTGCTTGGTTGCTTGGTTGCTTGGTTGCTTGGTTGCTTGGTTGCTTGGTTGCTTGGTTGCTTGGTTGCTTGGTTGCTTGGTTGCTTGGTTGCTTGGTTGCTTGGTTGCTTGGTTGCTTGGTTGCTTGGTTGCTTGGTTGCTTGGTTGCTTGGTTGCTTGGTTGCTTGGTTGCTTGGTTGCTTGGTTGCTTGGTTGCTTGGTTGCTTGGTTGCTTGGTTGCTTGGTTGCTTGGTTGCTTGGTTGCTTGGTTGCTTGGTTGCTTGGTTGCTTGGTTGCTTGGTTGCTTGGTTGTTTGGTTGTTTGGTTGTTTGGTTGTTTGTTTGTTTGTTTGTATGTTCGGGTCAAATCTTGCAACTGAATTTTAAAGTAGTTATCCTCAACCAATTGAGATGAAATTTTGCATACACGTTTAGTTTGGATGACAATGCATGGTTAGCTAAGTTATGTCATTCTAAATTCAAAATGGCGGACGGTCTAAGATGGCGGAATAGTTATTTTTTGCGCACTCCCATGATATGGGTATCAAATGAAAGGGTTTGCTGAGAAGAAATAAGAAAATAAAATTAATTTACTCTAAATCCAATATGGCGGACCGCTCAAAATGGCGGACTAGTTATTTTTTGTGCACTCCCATGATATGGGTATCAAATGAAAGGGTTTGCTGAGAAGAAATAAAAAAATAAAATGTATTTACTTTAAATCCAATATGGCGGACCGCCCAAGCTGGCGGACTAGTTATTTTTTGCGCACTCCCATGATATGGGGATCAAATGAAAGATTAGAATCAGAATTATAAACATTTTTGAAATTGTTTGAATTATAAAAAAAATCGAAATTTTATTTAGAAAGATCATATAATAAATAATTAAATTTATGAAACCAAGATCAAATAGAAGAGAACTTTCAAGTATGTTATCACTAGAGATCACAGGGGTTATTACAGGGCTATTACAGGGTTGCATTAGCCCACACAATCACCTAGTTATAATAAACCGGTGTCTTACCTTATAAATGCTTGTTGACAAAGTTGAATGGCGCAGGAAGGTGATGGGTAGAAAAAATTCCTGCTGCTTGTCGGAAACTGTATGGCAGGTGTACCCGCCCAACTAACACTACAAATACTGTAAACTAATGTAAATTATTTGGCACTAATTATAAATGATTTAAATACAAATCTGAACTGTAGCTAGACTTACGTGGTATATTAAAAGTAAAATTTTAAATAATTTTATTTTTAACAAATCAAATAATTAATTCACTGGCAAAAAATGCTGAGTCGCTCCCAAAACATATTTTAACCTGACAGGCTTTAGACATACATTTGTGTACAACCCAAGTTGTACCAACGTGAATAGATTGAAGAGGCATATCCTAAATGGGTATTAATTCGTCTGCAAATTGAAATGAACCATTCTTGAGTTCTTTGAAAAATTCGTCGCATATTAATTATCCTATCAGAAATATGGACTTTTTTTCATCAATCAAAGGTGAAGATATTTTGCTGGGCATATGTTTTGCACACCATACTCGACTTGATACATTTTTTATACAACTGTGGCGTCACTCTGTGATCACAGCCGATGGCTCACAGGTTTAAGAATATTGGATTTTTCTACTAGTCGCGTACCCGCATCGAGTCCATAATGGGGTGTTTAGTTCAAAATGCGGCCGATTGCTTATCTGTAGATGGTGTAGCACGCGCGGTTGAACTGTGGGTACTTCTACAGATGCAAAAATCAAAAATGTTACGATACTTGTACTCTTTTGATACTTTTGTAGAAAGTATCGATGCTTGTCGATACCTATCTAAAAAATATCGTATCAAAAAGTATCGAATCAAAAATATGTTATTTTTAGAGTGTTAGCACTGCCCGCCAATTTATTTATAAAATACGGAACTTGTAAATATCATCTTATGAAACAAAACATAAAAGTATACACTATAAATAAACAGAAACTCATGAATATTTGTTATAAAATAGTAAATATCATGAACTACGGTATACAGTACAGAAGTAGATTTGTTTCTATTCCTTGGAAAAGTTTAAACTGAATTAAATCATATTCTGCCTGCAAGGCGTCGGTGTATTGTTGGTTGCCTATACGAGATTATTACAATCAACGTAATTGGGGCCAACAAGATAACGTCCGAGAAAGTACTACAGAGATTGTCGACGATTCGGGATTGTTCCGGAGAATTCGGATGGTGTATATAAGCACGACGGCGAGCCCCAGGGAGTCAGTTCGAATTGGAACGTAGTCCAGTGAAGATCAAAGTGATATACCGGGTGATATTTAGACCGCGATATTTAGTAGCGATATTTTGAGTGTGATTTTAAGTGGATAGTGGTGTAACGTGTTTAATTAATTGTAATTAAACAATAAACGCTTTAGCAAGTAAAAAGTGTTACAATATGGTGCTAAATGTATCTAAGTTATTTGGCGTGTTTCTTTTAATTGAAATATCGGTATATTTCACTAAATCTCACTTAACTGACCAATCAGAATTGAGATTTATTGAAATCTACCGATATCTCCGGTAAAGGAAATACAGCAGTTATTAACAGATACTGGCGATACCAATACTGCAAGAGTATCGATACCTGAAAGGCTTTAGATACAAATTTGAAAAGAACACCAGAATGACGGGACGTATGCAATACGGGTATTAATCCGTTTACAAACTGAATAGCAATCGAAACATTCTCGATTTATTTGAAAAGTCATAGTATGACGTCACATGATATTCCACCAATCAAAATTGGGGATATTTTTTCTGTAGACAGCTGTTCGCCAATAGGAGGCGTGATATCTCACATCGTTCGCGCGAGTTATGAAGCCTTATTGTATATTATAGAGTGTGAAAAAAAAGTTCCTCATCACTCTAACCCATCAGCTATTTTAAAATATGGAGCTTTTTTCCATGCCAACCAATCAAACTCACGACACATATCGTTACGTAAATAAATGTTACTAAAACGTAACGGCAAACGTGTTTTTTGACCCCCACCCCATCTCACCTGCATGTCGCCAGCCTTTCCCAGTTCCGATCTGCTACCACATCCGATCTGCTATGATCCTCACGTCTGCGATTTATATTTAATATACGTAGGTACATGTATGGGCTAGTGCGACTCTGTAATGAGCCTCACTTTGCCGATCTTTAGTCATCACTATTTTTCTTTACGTTGTGTATTGTATTATCATTATTTTACCTTGTGTATATGATTATTAGCTGTTGTATTTCTGAAGAACTTCATTTAAAATGTTATTAGTACTCTTGCTATATTTGGTCATGTTTTATTTTGACATTATTCTGTCTATTTTGTTTAGAATTTCATAGCTTTTTCATGAGTTTTTGGGAGAAACTAGTATTATAGGAATGGATAGGTACTTTATTTAATATTATTCTTTTAATAACAATTTACTGTCCACAATTTGTACAAATTTATTTAAGAGGTTGGAGCATTCTCAAAACCAGCAGCGTTGCCTCGCAGATGTAGCATTTTTTATCAGATTTGAGAAAAAAAATTAGAGAACACGTTTTGTAGTATATGACGTTGAGAAGAACATCGTAGTGGCTTTGATTATTAAATTAAGTCACTGCAAAGCACTCAAATACAGATTTTGATATACATTTAAAACCAACCCAGAAAGAATGACTGTTAGTTAACTATGTCGTTCTTTCCTCAACAGGTTTTGGAAATATTGTGTCGAATAAAATAATGCATTCGTCAATATGACGTTATTCATTTAATCCTTTAATTAAGGACTACAAGCACTGTGGATTACTTACCTTTTATTGTCAAAAATAAAAATATCAATAGAAAATAGAAAAATTGTTTTCCTGAGTTCATCTGTTGCTCATATATGTGAAGCATATTTTAAAGGGCTATTAATTTATTAAATATACATATTTCTAACTGTATTGATAATAATGATTGTTAGTAAAACCTACTTAATAAAGCGTTATACATAAAATCCACATCATACGGATTTGTTTATTAACTGATATGGGTAAAATTGTACTTTTGCTGTTGGTTTTTTGCTTAACAAATGTCGGCAAATAACCTACACGTAGCAATTACATGACTTTTGGTAACTGTTGATTTTTTAAGGCGAATTTTTTTTTTAAAAATGGAAATTTTTCATAAAGTTTTTATTTTAAATTGTATTATTTAAGAAGCGAATTTTTCAAGAGATTTACTTGTATATTAATTTTTCCCCGACTTTTTTTCCAGAAGTAAATCCTATTCATGGGCGAAAAACGCTATAATAATTAATTCATACATTTTTATTTTGCATAATGTGACCTTTTGTTACCACATTTTTATTTTGCCTAATGTGACCTTTGTTACCACATAGCAAAGTAGCCACATATCACATTTGCATAATGTGACCTTTGTTACCACATTTTTATTTTGCCTAATGTGACCTTTGTTACCAAATTTTTATTTTTGCCTAATGTGACCTTTGTTACCACATTGTTATTTTGCATATGTGACCTTTACTTCAGCTATGTTTCGCTCTTGCTGTAGTTCATTAACATTCCTATTGTTTTGACTGTACCTCAAAATTAAATGAAATGCATATTTTCATTGCAATGAGAATTTTTCGTAGTAACCTTTTTTCAAATTTTACTTTTTGCCTAAATACTTTAACGTAAAATCTTTAAAATCTTGCTTGCATTTTGAACACCTGCTGCTAGAAATATATTTCCCTATTTTCAACATTTGAGGATAGTGCTGCAACAATTTAAACATCATCGGTTAAATCTCTAACCGTAACATTTTTCACTAAACGGGTAAGTGCATCTACGTGATTTATTTTAATACCTGATCGGTATTTGCTTCTAGAAAATGTAACACCGGTGCACTATGTTCCTTTTTGGTAGAATATTCTATTTCACAAAAGTACTACATAATATATTATTTACAAATACCTTAGACTGTACTGATACTACCAACATTCTTTCAAGCTCATTTGAGAATTGAAAAATTTTTTTCTGTAGGACTCTTTGTTTACTGAACTAACCATCTACTTTTATTCTGGACACCTTCTTCTGTAATAAAAAGTCTGCGGCTCTATTGACCAATTTGAGATCAAAAATCTTTAAATTGAATTTTGTCTTAACACTTACAATATTCATTCTTTCTTCACCACTCCTTGTCCTTGTCCACCACATGTCCTTCTTTAATATCGGCTCTTCCATATTTAACCTTTAGAGGGCGGAAAAACCAATATTTTGGCGCACCAGAAAATGTTCTTCAATTTTTTTTATAGATTAAAGTATTCCTTTTTCTAATGTTATTACTTTTTTTTAATACAATTAAAGGTAAATTTTCCCCTCACCCTCCCTTTTACCTCACCCATACTCCTTATGCTTTTCTATTAATTTTTTTTTTTGAAAAAATATATTGCTTTATTTGCATGTGGCTGTAATTATAAATAAATTTATTTTCATGGCGGTGTTTTCGATGAAAAATTTAGATAGCGAGCGGCTCAGATATATTCATGAATCATTTTTTCGTATTAGATACTGTAAATTTTTCAATACTTCAAATGTAAATAAATGAACATCTAAACGTAGGTTTAGTATATTTTTTGATTTCAACATTTCGAAACTTTCGGATTTGAGAAATTGTATACTGTAAATACAGAATTTTCTTTATTTTATGTCTTTGTCGTTCTGTATTTTCACAAACAATTTTTCGATTGAGCGTAGTAAGAGAAATTTTAAAATTAGATTCTCAAGAGGTTTCAACATGTCTTACGTCAGATATTCGACTAAGTGGTCTTCATTTTCCCAGTAAAATGAAATCTTTACTTTTGACGAATAGATGTAAAACCAAAAATACACAACCATTGCTTCCACAGGAATATTTTCTCTTTACAACATAAATCTTCTAATCCTATTGTTCATTATTTACAGGTATTCTCCTTTCACTATTACACTAAGAGAACAGTTACTACAAATCAAATTAGGAAATTACACGCATAAAATATGATGCACAACTATCGTTTATACTAGTATTATGTACATATACGGTGACAATATTTTGTAATTCTAAATTTTAAAACTATACAGTTTATTTCTCAGGATTTTAATGCACAAAAATAAGCCGAAAAATTTGGAATGCAATTGAAACAAGAAAAGTCAGCCGCCCCTTCACAAAAGTGTGAATGTACGAATACATTTGTAACCTCTTTAATCTTCCGTGTACCTATCATAAAGTCTGGATATCTCTACATATGTATATCTGTAATAGCACCTTTTTCTAGTCTAGCAGTTTAATTGGCATAAACTATATATGTATGTACATGTGTACATATGTATGTATATCCTTCGACAAGACACTTTGTGCCTCCTGTAACTAAAACACCACTGCCTCATATACACGGTGGAGACTTTAACTGGAATATATTCGCTGGCGGGGTGGTGAATGATTTTTCAAACAATTCCCGAGACACGTTAACTTTTTAAATGTATTTACCTACATTTTGTAAGTAATATGAAAAATATAGCCCTTCAGGGGTGGCTGAAACCACCCTCGACATGATTTTTTCAAATGCAACCCTATGGCTTGTGACCCCTCATTGTAAAGCTGGTGGAAATGGGAATCCAACGCACTGCTCATATTTTAATTTTTAGTATGTTTGTAGGGTTGCATACAATTAAAACAATTTAAAAATTAAATTTATTTTCAACGTAACAATTGTTCAAAATGTGCACCATTCACTTGTTGGCAGCATCCCAGTCTGTGGTAGGTTTCGTCCCTTACATTATGCAACATTTGCGGTGTTATTTTTCGGATTTCCTCTCTTATCCTTTCCTGCAGATCTGCAATGTTGTTGGGTTTCTGAATGTAAACCCTACTTTTAAGATGTCCCCACAAAAAGAAATTTAGTGGTGTAAGATCTGGAGATCTTGCTGGCCACTCAATATTACCTCGCCTCCCAACCCACCTACCGGGAAAAATTCTGTCCAGATACTGACGAACAATGGCAGCATAGTGTGGTGGGGCCCCATCTTGCTGAAACCATAACCTCTCGTCGGTCAAGTTAGGGTTTAAGGGGTTTGGAAATAAATGACATAGCACTGGCATTAGTTCGTGCTGGAGTAAACGCAAGTATCTTGCTCCATTAAGAGTGTCATCAAAGAAAAATGGTCCTACAAATCTATCTTGTATTATTCCGGCCCACATTAGTTTTCTGTGGGCGCTGAGTATGAAGTTCCCTCATCTAGTGGGGGTTCTCTTCAGCCCAGTAACGACAATTTTGGCGATTTACGTGCCCATTTAATGTAAAAGTAGCCTCGTCAGAGAAAACTATCCATTCTAAAGATAAATGATTTTGATCAATACAAGTCATCAATAAATCGCAAAATTCCACTCGTCGATCTGGATCATCTTCAAGTGGCTCTTGAACAGCTTGCATTTTTATATGGGCGTTTTTTTCTCATATTTAAGTATTTTTAAAACCGTTTTGTGATTAAGATTACTATCACGGGCCAGTTGACGGGCTGGAGCGATTGGATTTTCTTCTAGAGCAAGCAACAAATTCAACTTCGTGTCGTCATCAACAACAGCCTGCCTCTTACTCGGTACTTTCCCTGACATGTCCCATCTCTCGATATTGTGCCTCAATTTTACTAATGGTACCTTGATTTAGTGGTGGCAAGTCAGGATGCGTTTCTCGAAACAAGCGAACAACTTCGCATTGAGTTCGCGCCCTATCATCATCAAAATTTCGATTTTTAGTGATTCAGTTAAATAAGACATTTTCACCAATTTGAAATAACACTTCGTTTCAAACTCTGAATACAGCATACAAACTAAATTACTCTTTGCGGCCGTGTAAAAACACTAGCAAAAAATAACAAATATCAGTTGTGGCAAAAAATTGCTTGGATTTTTTTGTGGGGAGATATGAAAAGTAGGGTTTACATTCCAAAACTAAACAACACACATTTTGAGTACGAAATTGTTGCGTTAAAAATAAATTAAACTATAAAATTACGTTTTAATTGTATGCAACCCTCAAACATACTAAAAATTAAAATTTTATCAGTGCGTTGGATTCCTCTATCCACCAGCTTTACAATGAGGGGTCACAAGACATAGGTTGCATTTGAAAAAATCATGTCGAGGGTGGTTTCAGCCACCCCTGAAGGGCTATATTTTTCACATTACTTGCAAAATGTAGGTAAATACATTTAAAAGTTGACGTGTCTCGGGAATTTTTTGAAAAATCATTCAGTACCCCGCTAGCGAATATATTCCAGTTAAAGTCTCCACCGTGTATGTATGTACATTATCTCACAAAGAACCCCTGTATATCGATTTATAAAAAAATGCTTAGGCAACAAAACTATTTTCAGAACGAAATCCTTCATTTCTTGATCACTTTTAAACTCTCAAATTCAACTAACAGTTAAATGTAAATAGTAAAATATCAGCTGACACATACTGCTGAAATATACCTTCAAAATATTTATTTATATCTCAGGAGGATCTGCGTCGAACTATAGTTACAGTGTGTATCCAAATAATATCACTGGACATGAATAAAAGCCTTTAATGAATTTGACTTTTAAGGTTTACATATGTATGTAGATTTCCTCAGTATTTAATTATCCAGTAGAAATATCACACATACCTATGTACATAAATATAGTATATGGCACCCTTACGAAAACATATATTTAGTATGAATATCAAAACAAATACATATATATGTACGTACAAACAGAAAAATTCTTACTTTTTTTTAACAAGTAACTGTTGGCCTTCCACATTTCTTATAATACACACCTTTAACCAATACACTAGACAAAAGGGTGGAACTACCCTCAAATAAATGTCACAAATCAATCTCAATAAAATAAGTTAAATGATTTATCTCCAGTACATATGTATCTATATGCAGATATTACTTAGGAGTCACTGTGCATTTTTCCAATTAGTTTCATAAATATTCTCACCAAGAAATGTTATATTTGACGTTATTCAAATACAGATTAATGTATTTTGATTCCACATTTGATTCCAAGCAATGATTTGTGACAATCAAGCTATTTACTTTAGTATTTACCTAGGTGGCATCACTCTATTAAACCATAAAGCAATAATACTGAAAAGGAGTTAACACTTACCAAGTAGTTGACACATTTTTTTTTACCTCTAAATTCTGGACTAACCTGCCCATACCTTCAATTACAACCTTACTTAGCCCATTTGAAAAGTTTGTTCCTTCATATTGGCATTGTTTACCAAGATCTTTCCTCTAACGCCCATTTAAAGCTTTCGTTTGATAATTTTGTGTCGATCACTTTTTCACTTCGCGTACCAACAAATAACAACAATAAGGACGAGGTATTTATCCCAACTTCTGAAATATTACGCTTACAGAGTATGTGCTTAATAAAACAACAGTCGTGGATAACTAACTGCAATTTATTTTTAATGCTATCATAGATCTTGAGCCGCCAGCAAAAAAATGCAAAAAAAGATTAATCGACAGAACAAATTTTACGGTAATGCGTGATACACAGGGCATGACGGTTGGTCTAACAAATTATATAAACAACGTTAGAATGTAATCTGTAATATTTAAACAAATTTTCAGGTAATACCACAGGGTCTAACAAAACTCACGGTGTGAAAATCTCACTTATATATTCTAGTTAGGGTCTGAAACCTAAATATTTATTTAATATTAGTAGAGCAAACATCGGTGAATCGACATTGTTTGCCAACAGTTCTAGCAGCTGACTCAGTGTGCAGAAATATTATATAGGTACAAGTTTATGTAAGCATTCCTTGAGGCAACTAAGGTTGAGAAACTTGAGAAACGACGAACTATTTATACTCATTTCTTAAAAAGTAATATTACAAGAGAATACAGAGAAGCAAAACCGATCATCTTAAGAAATTAATATCTTTTTTTCTTCAGTTATCAAAATATACTTGGATCTCAAAAAAAAGTTTCTACAAAAAAAAATAGTTCCTCCTGTGAATGGTTCGAGTCGTTCGATAGAGTATTTAAAATCGTCATTACTAAAAACAGCACAATATCCTCTTTTCCGTTTTTACTGACTTGTTTCTTCTTTCAATCACTTCTTCAATGTTTCTTCCTTTAATCACTTGTTTATTTGTTGTCCATTTGTATTTCTTGAATGCTGAAGTAAGGGACTCTTAACTACTTTTCTTTTGTTTCCTGCCAATTTTGTACAGTGTCTTTATCTCTTCAGGTATTCAGGTTAAGTACTACTGTAGTTGAAAAATTGGTGTTTCGATGCAGATTGTTATATAACAGGACTACAGTGATAATTAAAATCATTTATACAAGCTGTAGCTTCTAGACAGTACAACGTATTGGTTTCCGATTATTGAATATTGTGAACCTTTGAATGTTGTCTTTCATCAGATCCGCGTTTAAAATCAGGTAGATTCTGCGTAAGTCGACTAAATACAAAATATTAAGAATCTATAAATTTAATTCCACGTATACCTCATCCACATCTATAGTCAAGAAATAGGTACACACGTCAAATTAAATAAGCCATATACTTTATGTGTATCCTAAATATAACTAAAACATAAAATAAAAATTAGATTTTTATTTATATTTAACAGAAACAAAAATTTCATTGTTAAAATATCCTACAGTCAAATTAATTTTGATAACAGACCATATTCTAGAACATGTAAAAGCTATAAATAATGGTTGCTAATATAAAGTTAGTTATATAAATTGATTTGGATGTAACAGAGTTGTGAAGTCTTAATAAACGTGTTTGAATTAAATTAGTGAATTATTTAAAGAGAAATACGTAACAATGTACTCAATTTTCTTATTTTTCTTCGCATTTTTGAATAATTGAGCCACATAATGTTGCTGATTCTGCCTCAGTGTAACATTGGTTGATAGTACTTTTCGATATCAACACACAAAAGTTAAACTAACACCTGATGACTAGAGCTTCCAAGTCGCCGGTTATAAATAATACCGGATCCAGGTTCTTATTGTTACCGATCACGTGCACAGAAAATACTATATCATAATTAGGGTCGGGAAATGTGTGCCATAACGTAGGCTTGGCACTATCCAACTCTATGATAATTAAAGTATAAACAGTATTTTTAAGCGCCTTGTAAATTATATACACGTGTATTTCTTGCCTGCGCATACGTACGCCACCGACCGTGCATGTCAATGCACTGGGACTCTGTGTGCGCCGTAGTACGCCAGTGCCAGTACCATGCGAGAGCTCTGGATAGTTGAACTGATAGTTTACCCTGCGTGATGGCAAACCTTCCGGACCCTAACAAATACCAAAAATGTCAAGAAAGACAAAAACATTGTCAAACAATTACGAGAGAAGGATTGTTTTTATTTAAAAGCTGACAAGGGAAATAAGGTTGTTATCTTAGACAAAAATGATTATTTTGAAAGAGTCGACAATTTAATTAATAGTGGTCCTTACAAAAAATTGTCAAAAAATCCTTTGCCACAAATGACAACGGAAGTTAAAAAAATCTTTAAAAAGAATGTAACAACCTTATTACTCCTTCACTGAGACAAAAATTACAATTGTCAAATCCAGTAATACCTAAATTGTATTGTTTACCAAAAATAGATAAACCAGGAAAATCTGTAAGACCAATTGTCTCAGCGATAGGATCCCCAACTTATAATTTGTCAAAATGGTTAACGAACGAGTTCGAAAATTTACCTATTGCACAAACAAGTTTTTCAGTTAAAAATTCTAGTGAGTTAATTGACAATATCAAAAATATTCAATTGCAAGAAGGTGAAATTTTGGTCTCGTTTGATGTATGCTCATTGTTTCCAAGTGTTCCAATCCCACAAACTTTGGACTACCTCAGGGAATTACTCGAATTAAATGGTTTAAACGATAGAATTATTAAGGAATACATTCGGCTTACCAGTATTTGTATGAATCAAAATTGTTTTCAGTATAATGGCGAATATTTTCAACAACATGAGGGAACGGCAATGGGTAACTCCTTGTCACCTTTCATTGCAAATCTTTTTTATGAGTAAATTTGAGACAGAAGCAAAAGATAAATTCGATTATTTCCCTAGAGTTTGGTTCAGGTATGTGGACGACATCTTCGTGGTATTTGATACAAAAGCAATTAGTTTAGATAATTTTGTTGCCAAATTAAATAACCGTTTCCCTACCATAAAATTTACATATGAAGTGGAACACAATGAACAGCTGCCATTTTTAGATGTATTAGTTATTAGAAATAGTGAAAATAAGTTAGAGTTTGATGTATATAGGAAAGAAACCGCGACTCTTAGATATATTCCCAACGACTCACACCACCCTTTTCAACATAAAATGGCAAGTTTTAATTTTCTAATTCACCGTTTGTTAAATTTCCCCCTCAGTAAAGAGAGGTTTGAACATGAGAAACAATTAATTAAGAATATAGCTAAGAGTAACGGTTACTCAGTCCATTTAATAGATAAGTTAATAAGGAAGCATACATTTAAGAGAACCCTGTACAATTCCACGACTTTTCGTAGAGATACTGACAATTCGAAATTTGCTTCGTTACCATATGAACCTAAATTCACCCGCGGACTAGATAAGATTTTTAAAAATATTAATATCAATTTGGTTTATAATTCTAAAAATAAACTACAGACGCTTTTTTGGTAACCCCAAAGACAAAATCAACAATAACGAAAAGTCAGGAATATACGAAATAAGTTGCAAAGATTGTGATCAAAAGTATATTGGGCAAACAAAAAAGATCTATGTTGACTAGATTTAAAGAACACATGGCTCATTTGAAATATGGCAGAACTGAAAAATCTTGTGTTGCCCAACATGCTTTCGACAACAACCATATGATAGATATAAATAATTTAAAATTAATTAGAAATGTAACAAACAGTAGACAGTTGGATGCTTTTGAAAGTTTAGAAATCATTAAGTGTAACAATACTATGAATAAGGACAATGGTCCGATACCCGATAGTCCACTGTTTGCTCTGATAAACAAGGACAGTTGCGGTTCAGTGAACCGTGGCAACAAATTTGGTATAAATAGTGCGAGTGTGTAGGCTAGAATTTAGTTTTAATCTTCTCCTGAAGATGCCAACTTGGTTGGCGAAACGCGCGTCGAGAAAAGTGTAGTAGTTCGGTATTTCGTGGAAAACGTCCAGTTTTTTATTTCAATTATAAAGGGCTTTTTCTCTGTGCACGGTTTGCGTAAAAGAAAATACCAAAATACTTTATTAAAAACATGTGATATTTTAATCAAAAAAAGTACACTTTTTTCTGTACTGTAAAATTGAAATTACCTTTTGTATAACTTCACGTAAGAAATATAGTGTTTCATTTATTTACTGAAACGCATTTGTTACTTTCAAAAAGTTAGAAATACACATTTTTATAACAAAATAACGTTTACTGTTGTATGTAAAACACGGTATTTTTCTTGCAAGCTGAAATGCAAACAAATTAAAATACAAGTTAAAGTTCCGTGCGTAAAATGGTGTTAAGTGACAGGCGTCGCAGTTTTATTATACCATCGTACTACGTCACCTGTACAAAAGTACATTGTCATAAAGTTTCATTATCAGCTCTGGTCTGTTGGTGAGTCAGACAGACACCTTGTCAGATTACTCTTCTGTGGATCTTTTTCTATTTATACATTTCGTTCGCCATTTCAATGTTCATGTGAATAATCGGCACTATATTGTGATGCATTTTTCCGTGCAAATAATAGTTGGTAATAATTAGGGTCCGGAAGTGTGCTACAACGCAGGGTCGACACTATACAACTCTATGATAATTAAGACTGGTACGCCTCGTAACAAGCGCTGGGGCTCGCTCGGTGAGGATTTGGGAACGGCTAGATCCATGTATTGGGCGAGGATTCCCTTGTCAAAATTCAGTATTTTACGTTAGCTCGATGTGAGCGGACAGACGATAGAACGCCGAATTTAAAATAATTTTATGTGTCGTGAGTGACTGACTAATAAACGTGTGTACATACGTATTTTGCAGCGTGCGCGCATTTCTTTTAGAGTCCATGTAGTGTATTTACATATTATTTGATTTTGTGTGGATTTTTCCAATAATGACACAGTCGTTACCATTTGTGAGTAGACTGAAAGAGTTGATTGAAAATTACGAATTTTATAATAGACGGATCACACATTTTATGTATTCCTTGCAAACGTCGATATGTATTTCGTAGACGCCGAGAGTGTGAAATACTTTAAAGATTCGAATATTCATCAACAAAATACTCGTATTACTGGTACTCAGTGTATGACATGTTCGTATTTCCGTGTGGGTTCTATGCCTTCCATGAGATCCACACCATATTTTAGGAGGTTGTTACTACTAGACCTAAAGAAGGCTATAATGCAAAAAATCAGGGGAAACTTGCTAATGATTTTTCCAAAAACGATTGCCTCCGGGAATATCTTGGAAATTGCTTGCAAAATATTTGCGAAATATTTTTCTGCATTTCTTCTCGTTAAAAGTGAGCGATTTGGCCCTTACATATGGTTATAGAAGGAAAATGATAGTTCCACATCTACTGAAGTTAAAGATGCAAACTCAAAATAGTTCACAGCTGGGTAGTAACTGGGCAGAGAACGACAGACCACGCACATTATTTTTTTCACGCACGATTTTCGCAGTCGTTTTTGCGAAACTAACAGTTGTTTGTTGTCACTAACATCAGTACATTATTATATTCTACATTTGCAGAGGACTTTTGCACATGTTACTACTAATTCTATACTTTTAGCCGCTGTTTGCAAAACCCGTTTACTAGCTATCAATATCGGGAGCGAAACATCTGAAACACCTAAAATTCGTATTAGAACATTAACGACCTTATTACCCCAAAAATCTGTTGTTTCGTCCAATGTCAGCCACAGAAATTTATGGAGTATGTCTTCTTTGATATTTGCCATGACACGCTGACATGTCTTCTGTAAATATGTTGTACGCAATGTATGGCTACTAGACAATTGAAAATCGGATACATATTTGGAAAAAAAAACGTCTAAAGTGAATATTGTCGACCATGTTTCACGAAAGGCTACATGCGCAAAACATTATGCACAAATCAAACCAAAATTCTTTTTTTTCTAACAGTACCACTGCAGTGGCGGCCGGAGGAATTTGACATGCTTCTGTTTTCGTAAGGAGGCATGGGACCCACACCATAATTTAGGGGGTGGTTACTAGACCTAAGTAGAAGGCTATAATGGCAAAACAATCTTCATGGAAAACTTGCGATTTTTGTCCAAAAATGGCTGCCTCCGGAAGATCTGGGAAACGGCTTGCAAAATATTTGATAAATATTTTCATTTTTCTTGACATTTTGAGATCTGTAAAAGTTATGGTAATTTGAATTTTTATTTCATCCCAACATTTCGTCTGTGGGATTTTACAATAGTTGTATCTTTAAACAAAATAAGAAATTTGCAAAAATCACAAGGATAAAAAAACTGTATTTACAGTGATTATGAAAAAAAATT
Organism: Aromia moschata; assembly: GCA_029963805.1. Taxonomy (NCBI): domain Eukaryota; kingdom Metazoa; phylum Arthropoda; class Insecta; order Coleoptera; family Cerambycidae; genus Aromia; species Aromia moschata. The sequence goes on along the minus strand of JAPWTK010000151.1, from coordinate 795,890 downwards.
CGCAGATATTTTGCAAGCCGTTTCCAAGATCTTCCCGGAAGCGGCCATTTTTTGAAAAAAAAATTCGCAAGTTTTCCCTGAAGATTTTTTGCCATTATAGCCTTCTACTAAAGGTCTAGTAACTACCCCTAAATTATGGTGTGGGTCCCATGCCTCCTTACGAAAACAGGAACATGTCAAATTCCACCGGCCACCACTGCAGCGGTACTTTTAGAAAAAAAGGAGTTTTGGTTTGATGTGTGCATAATGTTCTGCACATGTACCCTTTCGTTCGTGGAACGTGGTCGACAATATTCACTTTATACGTTTTTTTGGCAAATATGTATCCGATTTTCAATTGTCTAGTAGCCCATACATTGCTTAAAACATATTTACAGAATACATGTCAACGTGTCATGGGAAATATCAAAGAAGGCATACGCAATAAATTTATGTGGCTGACAGTGGAGGAAACAACAGATTTTTGCGGTAATAAGGTCGTTAATGTTCTAATACGAATTTTAGATATTTTAGATATTTCGCTCCCGATATTGATGGCTAGTAAGGGTTTTGCAAACAGCGGCTTAAAGTATAGAATAAGTAGTAACATGTGCAATTGTCCTCTGCAGATGTAGAAAATAATACTTAGTTACAACAAACAATTGTTAGTTTCGCAAAAAGAACTGTGCGAAATTCGTGAAAATAATGTACGTGGTGTGTCGTCCATGTGAACTATTTTGAATTTGTACCTTTAACTTCAGTAGATGTGGAACTATAACTTTCCTTCTATAATCAATTATAAAGGCCAAATCGCTCACGTTTAACGAGAAGAAATGCAGAAAGACTACTGGCTGTGACAACGTACGCTCAAGCACTGAAGACAGTCGGTGTTTCTGAATGACACAAGCGATAGGTATGTACATTATTAATACATTTTTACTCCTATCTTTTTGGTTTCTCATATTTCCTTTAGTCAATGACATTACAGTCCGACCCTGCGTTGTCGCACACTTTCCGGACCCTAGTAACAATAAGGACATGGAGTCTGTCTTGGTTATAGCCATATACCAGATAGTTGCCAATCGATGATGATCATTCATATGTCGCGTGGTGGTTTTGTTACCAAAGTCGCTATATTTATGCCCTATGTAAATCGTTTATATTTCCGTGATACATAAACGAAACGAATTCTCGAAAAGAAATAACAAACGGGGCAATAAAAGCCACCCCCCCACACCTTTAAATAATACAAAATGGGTTCGTGTCCGCCTGTTATAACACCACGCCGGTGTTGTATGAATTATTTTGTCGTATAATTTCCATGCGCATTAACAGAATAATACTTCGCTTTTCGGTGCAGTTAAAATACAAACAAGCCGCAGGAAGTGATATGTGGAGCGGCGGCGCGGCGCCCGGTCGATGGGAGCGGTGGCGGTCGACGGCGCGTGCATCAGGGCACTTAGTCCGTGCTTATTGTGACCTAAGTAAATCAATTTGGTCACCTGGACACGCACGGGCGGGTTCGGGTTGGCGGCCGGCTCACGTGTTTCGGTGCGTGTCGATACACTGGCCGGAAGGAAACCTCGAGCGCGCGTTAAATGCGACTTTATAATTCGGGGGTGGTATTAATTGGCAATGCGATTTAACGGGTTTCTTGGTGTTACAACTTCCCCAATCACGACGTCTCGTATATTATGCAAAGTAGTACCTAATAGCACGATAACAACTGTAGAGAATAAACAATACATTGAAAGATATCTTACGATGTTTAGAATCAACAAATAGATTTTATTGGGATAACAAATCATGATTTTAACTCTGAAGATAATTTCAAAATTTTACACATAGTTGCAAAATCTCATCTCAACATTGAAACCACAAAATCCTTTAAGAACAAGGTGACCACAGTTTTATATACCCAAATCGGCATGAACTTCAACCCGATTTTGACAGCAATTATACCCAAATCGGCATGAACTTCAACCCGATTTTGACAGAAATTATATATACAGTGCCATCCATAAAGTTTGCACCATATGGGAAACACTTTTGTGTTTGCATTTGAGAAATTCTTTTAACCGTCAGTTGTTTGGGCATGTCTTTAAACTAAAATACGCTCATCAAACCTAGTAAAAAGTTAATAATATACGAGTAGGTATCAGTCGAAAATTTGAAATCGATCCAACTACATTTAGTTTCAACCCTAGAGAAAAATGTTATAAAAGAAAAGTTATTCATTTGTAAAATATTTGTCCCAATATGAAGTTTCAGTGCACTATGGTGAAAAAGCGGTTTCTGACATTTTTTCAACTTACCCTCGTACCACAATTCTAACGAAATCACTCATCATTAAAATCGTATTTTCTGGAGACCCTTCTCCTAGAAAAATATTGATCTTGTTCAAAATAATATAAACGGGCCACAAATACTTAATTCAATTATAAAAACGTCAGCAAGAAATAAACGAATTTTTGATACAAACTTTATTTTATGTTCAAGAATAATACAAAAAGCTAGAAAGTACATTGAGAATAACATTTTTAATAAATGTTTTTCAAAAATATAACTGCTTTAAGGTTCAAATCAAACTTACAAATACACACTGTACTGTGAAGCAGTGGCGGTGCGTGATATTTCAGTTAGCCATATCTTGAAAACGACGCATGGGACCCACTTAACTTTTTAGGTGATGACTATACACCTCTTACAGAAAGGATTTATAGTGAAAAAACCGTCAGCAAAGTTTGCGAAAAAAATTTTCAAAAACACTGGAGCACTCCCTGGGTTCTCAGTAACGCTCTGTGGAATATTTGCAGTATATTTTTTTTTCATAATCTAGAAACAAATATAAGGAGATGTTTTTCGATTTGAGTTACAAAATATTTTTGTTGCAAAAAAGTTATGGCTATTTTAATTTTGGGAAACAAAATGTTCCTATAAAATTAAAATTAAAATGGCCATAACTTTTTGAAAAAAAAAATATTTTGCAACAAATCGAAAAACGTCTCCTTATATTTGTTTCTAGATTATGAAAAAATATACTGCAAATATCCCACAGAGCGTTACTGAGAACCCAGGAAGTGTTCCAGTGTTTTTTGAAAAAATTTTTCGCAAACTTTGCTGACATTTTTTTCACTATAAATCCTTTCTGTAAGAGGTGTATAGTCATCACCTAAGTGAAGTCGGTCCCCATGCGTTGTTTTCAAGATATGGCTAACTGAAATATCACGCACCGCCACTGCTTTGAAGAAACATAATGTATGTTTTTCAAATGTTAGGTATTACAAGAGTATAGCCTCAAAAGGTATGCTTTCTATTTTCTATGAAGTTTACCATACTTATTTACTTTTTGTAAAGTATTATTCTTGAACACAAAATAAAGTTTGTATCAAAAAATTCTTTCATTTCTTGGTGACTTTTTTATAATTGATTTATTCGTTGCCCATTTACATTGTGTCGAACAATAACAATATTTTTCCTTGGAAGCGTCCAGAAAATACAATTTTAATGATGAGCGATTTTGTTCGAAATGTGGTACGAGGGTAAGTGGAAAAAACGTCAGGAACCGCTTTTTCATCACACTGAACTGAAACTTCATATTGGAACTAATATTTTACAAAGAAATAACTTTTCTTTATAATATTTTTCTCTAGGATTAAAAATAAACGTAGTTTACTCTTTGGTTTGATTTCAAATCAAAGTCAAAGTCACTCGTATATTATGAACTATTTATTAGGTTTGAGGGGCGCAATTTTAGTTTGAAGACATGCCCGAACAACTGACGGTCAAAATAATTTCTTAAATGCACAAAAGTTTTTGCCATATGTTGCAAAGTTTATGGATGGCACTGTATAACCTTAAAAAAACGAGAAAAACGCGTGAAATATGGAAAGTCAGTACAGCCCACAAACAAATTAGACCACGTGCACCCGTATTTTCTATACGACAATCAGTGGAGCTTAATTCCAGAGTTGGGAGACAATCCTCTACTAATTAAATAGGATCGCAGTCAAAAAAATAAAAAAATATACAATTAATTTAATTTATTAAAATGACACAAATTATATATTTATTTTGTTTTGCTTTTAAAATCCACCACTATGCATTTACTCATCAGTTTTCGCATTATACAAAAGAAATTTTACCCCCATTTATCGTCCAACCCTTTAACCAATTAAGTTCAAAATTTAATCAGCTCCAGGTACTGAAGTACTCTAAATTTCAATTTTATATCTTAGCGAGTTCTCGAGTTATCGGGTACATAAAAAAGGTTGACAAACAAATAGACCGACAGAATAGGCAGACAGACAGAATTGTTTATTTGCATAAACTTAAAACTTGACATTTTAATACATTTTAGGCCCATTTTGCCGATACAATTTAAAAAATAATATGTATTGACTATTATACTTCCACTACCTGGATGTGGAAGTAATAATACATATAAATAATATAATAATAAAATAAGTTAAATAAATACAATTTAAATAAATAAAATAAATAAAATACAATTTTCTGTCTGTCTGTCTGTCTGTCTATCGGTTTAGCTGTCGATCTATCTTCCATTAATGTTTTTTTTATGTTCACGATAACTCGAAATCGCTTTAAGATATTAACTTACCACATAACGACTTACTACATAATTTTTTTAAGGCGTAATACCACTCTAGCGGTCGAAAGAACGGCCCAATTTTAATAATATATTGTGGGAGAATGAGAAGAGCAACATAATTTATTCTTTTTGATAGGTTAATTAAACATGTATTTAACTAAAAAAAAAAAAACAAAATTTATATTGCTATTTTCATACAAAATAGCGGCAATACAGCGTATCTTTAAAAACACCTTTATCAAAAAAGCCCTCCACGGGCGGACACATTTCTCGAAAAGTTTTAGACCTAATGTTCTAGGTCTAAAGTTATTTTTGTTAAAGTTGTTGTTGTACAGGCAACACGTTCACCCTTTTTTGAAAAGCATGAACGTGTTGCCTGTCATCAGGAAATCAGGTACGACATGCGGATCGTTGATGGCCTCCGTGAAACACTTCGCCAGAATGTCATGAGATGCAGGTAGGTGCTTTAGCCAGAAATTGTGTATCCCATCAGGGCCCGATGCGTTCCAGTTCTTTGTCCACTTATTGCCGAAGTTACGTCCTCTTCTGTAATAATTCCGACTGCCATTTGTTTGAGATGTTCGTTGTGTGCTTCAATTTCCTCAATCCATGGCGCGTTCTCGTTCTATGCGTCGACGTCACTTCATATGTCACTCCATATGTCACTTCCAGTATGTTGTGAATGGCGTTGAATCGATTTCTGCAGGTTGTTCTTCATCCTGTTTCTCCAAGATTCTCAAAAACTGCTTTTGGTTGTTCTCGAACGCAGCATTCTGTTGTTTTCTTTTTGTCAGCTTGTTGTATCTACATAGCCTGGCACCCTTCGCTTTCGCATTTTGTCTTAGAGGTTAAATATTTGTTGCCGATGGTCTGTTTTATTCAGATCTATCTGCGCCTTTCTAGCTATGGCTTGTGTTTTAGCCATGACCCTTCGAGAGTTGTTTCCTGCTAGAAATTCACTGAGGACATCAGCGTCCGCTCTATGCTCGTCGATGTTCTTCTCAAGTCTCTTCCTCCACATTGTAGTAACACTGTCCTTGTTCCTATACAGGTTGGAGTTCGGCCTATATACTCGCTGTCCATTCAATTCAAGGATGAGTGCTGATGCACAATACACATCCAAATTTTCTTTTTGTAGATCATTTGTACCATCCAAATATTATTGTACCATCCAAATACTGTTGGCACTGGATATTATGTCACGTGCTTTGTTGATATTCTTGATTTTAGGTATTTTGGGCCTATTTATTGGACTCATGAACTCATGAGTGGGTCACTAGTAGTAATCGTTCTTGTTGTTCTTCATACTGGCTTCTCGGTAGGTGTACATCACTAATTTTTCCTCTGATCTGGACGGCGACGACGTTGGGGTAATAAGTCTTTGCGGTGGTTGGACTTCTTCTTCCGCACGTACTTCTGGTTAAATATGGAACTCCTCTTGTTGATATAGGATCTGGCCGACTTATCTCTTGACTTCCTGTAGTTGAAGATCTGTGAGGTAGCGCTTCTTAACGATGACGTTTTTCCTGTCGACAATATTTTATTCAGAGATATTGAAAGTGGGATTTCTGCGTAGGAATTCGGCATGTAGCGAATGTCTCCATCCAGGGAGCGGCTCGTCTCTGCAGCGGTTGATGATGTAGAACGTCCTCATAACTTCTACATGTATGTTCATTTCGACGGTCCACTTCAACCTTCTGGTATATTCTCTCCTTCGGGCAGTCCTCCGTCGTACGGCAGGTGAATCCTGGGGTAGAGGGGCTCGTAGTCTTCGGCCCTTCTTGTGTCGTCCACTCCTCTGTATGGCTGTGAGTTCGAATTTGTGTTTGAGTTTGGGGCTGTAGCTTCTGGAACGACATGTCATTCTGGCGAAGTGTTTCACGGAGGCCATCAACGATCCGCATGTCGTACCTAATTTCCTGATGACAGGCAACACGTTCATGCTTTTCAAAAAGGATGAGTGAACATGCTACACAACCGAAGAACTACAGACCCATCACGTGTCTGTCCACGATTTATAAACTATTCACGTCTATCATAAATGAAAAAAATGTATCGTCACTGCTTGGAAAATAACATCTTTGAGGAAGAACAAAAGGGATGCATCAGAGGCGCAGCGGGGTGTAAAGATCAACTGACAATCGACGCCGTGGCATTGAAGCAAGCCCAAATAAAAAGAAGAAACCTGCATATGTGTTACATCGACTACAGCGAGGCATTCGACTCGGTACCTCACAACTGGTTACTTAAAGTCCTGGAAATTTACAAAGTCTGCCCTCGGATAAGAGCTCTTCTACATCTTATCCAGTCATGGAAAACAAGCATTTACCTACCTTCTGCTTAATTGATGACAACACAATTAACAGTTCAAGATAGCACAGCGCGGGCTTTTAAAAAATACTTCTTTACATTTTTACTTTTAAAAATTGATACCTTGTAAAATCAAGAAAAGCATCCTCCCTCAAATTAGGAAGGAACACTTTTCTTAATTTCACAAAACATTCAAGGTTTAAAAGTAAAAATAATAATCTTATTTCTGATATTTTGATGTTTTCAGTTTAAAAATTTTTATTTTCACTATTAGAAGAGATAAAAAAAGAAGAAATAAAAAAAACAGAAGTATGAAAATTTATTAACAAAATATGTATAACAATACAACAACATTATTTATAGATCAACACCATAAGATATGACCTGTCCAGCAGGGGTGGCCCTACCAGTAGCGTTGCACGCTACCGCTTTCTGAGCAAGTAGGTAGGATCATTGGAACACGTAAGCCACCTCATCCATCTAAAATTTAGGTTTCGTTAAGATGGTGATACTGCGAGGTGGAAAAAATTTTACTATTATACATAAGGTACCACGTAATGTACATATAAAATTTTAACCGATACTACAAATGATAAACTATTTCACAATATAATAACAATATAAAGAAAAAAAATGCGAGCATTATCCTGATTTAAAAATACAAGTTCTGCAATGCAAATTACGTAATACCAGGTACAAACAACTAAAATAAAAATGAATATTTATAATTGTGCGTTGTTGAAGAACATTGTTGAATACTGACGTTAGTTTTAGCTTCGCTATAAACTTTCGTAATGTCACTTCTAAAGAATCAATAACTACAGTTTCTTCTAACGGACTTCGCAAAAATGATATGGATGGTAGATAGAAATTTGTACTTGAGGGAGGTGTTTGGAAGAGATATTGGTTTTAAAATTTTGTGGTCAGAGTCTAAGAAATCACTAGCTACAAAGTGAACCTGACAAATACGGAAAGATTCTTGATCTATTGATTCTTGATCTTTGATCTATCTGAAATATATCTTGATCTATTTCGGCGTCAGAAAATATAAGGTTTTTAGTTTGATATGGTACGAACTGAGTGTTAAGTATTTAAAATAGGTCAAATAAAATCATAATATATTTCAATCATCACAGTGGACAGAGCTCTAAAGTATATTTTATGTATGGGCAAGCCCTATTTTTATTTTCATTTGGCTGATGGTGTTTCTTGTTGTTCCACGGGATGGGCTGGGAGAAGGGTGGTTATATGATATCGTTTTAAGGTAGAATAATTCAAATATCGCCTTAATAAGCCTCTACTCTCAATTTTACTAATATACCCATTTCCGATGTCACATGGGTCATAAAGGCCACAAAGGTCACGTTGACCATAAAAGGCGTACCTACTGACACAAAAAGTTATAAATGTCTTAAAGGTCATAAAAGGCCATATTGGTCATAAAAATCATAAAGGTCATATGGGTCATAAGAGTCACAAAGGTCATATAGATCATAATGGCCATAATGATCATAATGTTTATAAAGGCTATATACATAAGGTCATTGATGTGGGTCATAAAGTCCCTAAGTCATACTAATAATTATGGAAAAATTGGATGTGGAGTTATCAGGCAGCGTTGTTTACTAAAGACTTCCATATGATATATAGTAGATGATGGTTAAAAAAATATCAACAAAAATGCCAGAAAAACACGTATTTTCCATGGTAAGGGGTGAAAGGGAGGAGGGTAGGAGGCTGTGAACCATTTCAAGTTCTTTTTTTAACATCGAGGAACATATAATTATGTATGTATATCATCTCAAAACTTCGAAAGCTTTCTGGGGTCGATTAGATTTTCCTTATCCAGGGGTACCTTTTCATGTTTTTGAGTTATTAAATTTTTCAAGGTTTTAAATCACACCAGCTTTAATCAACCTGTGTGCATAAAGTCTTGTTTTCTGCTATTCACTCAGTAGTTGCGGCTAAATATTTAGTCATGTACAATATTTATATGAGTAGTCAACGATTAGTGAGAGATGTGTCAAGTCTGCTTACTTAGAAAGCTTTTCATATCAGCTTACCTTGGGACGTCGTTTTTTGTAGTTTACGTCAGTAATTAGAAATTACTTCAAGTTGAAACAGCCCTAAGCGTCGTAGAAGCTGTTAAAACAGTTAAATGGACTTTTTTAGCAGAGGTAACTTTTTAAAAGTCCTTAGGGTGTCTCAACGAAATTCAAGTGTAAAACTTTAACATAGCGAAACAAAAAGTTGAGTAGAGTATTTTCACTAGTTTTCGTTTAATTTCTAGAATATATATTACTTACTAATTTCGTTTCCTATTAAATATAACTAAGAAACATGAATATCATCGCTTATTATTAAGGTTTGGTTGATTCTCAGAATTTTTGTAATGTTGTTTACAGAAAAATTTCTGTCTAAGGAATTACAACTTCCACATCTAATTTTTTCATAATTAATCAGACTAAATCTCTAAAAACATATAACATTTATGAAATTTACGGTATTTTTGGAATATATGATCTTTATGATCAATACGATCTTTATGATCCAATCGATTTTTGTGATATTTTATGACCAATATGACCTTTATCACCTATACGATGATGTATGATGATTCTGAATTTATGAACATTATCGCTCGAGGCTCCATATTGGAAAACCGAAGCAAACAATCTATTTTTCGCTAACATGTCATTTCAGGTCTGAAATATCCTAAAAAATCGACATTCTATTTTCGTCTAGTTTTGTAGAGTTAAGTTGCAATGAATGGAGATTAACGCTATAATATAATATATTATTCCTCATATATTATAAAAAGTTTCATTATTATAATGTTAAGAACACCGAGAGCATTGGCGGAACCGATAATCAGGCCTACTCTGTTTCATTTTACGTTATTTATATTGAACTGTTATCAGCTGGAGTCAATCAGAAACCGAGATTATTTAAGAATGTACATTCTGATTGAATAAACATAACTGTTCTATTATAATATCATGAAGATGATAGAGCATATGCTTCGATTGTGTATTTTCAGGCAAGCATATACTGATTTGAATAAAAATCGCAAACACCAAGTATTAGTTAAGCAATTTTCACATTAGGCGTACGTCTACGTAACTAAGAAATGATTATGTTTTCAATAAAAACCTAACAACAGTTAAAAATATTCAGTAATGAGTTGCACTACCGTGATTGATTATGCTCTTATTTCCGCGGTGAGGGGCAATCTGAATCAAATGTCAATGTCGCCTTGGTGTGTATTATTCCAAGCATTCTTATATGTGAAGTCTAAGATCGTTGAGATTGTCTGGTGGCTGGGGTAAATGACTCAGTCTGATATCGATCATAACCTGAACATATTTGATCGGTGCAGGCTATGGAAGCACATGATATGAATTTGTTCGAAAAACAGTGTCGTAACCCTTGGCGCCTTGGCGTGTCAGGGTGGACGTTATCTTATTGAAAAAGATAAAGAAGATGATATGGCATTGAGTATGGCAACAAGTTCTAAAACATCGGCTACGTAACTGGCTGTATTCAAATTGCCCCACAGGAAAACTTAAGATGACCAGAAGTAAAAAGTAAAGGTGACCAAAGTACTACCAAAACATATTACACCTCAAACCATCACTCCACGTGTACGTGCACTATAACGTTCAACATTTAGTTGTAAATTCCTTTGTCCACAAAACCGTCTCACATTTTTGCGTCTATCATGCGCCCACAAATAGAATTGATACTCGTCACTAAATACGTCATAGGACAATTCCTGTATACAGTGCATTCGTTCATTACATCATTGCAGCCTGCGAGTACAATGAATTGGAGGAAGGGATAGACATAGGAATCCATAGAACTTTCGCCGATATATGGACGCCATAGACACTTTATTCTAAAGCTTCATTTCAAAAATTTCCCACTGTTCGTGTTGTTCTGAAACGGAAAACTCCTGCTGCCAACATTCTCAGATGACGTTCTTAACGATCTTTAGTTAATTTTGGGAAACAAAATGTTCCTATAAAATTAAAATTAAAATGGCCATAACTTTTTGAAAAAAAAATATTTTGCAACAAATCGAAAAACGTCTACTTATATTTGTTTCTAGATTATGAAAAAAAAATATACTGCAAATATCCCACAGAGCGTTACTGAGAACCCAGGGAGTGCTCCAGTGTTTTTGAAAATTTTTTTCGCAAACTTTGCTGACGATTTTTTCACTATAAATCCTTTCTGTAAGAGGTGTATAGTCATCACCTAAAAAGTGAAGTGGGTCCCATGCATCGTTTTCAAGATATGGCTAACTGAAATATCACGCACCGCCACTGGTGGTTCCTAACCTTAATTATTCCGTTACCCACTTGGCCTTTCGATATTTGTATTGTTACCCTTCCAAAGACGAATAACTAACTAGGCGGCCAGTGGTGATACGTCCTCTTATCAGTATTAGCCGCTGCTAGGTCATACAAAAAAACATCAGTGTAATAAAATTATTATCACCCCTTGATTACCCCCAACAAAATTTAAATTTTAATTCCAATTTTAAATTCAACGCCAAGATCTGTAGAAAATGAATATTCAATTTGTAACTACCTAATGACTTTTTAAATATTTTGAGAAAAACGAAAGTACTTTTGCGAAAAAATGTTTTTTTTTCAAATTGCTGCAACTACAATAAAAATACAGATAAATGAACTTTATTAGTGGTCTTTTTAAAGATAAAGAGTTTTACTTTAAGGCTGTTATAGTCAATTTAGCGGTCGTTCCAAAATTTTTTTTTTTTAGATAAATGAAAATCAGTAAATTTCACAGTTAATAAATAACCTTCTTTTTTACCATTATAAGTAGTATAATTATTTTTTAATCACTAACTGCATTCATAGATTAATATATCAAAAATATATAAAAAGCCGGGGCGGGTCGCTAGTAAAATATAATGTTTTGCTAAATAAGACAATGATTTAGTTTTTTCGTAAGTATTACAATGAAAAAAACAAACATTCGTACAAAAGTTTAATTATTTATAATAGTTAGATTAGTTTAGTTAGATCCCCCCCCCCACTCCGAGCCCTCAATAGCGTAGTAATAGGTAGGGGTGGGGGAAGAAAGTTACAGGGTCTGTCAGACCCTGTCTAGCAAGTAAGGGTTAAAACAGTTGTCACATTTCAATCTACGTCATTGACAATTTTTCTAAGAGAAAATCTGGCCTCCCTCATACCAACAATCAGGCCTCGTTCAAAATGACTTAATTGACAATCATTTTGATTTTGTCGAATTCTAGGTATTGTAAGTAATGCAAAAACACAATAAATAGAACACTTGGTATAGCATTTTATTTATTTTTTTAAATTGTATAATTTAAATTAAATTGTATGTAAAAAGTAATGACGATTTTCCTAGAATCTAACATCTATCAATTTGTTTTAACAAACATCAAATATCTTCGAAACTGCTGGTTTGTACCACACCTATATTGGTTGCATTATTTATGGAATCCTGTACGAACTACATATGTATACAGAATGCCATAATGCATAGTTAGCGGTTACGGTACATGTTTTCAAAAGGTCAGGCGATTATTGAAGGCGAATGGGCAAGATATTAGTAATAAAGCATCATAGTTCTAAGTCAGTAGTATCTCAGTATTTTATTTTTATATCTTTACAATAAATTGTTTAAATAGTTTTGTTGGATACTTTTTTTCTCAAACATACTGTATTTTATTAAACTTAGGTATACAATGTTCTCATAGTGTTAATTCTATTGTATGTATATTGTATCGTATCGTATATGTATGTAAGTAAACAACATAATTTCGTACACAATTTGCTCCGTGATAATAAAATAATTTGGCCATATCCGTATGTGGCTTATGTGCCTATTTGAACAAAAAAGACGATAATTCTGAAATAGTTTTAATCAAATTGGATACACTAGCACCAAGATAATAGTCTCTTTGCTATCCAAATAAAAAGTAAATTATTCCATTATTAGTTTTGGACTATATATGGACCGAGTAACAAATGAGAGAATTTTTCAAATTAACACGAATATTGCTTCCTTATAAGAATTTTATTTCATTCATATGCAAGTTATTTGCATTTTGTGCACGTTCTTTTCATACTCAGTTACGAATATAATTCGAAATTTTTGTGAAACTGGTCTCGCATATATTACGGAAATTTCATTAGCTCCCGTTTTGTTAAAAGTAGTAGTAGTTTTTTCCCTTGATCTCATTCCAGGTACTCGCAACTTGAATTCTAAAGGATTCATAAAGAAATTATAAAGTTACAAAAAGTTAATTGAATTTACCTACTAACATAATGCCACAACGGAAGCTTATAAAGTTTAAACTTTGTCTGGGGTGCTGAACAAAGGTTAATTAATTCTAAGAAAATGTTGTGACAAAAACCTCTGTAATAAACTCAGATGCTTGGCTACGGGGTAGTAAACTACTAGTAGTAAACTCCGGAGAAATGGTTATAACAATGATAAAATATATGACATGAAAAGCACTTAACATTACAAGAGGTACCAAACCCTAGCTAAATAGCCAAAAGTTTTTTCTAATCCCTTTTGTGATATTTTTTCTGTCGTGCCCAATAACACATTTATACATCATCTGTAGAACAATAATAATATAATAATAATTCTTTTTAACCTTCGCTTTTGGCCGTAGTCCAAATCAAGGACGATTTTGTTTTGCACTAACTTTAATGTCTCTATTTGAGCAGTTTATGTCGTACGCTAATATAAATCATCCCTTCACGCAGGTCTGTTACGTTATTAAGTAAAATGTCAAAACACACACATATTTCCCTCTCTCAAAAGAACTAATGTTGTACTTATGGCAGCTGAACAATATGTATCTTTTAATAAGATTCGACGGCAACATCAGAAATTTTTTACCTAGATGCTTGAAAACTTGAGGCCAAAAAAAGCAAACACTGGCTCAACAATTTAATTTAAAATGTTATGTGCTCGTAAATAATAAAGAATTGTAGTAGTGCTTTGGATTCCCAGGTAACAGAGGTTTCATAAGTAGGACGCATCATGTCCCATTTGACCGACCCTGTTTCAGTGCCCACCTAACTGTCGAAGCATTTACATAACACATTCATGTCCTAACAGGCTTCTAAGAGTGTTAAATGCGACGCCAATGCGTTGACAGAAATTTAGTGTATGACACAGATTGCTACACTTTTCTCCCACTCATTAGATATCCAAGTACCAACTATAACCACAATAAGATCATGACTACCATCCGAAATGCAATATTGGCCTGTTGTCGGCGTTGTTTCACTCGCAATACTGGCTTGCGGTGAAACCTACGCAAAATATAAATGCAATATCAATATCAATATCTGGAACTAATAAACCACAGTCAATAATTACTTTTTAAGGTAATTGAGGGGGTCAGTGGAAAAGTGGTACAAGTGACAATTTTGGATTATTTGAGTTAACTGTAAAAAGGGATAGTTAAAGTAAAAATCTGTTTAGAGGAAAAATGGTATGTGGTAAATTTACATTTTAGCGACATCTATTACATAGTAGCAAAAGCTCTTCGAAAATGTGATGTTCTTTATAAAAGAAAAGTGATACAAGTGCCCTTGTACCATTTTTCTATTAAGGGAGTGAACACCATTCTATTTATTTGCGTACACGATACATGTGTGGTATAATTACCATAAGGCCTATAAGAACAGCTTTTAAAGTGAAAACATTTCTATTAATTCAAATAAAATGGAGAAAGGTAAATACAATTTTAAAATTTATTTGGATTCTTGTATTTTGTTATGTTTATTTTAAAATAACCTCACTTTTTCAGAATTCTCTGATTTTGAAGACTTATGGTGGGTTCATGCAGAAATTTTTAGTAATAAGAATAAGAATAGTAATAAGCATAAAAGTTAAACCTTCGTTTTATAATGACCCAGTTCATGCAGCAAATCCTTATTTTTAAAATTATTACTAAAAATTATGTTTACTGCATGAACTGGGTCATTATAAAACGAAGGTTTAACTTTTATGCTTATTACTATTCTTATTCTTATTACTAAAAATTTCTGCATGAACCCACCATCAGACCTAGATAAAACATATTTTCCCGATGATCACTAGTGAAACTGAAAGTGACGTTTCTAATAAAGAGAATGTTGTAGTTAATATAGTAAAGGAAAAAAGAGGATAAGAAAACCTGATACATATAGAAAATAAGTAAGAAAGAAGTTGAGAAACAGTGGAAAGACCTACTTAGGATTTAAGAATCAACCTAAAGAACAGAAAAAGTTTATTTACTAGTTTATTTACTCCATAGTTGTCGGTATAGGTGTAGTGAAATTGAGGAAGCAGATGCATTGAGAATTTTCAAGTTTTTGGGATTTGGGAAATTGGGACCTACTACCCCATGCAGATGCAGCTTCCTTTCGCTGCCTCTGCATGGGGTAACTCTGTATAAAAACTATGGTAAACAGGAGGTACAATCTTTAATAGTTCTTGTAAATTTTTCAATTTCAAATATTTAATTTTTGGTGCCTCACTATACAACGAGTCCGATGATGATGACTGATGAGAATTAAAAGAAGTATAAATGTCGTTATTTATAAATAAAAGTTTAAAAACGCGTGTACCAATTTTAATCTAACTATTGTTTTGGGGGAACATGCTACAAGTGCGAAAAATTTAATTTTTTTTTATTATATAACATACAAAATATTTGAAAATACATTGTGCAATATTATCAACTTTATTTTAGTAACTACAGTCAATTAGTTTTCCTCCTACTAATGTAGTGATTTTACTACAAATAATATACTTTGACGTTAATTTATTCTAAAGCATAACTTCATCACTTGTACTACTTTTCCACTGACCACCTCAATTATTTGACCTCAGAAGACGGAGCAGTAACAAAAATGAGATACACGGTTTATGTAAACGGTTTAAGTAAATGTAATATAAAGTATGTATATTTTTTCTTAATCTTTATTTTTAAATTAAAGTGGAAATCTTGCATCGTTTGCGACTAGACAAGGACAAGCGACCTAGAGACAAGGGCAAAGTATATTACCCCATTTATCCCCTAACCCCCTCAACCAGTTAAGCTCAAAATCTAATGATTTCCAGACCTTATCATGGTACATAAGTGTTCCCAATTTGAAACTGATATCTTAACGCGTTCTCGAGTTATCGTGTATACGAGAAAGGTTATCAAATGGACAGATAGACGTACAGGCTAAACTGACAATGAAACTTCGACATTTTAGAATATTTTAGGTTTATTTAGCCAATGAAAGTTTTTTTTTTTTATAAAAATCATGAATATTATGAAAAACTTTTTCATTTCTTAATTTTATCACCCTCTATTTCGGAAACGGAAAACATTTTATTTACGACTGTTTGAGTCAATCGTCTTATTCTGCAGTAAGATAATCATCAGCTATCCAAATCCCATTGTTACTGGGATATTAATTGTAAATCTCACAATAATGATTTAAAAAGGTTGTTGCATTGAACAATTTAAACGCGAATATCACTAAAATGGTTATTCTGTGCAACATTTAAAAATGATTCCTTTTCGGCCAAAAAATGATGAGAACATTTTTTATAAAAATAGTAATACTCGAAGGCACAAAAAAATTACACCACTCAAAATGCCAGAGAGGGCGCTAAGGTAAGTTTGGTTATATCGCAATATTTTTATCCAAAGAATCTGCAGTTGTAATGTTCCCTTTATTAATGGGACATCCTGTATGTAGGTATACTTACAATAATTTTAAATGAATTTATTTTCTAATAACTTTATTTGAATCAGTTTAAAAAAAATATATCAAAAAGTTTTACGTGGAAGAATTATTCCTTAAGCAATAGTTCTTTAATACAACATATTCCACAATTCCACACATTTAATATAACATTTTCTCTTTCTTTTGCCAAGCCAAATTTTTCGAATCCAGAAACCCAATCGTTGAAATTATACTTGTATGTTAAAATGTTAACGTTTAGTATTTATTTCTGAAATATCAACCTATTGTTTATGCTCTGACGGAGAGTGAACGTTATAGTCATCGTAGGGGAGGCTATTGAATTTTTAAACCTTCTTTACAGGGCAAAATGACATAAATAGAATTAGCACACCTATCCCCATTCCTCGACACGATACTCTTCAACGATCTCTGTCGATATTTAAAAATAGTATTACATATATAAAACGTTATACAAGTTCGTTGTATCCCTTTCTATAAGGTCAAGTCATATAGAGTGACACCACCATCCATAATACAATGCTTGAGAAGCTTATACAAATTGCATACCCATTTTCCAAATGCCAGCAAACTGCATACGGCTGCTAATATTAACTTTTATCACTTCAAGTGTGTCCTTTAAAATGAAACACAATATTCTTATTATGTGCTTGTTTAAATGTCTTTTTTTTGTATCCTAAGGACAAACAACATCTGAATTCTGCAAGACTTGTTTATTAAGACTGCCATTTCATAATTTTATTTACCGTTATTTACAAAACTTTTTTAGGTAAACGATAAAATCTCAAAATCGAAAATTATTTTTCTCATTACATATGTGTATGAATTTTAAATTAGTCGATTGGCGGAAAACTCTTTCTTAAACAAAAATTGTCGAAATTATAGATATTTAAGTAAAGAGCAAGTTCTGCACTCTTGATTTGACGCTCTACGGGCAAAACTCGCTATATCCACAACATTCAATGAGATTTGTCTGTTGATCCACGTGTCAAGCATTTTGTTTACAATGCATATTTCGTAATTTTTGTTTTTTTATGATGGTAGTAGGTGAAAAATAGTGTATCTGTTGAAAAACTTGTGGCAATGGACCCGGAAACGTATTCAGCCTAAAACTCAAAAAATGTTATCGATAAAGTGTAAAACCTTTTTTAGAGCTCCGTCCACTGTATAATTACTAAAGCCAATGTTAAAAATGTTCATTTGACCTATTTTGAATAGTTACCCCCTTCAACTCCGTCAACTCCCACTCTACTAAACTAAAAAATTGTATCTACATTTGCAGACTGTGTTATGTTGTACATGTATGTTAAATTTGAAGTTCATATCTTGTATCGTTTGCGAATATATACATATATATATATATAGGCAAATAAAAAGTGTATCATCCCCATTTGTCTCCCAACTCCTTAACCGATTAAACTTAAAATCAGTGGCGGCTGGTGATAAAGGGCACAGGGGCACGTGCCCAGCCCAAATTTCAATGGAAAATATTTCTTTTGTGTTAATTTACTATAAATTACTGTTACAATAATATTAATTAAATGCATACGACAAACTATTCCTATTCTAATTATTATTCCTTTTATACCACAAATAATGATTTTCATCACATACTATATGACAAACCATCGATCGAGCACCGAGCCACTGTAGTCTGAATTCGCATCGAGCCACCGTAGTCGCATTTCGCGCGCGTGGGCGAGGGCACACAGTATCTCAGCACTCGTTTTTAATCGGGCTTTTTCGGTGACGTAAGTTTGGCGACCCTTGCAGACAAAACGTTCGTCGTTAAATCGGTCAAAAATCAGCTGAACAGGCCACAGTTGTTGAGTGACCGTTTTTAGTTTTATTATTTATTTTCTTCGCTGAGAAGTGTGTTTTTACTGTTTTTGATTGTGAAACGTTTCAAAATGAATTCGGTGGACTTTTTTATTGACTAATAAAGATATTACATACGAGATCCGAAAGAAAATTAAACGGTTAGGAAGGCCGATACCCAATTTGATTATTTCCAAAACAGACGTAGGAAAATCGCGAAATTATTCAAGAAATTTTAATAGTAGTGTCTACGACAGATTTAAGTGCTTATGTGAGTGTCCAAGAAACACACTGTTTTGTTTTATTTGTTTAGTGATGGGTGGCAACCAAAGTGCATGGACTCAAGAAGGGGTGAGTGATTTAAAACATTTAAATGAACGAGCTAAGAAACATGCTAGCTACAATGAAAAACATTTACATAACATCTTAGATTTTAGTGTGTTGAGAAAGGTAAACATAAGGCAACAGCTTGATGGTGTTTATCGTGAAAATATAAGACGTCACAATGAAAATGTGGTTAAAAACAGACATATTTTTTAAACCAAATAATTAATTGTATTAAATTTTGTGAAACATTTTTAACATTTACCTTAACATTTTTGTGAACAATAAGGACAGGCGAGCTGATTTCCTCTACAAATAACGGTAAGATACCTATATCAAATTTTTTTTTCACATGTTGCCACTCATTATTTTAATACATTTAAGCCCTCAATATTCGTGACTAAATATTATTTCAAAAAGCTACCAAATCTAAATATATCCAAAAATAAAAGAATTTTTCATTGAAATTCTGGTGTCAGTAAAACGCATGACCTTGAAAATTTTCAAAATTTCCGCCTGCGGCGCCTTTGGTAGCTAATAAGTAATCCTACTGACACACCTTGTGTCCACCCATGTAACACACCCACGAGCCGCCACTGCTTAAAATCAGCAGTAGATCTCGTCATGATACATAAATGTTTCAAATTTTATGTTGATAACGCAAAGCGTTTTCGATATCTCGATATCTCGTGCACACAAAAAAGGTTTCAGAAGATTTTAGGCCTATTTAGCTCATAAAAGGTTTTAAAAAAATTTCCTCGATTTTATAGAAGAGCATTTCAAATAAAAGTTCACTATCTTGAATTACTATTATGAATATACTCGAGATATCGTATTCTTTATATCATCTACTGTTTTGTTGCTGTAACAGTATTTTGTTTGTTTTTTTAATAGTATCCACTACATGTTTTCCTGCTTTTTTTCTTGGAGTAAGTCCATTATTCTGGAATATAAAATTGGCATGAGTAGGACATAACGTATTATAAATACTTAACGTATTATAAAGAATATTTAGGGAACATTTAATTTTCGGATGACTTGGTTGCTTTATTGCAAATAATTTAATACTTAATGTCAGCAACAATATGAATTAGTAGTCACAATGAAGACTGACTTGCTTGTATATCATGTTCAGAATGTCTATAATTGTTTCTTATATTACTATAAATTATCTCTTTCCTCGATCGTATTGTTTGACTGTTTCCTATACATTTTGGACTCTTGTATAACCACAGAAAAATCAACCCTTATGCCAAAAGGTGGAGATCTTTACGCCAAACCCACCGTTACGCCTGTTTGAAAAAACGCAGTTTAAATAATTCTCGACCTCTATACAAAGTGAAGAATTACCCCATGCAGCTCAAATCTCATACTTTTATCAGAAGCATGTTTATTAATTTTCTTGGTCCAAGAATAATATTTGTTATTAGAAATATGTTTTTCATAGTTCAATTTCAGTATAAAAAGAATCAAAATGGTATGAAATGTATCAAAGGGGAGGTTAGCCATATTTTGGATTTGGATATAACAATTTGAACCAAGTAAAAAAAAATAATTATGCAAATAAGTAAATAAAAGTCTTTTTGTTCTGTTTTTTTTTTTTTTTTTTTATTTAGCTTTAGCACTGTAAAACATGATAAGACAACAGAATATTTGTGAAAAATGAATATTCACGAAATGTTAATTATTAACAATATGAAGATTTTATACAGCCATACGCAGTTGCGAATATAGAACCATGCTGGTTCTAGAAAAATATACAAAAATAGAGCACATTATTTGAAAAACAATGCTGTTGCGGAATAAATGGATAAAACGGAAATAAATTACAAAAATCAACAAACAAAAAAATTATCGCTCTCTTTCTAACCAAACCTTTAATATTCATAGATCCCTTAATTTAAATAATAGCTTATGGAGATTTTATAATACCACGCTTGTGATCATCTTAAATAACTGAAGCAAAAATGTCACTTTTAGCAAAATTAGTCTTTACAAAGTTTTCACACAGCAAAATTCAGCTTCTGTGAAGCAGAATTCCCTTTTTATTTTAAAGGGTTACAAACATTGTTTCATAAAAGGAATTGTAGAAACTAGACACCTACATAACTCTATTAGAATCTACATCATATTTTAGGGCGTGGTTACTAGAACTAAGTATAATGCTATA
This sequence comes from Aromia moschata, assembly GCA_029963805.1. Classification (NCBI taxonomy): domain Eukaryota; kingdom Metazoa; phylum Arthropoda; class Insecta; order Coleoptera; family Cerambycidae; genus Aromia; species Aromia moschata. Next base: position 774,910 of record JAPWTK010000151.1, on the reverse strand, counting down.
ATTGCAAAAAATCTTCAGGGAAAACGCTGTTAATAAGTTTTTTTTTCCAAAAATGGCTGCCTCCGGGCAGATATTGGAAACGGCTTGCAAAATATTTGCGATTTTTTTTTCATAATCACCAAGTAAATACAGTTTCTTTTATACATGTGATTTTTGCAAAATTCTTATTTTCCGGAAAGATACAACTATTGTAAAATCTTGGGATGAAATAAAAATTTAAATTACCATAACTTTTACAGATCTCAAAATGTCAAAAAAATCATAAGCATAAAAAGACTGTATTTATTCGGTGATTATGAACAAAAAAAATGTTTCGCAAATATTTTGCAAGCCGTTTCCAAGATCCTCAGGGGAGGCAGCCATTTTTGGAAAAAAAAATTCGCAAGTTTTCCCTGAAGATTTTTTGCCATTATAGTCTCTACTTGTTTCTACTTATAGTCACTACTCTCGCAAGATCTTTATTAAAGCGAAGGTGAGTACACAACAAATAAAATAGACAAGCGAGTGTAACATATTAACGCGGTCCCTACGAGACGACGACGGATGGTAAACTATAGTTCAATTAACGAGCGGAAGCCCCCATGTAAATTGGTCACTAATTGTTATCAGCAAACAAAAAATATGGTCGTATGGAGAAAAAAATTCTAAGAAAGATAGCGTTTTTTGCTACTCGAGTTTTTATGGCGAACATAACTAAAAAAATTAGCAAAAGTAAAAAAAAAAACGGTTTTTTGCAAATAAAAAAAGCTTCAAGTCCTACACAAGAAAGTTAAATTTGAAAGTTATAGGCCTTAAAAATTCGCGTCGAATGAAATTCGAACGAAAAAAATCGGTTCATAAACATTTGAGAAAAATTTAAAAAAAACGTCAAAAATCGCGTTTTCGTATTTTTGCTGTAAAAATTCCAATTTTGTGTGAACAGACTTCTTGTTAACTACATATATAGCCCAAGACAAGCGGAAAATGATCCTTTTTTTCAAAAATTCAAAAAAAGTATTTTTTCGAGTTATAACGATTTAAAAAAAAAAGACGTTTTCAAAATCAGCTTATACAGAGGCAAAAAAATGATCGTACAAAAACGATCATTGGCTCATTTTACTCGCGAAGACTTGTACGTTCATGCTATTAAAAAACCAAATCGCTTCTATTTAGTTTTTGCATAAAAAAATTCGTTGTAAAATTGTATCATTTTTTCGAACCGTTTATTTTTCGAATAACTTTTTTAATTTTGGTTTTACATTTTTGGCCGTTGCATATTTGAAAACTGGCATTCAAAACACGCATTTTAAAAAAAAATGAAGGTCCTACAACCTCAGGGAGCCGAGATGTTTTTTTTTTAATTCCTGACGGCGCTGTATATTCCGATTGACTTCATTTTACACGAAATAGATCTCAGACTTTTACTTTCTTAAAAAAAATATTTCAAATCATTTTGCATAAATTAAGTTGACATAATTGTGTGCGAAAGTACAGCGTTGGGTGCGGCACGCGCTAGCCAACACACGGCGACAGAGTGGACGGACAATCCGCTTGGGCGCATCGAAAACTAAACACGATTTCAAATCGATCGCACTCGCAAAATTATCTTTTCCTCCGCTTAAAAAAAATATCTCGGTTTCCTGAGGTCGTAGGACCTTAATTTTTTTTACATGCGTGTTTTGAATGCCAGTTTTCAAATATGCAACGGCCAAAAAATGTAAAACCAAAATTAAAAAAGTTATTCGAAAAAAAACCGGTTCGAAAAAAATTTTACAACGCATTTTTCTATGCAAAAATTAAATAAAAGCGATTTGGTTTTAATAGCATGAAAGTACAAGTCTTCGCGAATAAAACGAGCCCATGATCGTTTCTGAACGATCATTTTTGCTCTATAAAAGCTCGATTTTTGAAAAACGTCTTCTTTTTTAAATCGTTATAACTCCGAAAAAATAATGCTTCTTTGAATTTTTGAAAAAAAGGATCATTTTCCGCTTGTCTTGGACTATATTTGTAGTTAACAAGAAGTCTGTTCACACAAAATTGGAATTTATACAGCAAAAATACGAAAAGTTTTTTTTTACTTTTGCGAATTTTTTTAGTTATGTTCGCCATTAAAACTCGAGTAGCAAAAAAGTCTATCTTTCTTAGAATGTTTTTCTATATACGACCATATTTTTTGTTTGCTGATAACAATTAGTGACCGGTTTTCTCCCCGTTGATTGGGCTACTAACTGGGCGCTGCGCTGGGCGCGCCGCGTGACGCATCAACACCTGTTGGCGCGCAAAGACGTTTCGGACCGGCGCGGTAAATAGTCCTGTGGCGTTACATTCGTTTATATTTCCTTAATCAAAAGGCGTAGAGCGTACGATTGTAACGTGCCCTGCTATACGTTTTATATGTACATATATTATATAAGTTTACTATTCGTAAATGTGCGTGGGTGTAAACGCGCCCATTTAATTTTAAGTGGTATGTGCGCGACTTGTCATGGGAGCAAGAAAGGGTGCATGCACGTGTGAGGGAGTGAACGCGCCAGAATACGCGGCCAAGACCTTGGAGGTGTTAGCAGGTGGTTGTCGTTATTAAACTGTTATAAGCGTAATCAGAACATTAACTGCGTAATTCTGCAGTTTATCTAGTGTTTGCGGATTCTACACTAGTTGCTTGTTGAAAACAAAGTCGAACCGTATTTTATGGGACTAGTATCCTATAAAGTCCCTGTGGGTGTTGGACGAGAAAGACAGCTACGGGAAGTTACTGCTAGGTGTTGACGGGGCCCCTGAAGAAAGAAAACATCGAACAGATTCAGGTTAGTGTACTAACGTTGTGAACATCGCGTATAGATTTCGTAACCTCGAACTGAAATAGTATTCGTGTGGGTATAATATTTCTAATGTGAATGTGAAGACAAAAAAAAAGCAAGGTTGTCAGATATGTTTTCTAAAATTGCTAAGCTCACTATACAAATGTTACTTCATACTTCAGTAAACTGTTAGATCGTGACGTTCTTAGAAAGCTAGTTTGGAAATATTTAAAAAAATATACATAGATACTAATTTATTAGTTAGCATTAAAATAAGGCGTTTAAGATTGCTGGAAAAAAATTATAAATTGAGCTTAATGTATATTATTATACTTAAGAAAATTTTTAAGAGCCGCAACAGCGACCAAACAGCTAACAACGACAACGATCCTTTATCTGTTAGTGTTATCTGTGGAAAAGAAGAAATCGTGTTGGTTTTTTTATAAGAAAAAATTGTTACAGAAAAATATTACAAATATTAGAAGGTTCATACCAAACGAAAGCCCCAGGTTTTATTGTAAAAAAAAAATCCTATTTTAATTTAGGGGGAAAAAAAACTTCTCCTACCGTTAGTTAACCTAACGGCATTATTTACTAGTGTTTCTACAATATTCTAAATGTTTTAGAGTGGCAACATTTTATACGTGGGTCAGCAACAGGCATACATATGTATTATTATATATGTGTTAAGTCAATGCCGATTATCTGATTACTTGCTACTTGAAAGGAGGGAAACCATTAAGTGGCAGAATTATTTTTATTTAAAAGTGTATCCTTTTTTGCATTCTTCACTTACAAAGGACCTGAAATGAATTTAGGCATCCTGAATTAGGCATCCTGAAACAATGTTTTAACAAAACCATTATTAATGCTTACGTTTTTTTAGGGTCGTACATATAGAGATCCTTTGGGGGAAAATATATTTATAGAATCCATGGTACATATTGGTACCGATTTTATACGAGTACATAATATATTTTGTCGAGTGTACAAATATATCCAATAAAGAAATGAAGAGAAAATAAATTTATATGAAACATACAATTAGGACAGATATTATATGTATGTATACACAGTTAGACCATAGTATCTTATTTCAATGTTTTTTTTAATGATAGAGCTGTGATAACTCTGTGGTGCGATGGTGGCAAATACCTATTTTTTATACTTTTTTTTTAAATATTCACCTTAGTCTACGTGACCTCTTTGATATATTTGATCTTTCTTTACATTTGTGTCCTCCGTAACGTTGACTAACTAGCTTCCTTGTTACCCCTGACAATTGTCCATAACCTCCTACTCCTTCTTGGCCTCTTTCTGTGACCTTTACGTTATCAATCTTCCTGCCCTCATTAACCACTTGTGCTCCTTGATTTCATTGTCCTCTTTAACCAACTTCTGTCTTCCTTTTGTCCTCTTTCAGTCAGATCATACATTGTCCTTGTCCCTATTAACATACGTTTATACTACTTAATCTCCTTGTCGTTTTTAACCTCCTTTTGTCGTCCATTTATCTTCCCTTTGTCCTCCAGTTGTCCTCTTTTGTCACCCCCTTTTGCCTTCCCTTTGTCCTCCCTTTGCTCTCTTTCTGTCTTCCTCTGTCCTCATTTTTGCAGTACTTGTATTCTCATTTTCTCTTCTCTTTACGTATGTCTCTAATCACGTATGTCTGTCCTCCTTCTGTCCTTTTGACTTACAACTGCCCTTGTCCCCATTAACCCCCTTTTGTTTTCTTTAACCTTCTTGTTCTCTTGACCTCCTTTTGTCCACCTTGCCCTACTTAATTTCCTTGTCTTTTTTTGTTGTCCTCTTGACCTCCTGATTAACTACATTGGTTGTCCGTTCTGTTGGACCGAGTTACCTTCACAGCATTTAATACTTATTCGTCCTTGTACTTCTCGATGTACTTGAATCAGTTTATCTCTGGGGCCTCCTTGACGTTGATCTCTTTTTATTCTTATTGTCCTCTTAAACCTATTACCCCCTTTATTTTCATTAATATACCTTTCTTTACTTACATCCAATTATTTTACTCCTTTCCCTCCTTAACTACTTGTTCTTCTTGTCCAATTGCACCAAGTCACCTTCTATCTATTCATCTTCCTTGAACTTCTTGGTGTGAAGTAATTTGCCTTTTTGACTTCCCTGGCCAATGTAGTTTCAACACATTTGACCTTTAATGAGCCTTTGATTTTCTACCTCCAATACTACCGGAACGAGGAAGTAACTAGAGGCTTATTAATGAGATTCCTTTTTTTTTCCTTATTTTATATTAAAATGCAACCTCCCTTGCCCCACCCTCATATGGAGGACAACAAATAACAATCAACTAAATGTATGAGATTATTATTAAAACAAATTAAAAAATATATATGTTATGGATTGGCCATATACGTTTCACAGTTTTTTAATACTTATCTTTATCTTTCCCTAGGTCTTTTATTTTAGTACTACCATATGCCTTAGGAGAGGTGGTGCTGTGTGTCGAAAAAGCGTAGAATTTTTTTAGAGCTCTGTCCACTTACTAAAATTTATGTTAAAAACTTTTATTTGATCTGTTTTAAATACTTACCCCCCTTCAACCTCTTCAACCCCCCATCATATTAAGCTAAACATCTTTACACTTGTAGACGTAGACCCTATTTTTTCTTATTATTGTAGGCTCTATATAGTTCTATTAGTTTGAGAATTAACAGTTCTCAAAGAAAAAAGGGTATTACTCCCCCATTTCTAAACCTTCAATCGATTAAGCTCAAAATCTAATCAGGTCGAGACTTCGTCATGGTACATAAGGATTTCAAATTTGGAGTTGATATATTAATCAAGCTATCGTGTACCTACACAAAAAAAGATTAACAGATCTATTTCTTTTTTATTAAAACGTAGAATCTCGACGTTTCAGAATAGTTTAGGCCTTTTATTAAACTATATTTAATTATCTTAGTTTAGTTAATTAAACTAAAGAGAACACATGATTATTCGAAATTGTAAAAGTCATTTTTGTTCCTGTAAAATGAGTAATATTCATTTTTATACAATATATACCGTGAGGTGCTAAAGTTTGGAATAAAATTAAAGACTTTTATTGATATTTGAACGAAATACTTCGACACGTTATTTTTATTTTCATTTTAGAGTTTCTCAAGAAATATTGAAAAATATACAGGGCGTTCGAGTTTCATGTACCACTAATTAGCTTAAAACTGTCAGTTGAAAGCTCGTAGTAAGTGTCCCTAGAACGTGGATTAATCACTTCGAGCCCCTAGCCGGCTCGTAGTCCGAATTCATGAGATTATTTTTTATGGGGCTATTTAAATGGCAAAGTCTATATCACACAACCACCTAACATTAAAAATATAAAAACGAGAATTAGAATTCGGGGAATCACACCTCAAATTATTAGAAATATATTAAGCGGATTTGAATGTCGTGTGGCTGTAGCTCAGGAAGTGTTTGGAGAGCATTTCGAACATTTAATTTAGGTTGATTTTTATTTCTTATTTATTTTGAAAACTATTAATGTCACTTACTGATTTCTCCATATTACGTTGTTTCTGTAACTGATACTAGTTAGATACATTTCCCAAATCAACAGCTATTATCTCGATATCCACAAAAGTAACCACAAAAGTAACAGGTAATAAATGTTATATTTTTGAAATTGTTGGGTGTTCCATTAAAAAAAACTAACATTGACAGTTTTATATGAAACTCGAACGCCCTGTATACTTTCACTATTTCTTAGAAAACTCTGAACTGAAAATAAAAATTGACGTATCGAAGCTCGAACCATTTCTTTCAAATATCAATAAAACCCGAGTTTTTAATCTTATTCCAAACTTTAGCGCCTCATTATGTTGTTTATTTATGATATACGTATATTAATATTTTTATAGTACATTGTTTCTATTAAAATTTTCATTAAAGTTACCCATAATTTTCGGAAAGGAACATTTTATTATAGTAATTCCTGTTTAGGATTAATGAAAATATATTTCAAATTCCGTATTTGTCCGTCCTGCAATTCATGTCAGGAAGTGAAGACGTATTTCTACAAAACGTTTATTCTTGTCAACAGTCGAGGTGTGACATCGAGAGCTCTTCCAATTATGTCATATATAAAATAATGTTAAGAGCAGACTGAACTATGTTTTTAACTATATTATAAACAGTTATAGATTGGAGCTATGTAGGGGAGAGTGGGGTACGTTCTGACAGGGGGTACATTCGGACATTTTGAAATTCCCGCCTTACCGTCATATAAGAGGGGCGCCCATCATAACTTTTTATTGCTTTTGTAATGCCGTGTCGTGTCCAGGAGTTTTAAAGTAATTCAACATAAAACAAAAATTTGATTAAAGAAAATTGTCTTGGATCGGCAATAACTTTCGTGGTAAGTAATATAAGTATTCAAGTTGTTATTCGCTTACTAAACGATTTCGGGTATGTGAGTCATCAAATAGTAATACATAACCTATAGCTACATATTGGTATACCAGTCTTTAAAAATAGTGAAATGAAATTGAATGGTATATTTATTTGCACAATATCTTTACATTCAATTTTGTGTTTACAGAAAATGGTTAGGACATATAAATAAAAGACTCTCCAAGGGGGGAACCTCTGAAACACTTTTGAAAAATGCAGCAATGAGTGTCATTAAAAAAGAGAGGAGCATAAGGCAAGCTGCTTTAGACTTCAACATTAAAAAATCGACCCTTGTTGATCGAATAAAGACAATTCGGCAGATTCTGAAAATGAAGAGGAAGATACTCCTCTTCCATATAAAAATAAATATGTTACCAAACAAGTATTCACTATTCAAGAAGAGAAGGAACTGGTTAAGTATTTGTTGACATCATCCAAAATGCATTTTGGGCTAACTTTGTACACAAAAACTTGCATATGAGTATGCTTGTAAGTTAAACCAGTACCTCCTTCTTGGCATAATAACAAAAGGGCGGGTTTAGATTGGATTGCGAGTTTTAGGAAAAGACATCAACCGCTATCGTTGAGGAAAGCAGAAAACACTAGTCTTGCAAGGGCTACTTCATTCAATAGATATAATGTAGATATTTTTTTTACAAATTTACGAGAAGTCCAACAGAAGTATAATTTCTCTCCTGAAAGAATTATAAATACTGACGAGACCGGTATATCGATCTTACAGGCTCCGAAAGTTATTGCACCAACTGGTCAAAAACAAGTTGGACAAGTCATATCCGGAGAAAGAGGGACGCTAGTTACGTTCTGTGTCATATTATCAGCTGCAGGTATGAGCATTCCTCCTATATACATTTTCCCTAGACAAAGAATAAGAGATGAGTATTTGTATGGATCAGTTTCCGGAGCTGTTGTCTTTGGTTCTAAAATCCTGATGGATGACCACAGAACTGTTTCCGTCTGTGCCAAAAAATAAATTAGATAAATAGTACTTACAAGAAACATATTAGAAAGTACATACAAGTATATTCCAAGAGAGAGAATCCATTGCTGCTGATTCTTGACAATCATAACACGCACATATCATTAGAGGCAATCAACTACTGCAGAAATAATCGCATTGTGCTATTATCATTACCCCCTCATTCGACACACCGCATGCAACCTTTAGATATATCTGTTTACGGTGAGCATGATGTAAAACTACCTTTAATGATCATATGAGCAGTAATCCTGGAAAAAACGATAAAGATTCAGGATATACCAAAACTTACCAAAGATCCATATTTACAATCCTTTACACCAGACAACATTCTTAAAGGTTTTGCTAAATCTGGAATATGACCAATAAATAGTTTGATATTCACTGACGATGATTTTCTGGCATCCACTGTCACTGATCGTGATAATCCTAATTCACTACCAAACTGCGAAGCTTCTCATATAAATCAAGATCCATCCACCATCAACGATGAATCGGTAAATGCAGCCATATTTATCATCGATGTAATTTCGTTCGTCATTAAGTTTTTCGGAAATACTCCAACCACTGAAACCTTATCCTAAGGCAGGTCCTAGACAAGAAATGAGGAAAAGAAAAGCAAAGGGTTGCTCAAAAATATACACATGCTCTGAAGAGAAAAATCTGATAGAAGCCCAAGAAGCCGAGAAAAAAGGAAAAAAATGGCCCATACAGTAAAGAGAAAAATTGTGAAAACAGTAAGAAACCGAAAAAGCGAACGGAATCGAGTGACTCTTCAGATTCCGAAACACCACTTCAAGGAATTTTAGATAATGGCGATTCTGATGTGGACAGCGTCTTTAGTGAATATTTTGATGAACTGGATTATCAGTTATTAGATGATGAAAGTCTAAGTATAGCAGATTATATCCTTGCGAAGTTTGCTACTAAGAAAACCATAAAACATTTTGTTGGAGTGATTGAGGAGGTGATTACTAATGATATATATTCAGCTGCCTATAATGTGAAATTTATGCGCAAGAAGGGAGACCAAGGTTTCGTTTTTCCTATTACTATAAGCTATAAGCTATAAGCTATAAGCTTCCGAAACCAGTAACCATCAAAGGAACCACTAGACAAGCTGGCTTTTTAAAGTTTGCTGTAAACTTTAATACTCTAGATATTCAGTAACTTATAAATGTTAGTTTAAAATATTTTGTTAAAGTGCCATTACAAGTTGGAATAACATTTTTGTGTATTAGTATAAATGAAAACTCAGTGTCAGTGTTTTCTGTGACTTTTTGTATTATGCCTGCCCCATACGACGTCCAGATGTGCCCCACATCCTGACAAATCTATTTTTTCTTTAAATCAGTTTTTTAGCAAAATTACTTATTAGTTCCTCCCTATTGTTTTAATCATTACTGAAAATATAATAGGTGGTCAACAGGTATGCATAAAAATAATGTTCCAACTACATTAAACAGCCACAATATCGGTTTCCAAAGTTAAGTGTCCGAACGTACTCCACTCTCCCCTACTATATACGTATTATAAGTGTGATCGTTTTGCGAAATAGGTAATTTATTACTTTACGAAGTTTTCGAAGGTGTTGATCAGCCTTAAAGTCGCCCAAACTTGTATTTTACAAGTCTGATCGTTAATATAATCGATATACACTAGCAATAACTATTATTACAATTCATTTTTCTTAAATATTTACTGGATACACTTAAAAAAAAATACTTTCACTATTTCGTGATTATTTTTTTTTAATAAGCAAGAGATACATGTAAGTCAATGCCTCCTTTCACATTAACATAAATAAAAATATGTTTCATGAAAAAATTCCCAACTGCAATCATATCTTATTGTTAGATGAATACAACTCTTATCAACTATTACCTATTCTATATTTCAAAAAATCAGTGTCTACAATGTATTTGTTTTATAATGTCGTTAATGGCATAACGTTATAGTCTTAATGTATATTGACAGCTTCGATTGGAACTAGTTAGTCAGATCCTTTATTTTGTGTCCTTATTAGAAGATCGTCAAAGCGAACAAATCTCATTATTTTCGTATACCTATTTCAACCCACTGAAGCAGCGTAAATGGGTTTGCTGAATGAAGTATTACAATTCCACAAATTCAATAGACTCTCTAAATCGTCGTGTCATAATGAGGATTTCAATAAATGCCTTAATTTAGTATTCGGCAACATTTTCGCGTAATCTTTGTATTTTATCTTTATTTGCTGGGTATTTTAATGTTTGTTTTTATTACAAAATTCGTAAAGGTGTAAATAAAAATTTTCATCGATATAAGTTGATAAAGAACGAAAAGTCTGTAGTAAATATTAAGTAATTAACAGTACATGCGCCAAAGTCTGTTAATGTTTTCTTTACTCTATTGATCAGATCTATTGACAATACCGGGTGTCCCAGAATTACTTAACAGCTGATATCTATGATTATAGTTCAAAATGTTGCTTTTTACATCTGTTAAAAAGCCACCCCAAGTATTTTTTTCAAATAGCCACCCTTTGTAACAAAATAGTAAAATTTACTCCCCACTTCATACCTATGATATGACACACCTGGTGTTCAAAAGTCGTTTTAGTGGTTATATTAAGTTAAATTGTAAAGCAATTTACACATTTTTACACCCTTCCTAAGCACTAAGTTAGATGTAAGTAAAAAAAAAACATACGTCAATGTGACAGTTCTGACAAACTTGGCCAGTTTCTACACAAATACCTATTAATGGATTTTCAATAATATTTGGTAATTACAGATATTTAATATTATTGTATGTAATATGCAATGTATATATAATATGCAATGTCAAGCACCCATTAGAAATAAAAACAATATCATAAATGTTTTAGTATGCTTTAAACCTACAAATATTTAAATTTAAGATTTCATTTAGGTCTATTTTAGTGGTGTCCCAGCAATAACGATCTATTTTGTATTAGAAATAAAACGTATACAGGAAAATACATATTAATAACAAGCCTGATCAGAACCTGAATGACGTTTATGACACTTATGATCTGTATAATCAATACGGCCTGTATAACTGATATGACCATTATGACCTTTATAGCTTATATGACACATGATCCTTAGGATATATATGGCATCTATGACATAAATTAATTTAATTATTTGTGTTACATTTATAACCTTGATGACCTGAATGACCGTTGTAACCCGTATGACTTCTATGATCCATATGACCTTTATAACCTATTTGACATCACTGACCTACATGAACTTAATTACCTCTATGACATTTATAACCTTGACAATTAGACTAGAAACTTAATAATGTGATATTTGAATTTTCCTACCTGAAAACCCCATAAAACGACACATCACATGAATACTTGTATCTTATTAATTAACATTAATATACAACAAAACAACTGCCCCCTCCCCTACTGTGTACAACAAAAAACTCAATCAGCCAAGTAAACATACATTAAATATTTGCCGGCACATACATTTTCAGAAATTTTTAATATTCTTAGATTTAATTTTACCCTCCATCCCGTATTCAAAGGGGGTATGGAAAAGAAGAATATGAGACTTTTATTTAGCTCTTTTCACAGTGGTGTTATTAAAATTTATGTTAAAAACATTTATTTTACCTAATTTGAATACTTCAACCTCCTGAACACCCAACCTAGTAAGCTAAAAACTTCTATACTTGCAGAATTTGTTACTTGTGAACTTGTTACTGTTATAATTGTTCTATACTTGTTGAATTTGTTTGTGCTTATTTATTATTTGTTATATGGATATTTTCATCGTTTTTAAAATAACCTATAGACAAGGAAAAAGTAGAGTAACCCCATTTATCCTCCATCCCCTTAACGGATTAGGGTCAAAATCTAATCAGCTCCAGACCTCATTATGATACATGAGTGTTCCAAATTTCGAGTTTATATCTTAACGCGTTTTCAAGTTATCGTGTATACAAAAAGGTTTACAAACAGACCAACAGACAGATAGACATAAAATTAAAATATTTTTCGCGCAAACTTAAAATCTCGATGTCTCATAACATCTTAAGTTTATTTAACTAAAAAAAGGTTAAAAAAAATTCATGAATACTATACGTCCACTCCATCACGTGGATGTGGAAGTAATTAGCGGAACAGTTTTAGCTATGCCACAGCTCGCTTTAAGACTTTAACAATTCAACCTCTTCAGGTGAGCCCTACGCAAATCCACGCCCACGCCCTTTAGTTCCGCACATGTTGGAGGCTGTGCGGAGTGTCGTTTTGTCTCGAATTTATGTTCTGGCATCACTTGAAGGCTCTCAAATTTGACTGGACCCACTGCATTCACCTCTACCGCAAGCGCTTGGTGCGCGCGCCAAGTGTTCTTTGCAACTTGGGCACGTGAACTTTTGCCTGGTTTAACAGTTGCAAGATGGGTTACCCAAACAGGTTCTTTTGCCTCTAATTTGAATTGGGAAAAAACCCTTTTTGGGGTGTTTTTTCCCTCGGGGGGGGGGGTTTGGGGGGAATTTCCCCCCCCAAGAAAAAAAAAAAATTGTCGCTGTTGTTGGGTCTGATTGTGAGTTTGAGTGGGTGAGTAAATGTAGTTAAATGTATGTGAAAGTGGCGATTCCCTTAGGCAATGGTTGTTCATATTGTGGCGAAAACACTAGTAGTATCCATCGCCGCCCGGTCAGTCGAACAGCAAAACAAGGGTTACTCACCGACACGTCACCGCGTTGCGTAAGCCTCCAGAACATTCCACAAACTTCGACCCCTTTCGAGAACCAGTGCTGGAATATGGCAGTATTAGCTAACCGGGTATATAGAGAGGCATATCGACGCGGAATGATTTAGTCTATCTTTGGGAATTGTGCGTCGCGGTCTTCGTAAGATAATCGAATATAAATTGTATTAAAATAAATTAGTGTTAGTAATAAGTGTTTAATCCGTATTTCTATTTAGTTAAATAAACAGTGTTAGTTGAAAGTGCGAGTTTGAATTTTTCTCACCTAACGAACCCGTAGTTTACAAAACGTTACAATATGATCATTTTAATTATTCTAGTACGAAAAAAATATGCCAAAATTAAACTTTATCTTTCTAAATGTGGGTTGTAGTGAAAATGTTTTATTTATACCGTGCTAATATTTCATCAAACCTATTCAGTTAAATATTTCTACGTATTTAAATGTTATATATACATTTAAATTTTAATTCTTCCGTTACTCATAAAGCCTACGTTCTGTCATACCCTGTATTGAAATAAATAAAATGCTGTTAAAACCAAATCTCTGTAAATAGTATGGATGATTTTTATGCAGCATAGAGACGAGCTTATCTTAATTGGAATTGTCAGCAATTATTGTTATTTTAGTTTCAGAATTTCTGTAAATTCGAAGAGAGTTATATCCAACAGAAATTAAAAGCAACGAGTAACTTCACCAGATGCGTATCACCTCTTTTTTCCCGCAAATTTATTCATATTTTTTTATTAAAAAATGGTACTTTACTGAGAACAGGAAAGAAAAATTAGAGATTCATGTGTCCATTTTGACTCTTCTGCACATATAAAAACAATGAAAAGTTTTTCAAGAAGGAATATAGAGAAGCTTAATAAAATGTTTTATTTTTTTTATGAAGCCTCTCTGGTTGTATTTTACAATGTAAATAACTATCCTTCGTCATTCATCATTAAAGTTAGGAAATGTGTGCTACAACGCAGGCCTCGACACTATACATCTTTTTTACTCATAAAAACGTGTTGTTGAAGAAACCAAATTTTATCTTTAGCCAAAAGTCACTTACAACTTAATCAAGATTATTCCTTAACAATTTCTCTATTACATACGTTTCTTGAAACTTATGTGACATGTATGTACTTTTAAACTTTTTAACATTTTCGCATTACTTTAGACCAAATTATGAAAGAACTTTCACAATGACTATTAAATCCTCTTTTGATACTTCTCTTGGGTTTAAAAACCTTTTTTTTATCCCCTTTTCCTTTTTTTTTTTTTTTTTTTCTTTTTGAAATACTTAAAACAAAACAAACGAATTTCTTTCATTCTTGAGATTAACGTGAAAAACTAGACTTTCTTGACAGATAAATGGAAAGTATATCGTACCAGATTTTAATAGCTTTAATAAACGGTGTGCTGCATAAATGTCCTAATAAAAGACTACACATTTCATAGATTAAGTTTTGTCAAGTCTTAGCTATTCATCCATGCTCCCTTCTTGCTTCCTTTCCCCATAAAAAATATACTCAGTGGTTTCTTTTATTGGTACCTACATTCGCCAAAATGAGAAGCTCGTCTACAAATTTCTCTGTAACAGTTTTTGCAACAGTTTCCAGAGAGTTATGTAAGGTACGTATAATCAATAAACAAACTAATTAATTTCGACATGTTTTACTTAATTATATGTGGTCTACTAATATTTTTCAAGTACCTAAATAATATCTATTGCATACAAAATAATTTTTTGTCAGAAATCGTCCGTATTTTGTCAATTAACCACCATGTAAAGATACCATGATTTCAGTGTGACAAAAAAGTCATAGGCAAAAAACTCCCCATAGTCATTTTCATCATATTAGTGTGCATGTTCAATGGCAAACTCAAATAGAATTAACATTATTAATAAAGATTAATAATGTCCAAGTTGCAGAAGTTCTTCAGGAAAATTAAAGCAGCCAATACTAATCAGTAGTCTCAACATACTATTAAAACGACTGAAAATGCAGTATACCATGGTTTGGAAAATGTTACACCAAATCCTAAAAATTTATCCTTGTAAATTTCAACGACTGTTTGATTTGAGGAAGGCAGATTTGACAGTTAGGTACGATTTTTCTTTGCAAATATTGGCTTTTATTGAAATGAACCCGAATGGTTATTCCGTATTTTTTGGACGGATGTGGCACATTTTTCTGTTAATGCTAGACTCGACACTGTCGAATATGGTCTATCGAAAATCCACATGCATTCATTCAGAAAAGTCTTCATGACAAGAAAGTCACTGTTTTATGGGGCTTCACATCTACTTTTATCATTGATCCTCTTTTTCCAATAAAGACAGAATGAGGAGGTCGTAACTGTAACTTTTACTGGCGAATGATACCTGCAAATGTTAAGAGATTATGTATGTAACACAGCTGCAAAATGAGGACGTAATTGAAAACATATTTTTATACAGGATGGATCATCTCTGCACATTTACAGACCAGTTAAAGACTTGTTAACTGCCGTTTTTCAAGGTCGTGCTCTAAGCAGACCTTTTGAAAATATATGGCCACTAAGATCGCCTGAACTGATCCCAGTGGATTTCTGGGCCTGAAGATATCCACAAAATTTAGTGTTTAGAATACAATCGACAACGCTGGAAGAATTAAAATAAAATACATTATTAAGGAGCGTTGCTGCAATTCAACCAGAAATGTTGTATAATACTGTGTAGGTATAATTTTGAGGAGAGGTTGGTGCTTTTACACTACCAAAATGGAAGTCATATTGAACAGTTACGGTAACCAATGTCGGACACAAACTCTATTATTTAAGGAATTCAGTTTCTATTGAAGTTATATTAGTTAGGAAATAAACTGCTCGTCAAAATTAGCGTTTTAGATGACACGTTTTAGATGAGCGCCATTTTCGTTCTGTTTGAGCTAGAGACTTGCGGTTCGAAAATTCCGGTAGCCTACAGGGTTATTTTTAATGTCAAGAAGTCGCTACAATGTTACTTAAATGGTTCGCCGTCCACGCCCCAAAAACCAACCCCATGCCGAAATTTGAATTCGCAAGATTTTGACGGTAAATTCAGAATCCTACAAGATGGACTAAGAAGGACGCTGTCGGGTAAAAACCCTATTCTGGCACACATTACGACCTCCCTAACAAGTCCTGAGTATTTGGTCACTGCCCCACCCTTTCAACCCATTTTCAGCCCCCGTGATTCATCCCTCTGCTGTTATGCTGGGTTTAACATGCTCTGACCACTGGTTGGCGGTTTCATTGATCCAAATGCTGCTAAATTCAATTGGTATGGGGTGTCACAACCAATTTTCAGCCGCAGACCATTCAAACATCCCTCCAGGCCATCGCAACACCTACCCCCCCCCCCCCATCCACCCCCTCTGGTTCCACCACTGTTGGAGGCTATATAGGCAGCCGTTTGGTCTCTAATTCATGTCCTAGCATCACATGAAGTATCTCGAAGTTGACTGGACTCACTGAGGACCGTCGATTGAACGCCAAAAGTAAAATTTCACACCCCAAGCTACCCCTTGCAAAGTTGCTACGCTGAAGGGATATAAGCAGGTCTCTACACGTGGGATGACTTAGAAAGAGTTCCTGAGTACTTAGTTCGTCTCTTTCAAATAATTTGTGTCCCAGCACCCTCTTTTTTAACACCCTGAAAAAAATTTTTGAGTGGACGAAACTACTTAAATGAGAGGTCGTTGAGTAGGTGCAACCTTCCCTTACACTTGTGCGAATCGGCAATCGTGAAATCCGTGAGAGAGACGCTCTGTGAGCGCGACAAGTGTTCCTTGCAGCTTGGGCAAGCGAACGCTCGACATTCCCAACGTCTGGAAGGCAGGCCACCCCTAAAAACATCTGCCCAATGTTACGGCAAAGAGGGTGACGGAAGGGTCGGTTCTGCACAAATTTTGCCAGCGAAAATCTTTTCAGATTTTAGTTGTGCTTTAGGAATTTGTTGCAGGAGAACACTGTTGAACTGTAACAGAAACTAAACTTTGGGTTACAGAGTTCAAATAAGACGGAACAAATCTTTTAATGAACTGACAACTTCAAAAAAATATTTGTCAAACTCCAAAAAATTGCGTGACACTGGATAGGTGTTGTAAGGGTGGCCTACCTTCCAGGCGTTGGGAAAGTCGCGCGTTCGCTTGACCAAGCTGCAAGGAACACTTGTCGCGCTCACCGAGCATCTGTTTCACGGATTTCACAATTATCGATTCGCACAAGTGTAAGGGGAGATTGCACCTACCCAACGACCTCTCATTTAAGAATTTTCGTCCACTCAAAAATTTTTTGCAGGGTGTTAAGAAAAGAAACTGCTGGGACACAAAAAAGGATTTGAAAGAGACGAATTACTCGGGGTGGACCGGAATGGGTTCAGGCTTACTCAGGAACTCTTTCTAAGTCATCCCACATGTAAAAACCTGCTTACATCCCTTCAACGTATCAAATTTGAGAGGGGTAGCTTGGGGGGTGGAATTTTACTTTTGGCGCTCAATCGACGGTTCCGGTGAAACCAGAGGGGGGTGGATGGGGGGGGGGTTGGTGTTGCGATGGTCTGAAGGGATGTTTGAAGGGTCTGCGGGTGAAAATTGGTTATGACACCCCAGACCAATTGATTTTAGAAGCATTTGGATCAATGAAACCGCCAACAAGTGGTCAGAGAATGTTAAACCCAGCATAACTGCAGAGGGATGAATCACGGGGGGCCGAAAATGTGGGGTGGGGAACGGTGGTGAACGACCAAATGCTCAGGAATTGTTGGGGAGGTCGTAATGTATGCCAGAATAGGGTTTTTTACCCGACAGAGTCCTTCTGAGTCCATCTTGTAGAACTCTGAAGTTGCGGTCAAAATCTTGCAAATTCAAATTTCGACATGGGGTTGGTTTTGGAGTGTGGACGGCGAACCATTTAAGTAGCTCAAGCAGAACGAAAATGGCGCTCATCTAAAAAGTGTTACGCTAATTTTGACGAGCAGTTTATATCCCTTTATATATTTTATGATGATTATGTGATTTTATGATTTTGTACCTGTAGAACACGTTGACTCAAAGCAGTCATGACAGATCCGCGCATGCACCACAGCGAATTTTTTCGATGAAAAGATCTCGCGTATGAATTCGCAGTTCATATGCTGAATTTCGCATTTGATCTTTTCGCAACGGTTGCTCTCAGGTAACTGTGATGATATCACGTATACAACTGACAGACACTTATCGTTCTTGTCATCAATTATTACTGTATCCGGGGGGACGCGTTGTGCCTCTTTTAGATAGTCGCACTCTCCTGTGATTCCTGCCCGTCTCTCAACCGCTCCCTCTTTTTCCCACCCCTGATTTACGAAAGAGCTTTGAGAATTGCCGATTATTGTTTCTCCTCCGACGAAATTTGTAGGTTGTTTTGTAGGGCATTTGCTGCATTTGCATTCGAAATGAGGTAGGGAATAGTGAAATGTCATTTTAAGTGGCCGGATTCTAGTCCAGGCGATAAGGATAATGGTAAATAAAGCGCACAGTTAATTTAATGTGCTATTAGGGGGAAGGGGGTTATTCGGCAGAGACTAGTGAATCAGCTTCATTTGGGGAGTATAACGTACGTCCTTTGTAATAGTAAACTAGAAGGGTCCTTTGGAATTAGTATTTTTTTTTTACTTGTGATTAAATATTAAAAGCAGTTTCATTGTGAAAGGGTAGCGCATTTTTTGATTTGATTATAAACGAAACATATATGTTTGTGATATGAAGGTATTTTGTCTATTTACTTTTGTTCTTGAAAAGTATGTGCCTACTTTCTGTCCTGAAACTGTGATAAGTAAAATAAAAACTTGTATTGTTAATTTTGTGTCAAGTTTGTCTGAATTTGATTAACTATTATATAATTCTTTTATATTGAAACGTAATGTGCTATTTTCAGTACTCTGCTATAAGTATTACAAAAGATTGGACGCGTTTTCCACAAACAATTTCCACAGATCAATTTTAATTTGTTTATTTCACCCTTTTTGATGTACCAACACGAAGATGGAACTAGCAGCAGTCCATATAAGACACTAATTTTTTTCATGATAACTGACAGAACTGTGTTTCCGGCGAAATTTTGTTGAGTATCACCTTATGGGTAATATTTTATACACCTTTATATTAGAAATAAATAGAAAAAACTAAGATTTTTTTTGTGGAAAATTAATTATTATTTAGTAGGTACATATGTATGTACTTGATTAGTTTTATAAATGAATATCAAGGAATACAACCCTTTTTTTTTAATTTCTGATTGATTTAAAAAAAGTAAAAACCAGTCTCAAACGGTTTTTTATGTTCAATCCAGATAGTATAACGGTTTTACTAAAGCTGCTTATATGCATCGTGTTTCATGTTTCATGGAGCCTCATCTCGCTTATCTAGAAATAGAATATTTTGAAATTTAAGTGATAAAAATATATTTATAGAACGATGTAAATTCATATTATTTATATTTTCATGTAAAACAATATAACTTTAGTCATAAGGGTTAGATTAACAATATAAAAAGCCGATGCATTTTTAAAAACTATGTATTAACGATTTTGTTATGAGAAAAAATAATAACATATTCTTATTAGGCATCCTCAGAAATCCTACTGTAGCAAATTTGAGGAATATACAATAACAAGAAAACGTTTTTCCCGCAAAAATTATGTTCTGTGACAAAAGTTGTTTACTAGAAGAAAAATTCTGAACAAACATAATAATCATACAAGGGCAGAAGAAAATCCACATATTACACAATATGGACATTATCAAAATGAATTTAGAATAACATATCAAGCAACAAGTGAATGCCCCTCCCATGGACACAGTTGAAGAATTAAGAGAACAACTTCTAGTATTTCTCTTAATTCTTCTAGTCGAATGCGAATTAAAACAATATTCACAGTATTATGCCGTGTATGCGTTTTAATTTGAAAAAAGAATTGATGCATGTATTTGAAATAACGGTGGTTATTTTGAAAATGACTTCATTTGAAGAAATAATTATTATTTAGTCTTCATTATTAAGGTTTTGTTATTTTTCTTATTTACTTTGCTTGAGGTTTTGGTTTGTCTATTCATTAAATAGTTAAGTTAAATTTTCAACTATGGTTTTATTCTCAACTTTGTTATTTGTATTTTTTATAGTGGGTTTTCTTATGTAAGTAGCGCAAATAATATCGGGTTTGAATAATTAATTTCAACATACTCTCATTACGTCTTAAGCGTTTAGCTATAATAACTCGCACATTCTTTGAATCAAAAACATAACGAAAATATCAAATGTATGTTGCTTTCCTGGCCAACTTATTATTTATTTATTTAGTGTGGATATGCGAAAATATTCAATCAGTTTTTTTTTCATTTCTCTCGAAAACGGTGCATTTTTCGCGTTCCGAACAAGTATACTTTTTTCTAGAGAATTAAATTGTGCATTACACTATTTGGCTCGGATTGAAATTCGTCTATAAAAATAGTAACATGACATGTTTGTCACTAAATGCCCTGCATGGGGTAATCAGATGTTGGCCTCATCATTTTGTTTGGGACTATTTATTGTACTTTTTACCAAATTTGAGCCACGTTGAGTCGGTGGTTTTGAAAATATTTGAAAGAATCTTCGCATCGCCCCGTTTGGTGGGCTGCAGTACTGTTAAGAATGACCTTAGAGCGAAGTAAAATACGTGTTGGTTTATTTTTAATGTAGTAGGTATAATAATATGCCATTAATTTTTAGTCAAATATTTTTGAATCACCTTGTATAAATTTAAATTTAAACATAAACAAAGTTAAAGTTTAAGTTTAAACATAAACAAAATATGCCCATATTTAAATAAATAAAGTTGTTGACGAAGTAGAAAGTACCTAACCATGTAGACATAATTTCGTTAAGTTGTGTTATATTTACAACTTAATAAATCTGTCTGACATATTAAAGTTATGAAGGCAGTCTTATTTAAAGGCAGGCAATCTAGACTTGTATTTTACCTAACTTGATTAACGTCTGCAACAGAGAAAGCTGGGAAAACCTTCACATTTCATGGTAAAATTTCAAAAAGCAGCGACAAATTAATTGCAGGTTCGCAATTATTAAAGTTGGAATGACGGTGAAATTGCTAAGACAAAAGTATTTATTCTGAAGGCATTTAACACTTTTACCGGATTTAAAAAGAGCAAATGTGTATTTTCTGACAATATGAGGAATTAATGGTATACGTTGTTATTTATTTATTTATTTTTTTTTTTTTGTATAGAAAATTATTAACTAAGTCCCTCACTGGCTATATTGTGGCTGGTAAGTACTGCCACAAATTAATTGATTTAATGATTTGTTGTTGAATATTGCATCTTTTAATTATTTACTGAAGTGGTATCAGCTGATACGGATAGCCTTGCCTTACAACCTCTGTATAGAAATAGTAAGACTATTTATCAGTAGAGTAGTTAGTTAGAACATTACAAAACGATTAAATAAAAAAATAGAAGAATATGGAAGTAAACATTGAGCTCGTCTCTTCCTTTATCTACCTCACCATATACTCTTGCAATATTTACTTCTGGACACTGGAATCTACAGCGACTATTTAAAAGGAGGTGGGGGCGGGGGGGGGGGGGGGGGGGGGGGGGGGGGACAAGAAAAAAAAACACCAGAAAAGAAGTATGGTTTGTGTGGGGGGGGGGGGGGGGGGGGGGGGGGGGGGGGGGGGGGGGGGGGGAATTAAAAATAATTGAAAATATATTTTAAATTGTTTAAAAAAAAGAGAGAAAAAAGGGGGGGAAAAAAAAAAAAAAAAAAAAAAAAAAAAAAAAAAAAAAAAAAAAAAAAAAAAAAAAAAAAAAAAAAAAAAAAAAAAAAAAAAAAAAAGGGGGGAAAAAAAAAATTTTTAAAATAAAGGGGGTTTGGGGGGGGTGGGGGGGGGAAAAAAAAAAAAAAAAAAAAAAAAAAAATTATTTTTTTTGTTTTTAAAATTTTTTTTTTTTTTTTGGGGGGGGGGGGGGGGGGGGGGAAAAAATTTTTTTCCTGTCCCCCCCCCCCCCCACCAAAAAAAAAAGGGGGGGGATTGTTTTTTTGTTGGCCCGGGGGGGGGGGGGGTTTCCTTCGGGGGGGGGGTCGGGGAGGGGGGGGGGTTTTGGGGGGGGGGGGAAGGGAGAAAAATTTTAAATTTTTCGGGGGTTTTCATCGTCAACAAATTTTAAACCGCCTTGAAACCCTTTTCTAAACGGAAATTTTTTCCTTTCCTCAATTTCAGTTCGCATGTAGCGGATTGGAATATTTCCAAATTTTTTCCAAAAAATTTGCAAAAGTTTTTTTTTGCGAGGATATGCTAATGAAATATATGTTTTGTAATCTCCTTTAATTGATATGTCGTGAAATTTTTAAAATAAACAGTACAGCTCTAAAAAATATATCAAAGCAAATAAAAACGAAAATATCTTAAACGACAATACAAGTGATACAAATTTGTGAAAGGATTAAAAAAGATTACTTACTGAAACAATTGTTTTGTCACTATGTAGGCTCTTTTTTTAGGAAAGTGCCCCCCCGACCTCAGTGAAGACTACTATCATATAAGGTGTAGTTACCATTAATATTTGTTGTGATTTGTTCGCTACTTTGAGTACTGGGACTAGAATAAGAATTTGTAAAGAATTTATACCGAAGTTTTTTTATTGATTTTGCCGAAATTTTTGATAATATGGTCAATTATCATTTTTTTTTTTGAACAATCATCACGTTTTTTATTAAACAGCCAATCTATAAAAAATTAAACTTTAAATCGAACTGTTAACGATGCTGTCAAATAACGTCAGTTTTATCAGAAATGGATCATATATACTAAAATATAAATAGTGGAAAGAGCATGGACGCAATACTATATTTCATTCATACAAAGCTTACAAAAGTGGAAAAAACACCGTAGGTTTAAAATAAAGAGAATTTGGTAATCCTAGTTTTCCTATTGTTATAAAAGGTATATTCGCAGAAATATTCATAAACAAATAATTAGCGGAGGGAAAAAAAATTTTTTGGGGGGGGTGGGTTTTTTTTGGGGGCGGGGTTTTTGTAGGGGTTGTTTTTATTATTAGGGGAGAGGTTTTTTTTGAGGACCTTTTTTTTTTTATAAAAAATTTTTTTTTAAAATAAATTTTTTTTTTATTTTGGTTTTTTTTGTGGTTTATAATTTATAATATATTTTTTTATTTTTATTTTTGTTTGTTTTTGGGGGTGTGTATTTTTGTAAATAAGAAGAAAAAGGAAAAAAAAAGAGGAATATCAACCACGCGGGGGCCCCCCCCCCCCCACCCACCGTTCTCTTTCTTAATTTACCCTTTGTGTGGGGGGTGGGTGGTGGGGGGGGGGAGTGTTTGGAGGGGGGGGTTTTTTATGGTGGGGGAGAGGTGTGGGGGGGGGGGGGGGGGGATAAAAATTTTAGGGGAGGGGGGAGGGGAAGGAGGAGGAGGGGAGGAGGGGTTTGGGGGGATAAAAAATAGGAGGGAACATACAAAAAAACAAAAGACCACAGAGAAAGGAGGGGGGGGGGGGGGTAGGGGGGTGGGGGGGGGGGGGGTATGGGGGGGGGAGGGGGGGGGGGGGGGGGGGCGGGGGGGGGGGGGACGCGTGAAAACACAGAGAGGGGGGCGGGGCGGGGGGGGCGGGAGGGCGGGGGGGGGGGGGGGGCGCGGGGGGGGCCAAAAGCAGAGAAAGAACAAACACCCACCCCCTTCCTCTTAATTAATTTTAAAAGTAAAAAAAACAAACACACACCCCCCCCCCACCCCCCCCCCCCCCCCCCCCCCCCCCCCCCCCCCCCCCCCCACCCACCACCCCCCACCACCCCCCCCCCACCCCACCCCCCCCCCCCCCCCCCCCCACCCACAAAAACCACCCCCCCCCCCCCCGCCCTCTCCGGGAAGAAAAAAGAGACAGCGAGAGGGGGGGGGGCCCCCCCCCCCCCCAACACAAACAAAAAAAAAAAAAACAAAACCCCCCCACCGGGGCCCAAAAAAAAAAAGGGGGGGGAGGGGGGGGGGGGGGCAAAAAAAAAAAAAAAAAAAAAAAACAAAAACAAAAAACAACCATCCCCCCAACACAGGGAAAGAGGACCCCCCCCCCCCTTCTCAAAAAAAGGGGTTTTTTTTGTTTTGGGGACGGGGGGGGGGGGAAAAAGGGGAGGGGGGGGTTTCTATGTATTTTCTGGGGGTGGGGGGCTTCTTGGAAGAGAGAGGAGGGGGGGTTGGGGATGGTGTTTTCCTAAAAAAGGAGAGGATATGTGGATCCCACCCGCCACCCCACAAAAAAAAAAAAAAAAAAGAATAAAATCCTATTGTGTTTGTGGTGGGGGAGAGGAGGGAGGAGGAGGGGTTGGGGGGGGGGTGGGGGGGGAAAAATGTGGGGGGTTTTTCTGGGGGGGGGGGGGGGGGGAGCAACAGTTTGTGGGTGGGGGGGGGGGGGGGGGGGGAGGGGAGACCCCCCCCCCGGGGGGGGGGGGGGGGGGGGGGGGGGGGGGGGAGGGGGGGGGGGGGGGGGGGGGGGGGGACCCCCCGGGGGGGGGGGGAAAAAAAAAAATTTTTCCCCCCCCCCCAAAAAAGGGGGGGGGGGGGATGGGTGGTTGGGAGGGGGGGGGGGGGGGGGGGGGGGGGGGGTGGGGGGGAGAGGGGGGGGGAGGGGGGGGGGGGGAAAAAAAAAAAAGAGGGAGGGGGGGGGGCCCGGAAAAAAAAAAAAAAAAAAAAAAAAAACCCCCCCCCCAAAAAAAAAGAGGGGGGGGGGGGGGGGGGGGGGAGGGTGGTTGTTGGGGGGGGGGGAAAAAATATAAAAAAAAAAAAAAAAAAAGAAAAAATATAGAAAAAAATAAAAAAAAGGAAGAAAAACAAAAAAATAAGAGGAGAAAGAAAAAAAAAAAAAAAATAGCACACCCCCCACGCGGGGGGGGGGGGGGGGGAGGGGGGGAGGGGGGGGGGGGGGGGGGGGAGGGGTGAAAAAAAAAAAAAAAATAAAAGGGGGGGGGGGGGGGGGGGGGGGGGGGGCCGGCCCCCGGGGGGGGGGGGGGGGGGGGGGGGGGGGGGGGGGGGGGGAAAAAAAAAAAAAAGGGGGGGGGGGGGGGGGGGGGGGGGGGGGGGGGGGGGAATTTTTTTTTTTTTTTTTTTTTTTTTTTTTTTTTGGTTTGTTTTTTAAATTTTTTTTTGGAAAAAAAAAAAAAAAAATATAATTTTTTTTTTTTTTTTTTAATTGGGGGTGGGGATAAAAAAAAAAAAAAAAATTTTTTTTTAAAAAAATATTTTATAAAAAAAAAGGGGGGGGGGGAAAGAAAAAAAAAAATATATTTTTAAAAGGGGAAAAAAAAAATTAAAAAAAATTTAAAAAAAACCCGGGGCCCAAAAACAGCTGTTCCCCAGTGTTATTTACCACACTGTACTTGTCGAAGCTTTCACCGTTGCAGCTACAAGAGAAATGAGTTTTGGACATAATTTCAAGTTTTGTTTAGGTACAGGGCCAGGGGCAAACCTACTTTCGGTGCACTGTATTCTAACAGTCGCTCATCGCTGTCGAAATCAAAATGCAAGCGAACCAGCGTGGAAGTAGAATCGCAACGAGGCATTTCTATACTTATTGTAAACAACACTCTGAAATGCAGTAAATATAAACTGATTCCATGTCAGTTGCGTACGAGGCGTACTGCCTAATCTTAAAACCTGAACCCGTAGCGTTAATCAGGACCCCTCAAAATTCGGATATGCGAAATGTGAACAAAAAATTAACAAGGTGTTCTATAAGGTACTTTCTATTCAATTTCAAAGTTGAGCAAAATATCAAATTTATTTGCTCAACTAGCTAGATGAGTCAAATGTGCCATAATGAATAAGTAATGTCAAAACAGTCGAGTGTTATATATGTAATCATTAAAGGCTCTAAGCCGGAGATGAACAGGTTCGGATTTCGTTCATTAACGTGAATTCTACCGCGTGCACAGAACTGAAGTCGTTAAATATGTAATTTAGCTATTTCGGCATATCAAAAATCATGTCTTACGTAACAAAACAACATTCATTACATCTTCATGTCGGTTAAGAGTCATCTTCAGAATGGCAGTGTTCATATGTAATCACTAACATTTTTTTCTAAGTTAGCTGCTGTAAAATTTCGACGTGTATCACTTAATATTAATTTGTGTAATGAAAAGTTGTTGATGCATGATCTGTATTGCACAATGTTTGAAGGTAAATCTTAAGTTACGTGCCATCTAGATAGTTGCATATATTTTCTAAAATATAGTATCAAGGGTTATTTTGAAAGATTTAAAGCAATTTGTCTTTTATCGTAGTGCTGAGAGAACTTGTGGTCTCAGTATTAATCTTGTTTTGAATATCATGCAGGATTTGAAACTGATCACGTAACGATAATCCATGTGTTTCCAACGTTTGTACAGCATTAATTAAGATACTGTAATTGCTATTAATATACACGGTGGAGACTTTAACTGGAATATATTCGCTAGCGGGGTGGTGAATGATTTTTCAAAAAAATTCCCGAGACACGTCAACTTTTAAATGTATTTACCTACATTTTGCAAGTAATATGAAAAATATAGCCCATCAGGGGTGGCTGAAACCACCCTCGACATGATTTTTTCAAATGCAACCCTATGGCTTGTGACCCTTCATTGTAAAGCTGGTGGAAAGAGGAATCCAACGCACTGATCAAATTTTAATTTTTAGTATGTTTGCAGGGTTGCATACAATTAAAACAATTTAAAAATTAAATTTATTTTCAACGTAACACTTGTTCAAAATGTGCACCATTCACTTGTTGGCAGCATCCCAGTCTGTGGTAGGTTTCGTCCCTTACATTATGCAACATTTGCGGTGTTATTTTTCCGATTTCCTCTCTTATCCTTTCCTGCATTTTTGCTATGTTGTTGGGTTTCTGAATGTAAACCCTACTTTTAAGATGTCCCCACAAAAAGAAATCCAGTGGTGTAAGATCTGGAGATCTTGCTGGCCACTCAATACCTCGCCTCCCAATCCACACACCGGGAAAAATTCTGTCCAGATACTGACGAACAATGGCAGCATAGTGTGGTGGGGCCCCATCTTGCTGAAACCATAACCTCTCGTCGGTCAAGTTAGGGTTTAAGGGGTTTGGAAATAAATGACATAGCACTGGCATTAGTTCGTGCTGGAGTAAACGCAAGTATCTTGCTCCATTAAGAGTGTCATCAAACAAAAATGGTCCTACAATTCTATCTTGTATTATTCCCGCCCACACATTAGTTTTCTGTGGGCGCTGAATATGAAGTTCCCTCATCCAATGGGGGTTCTCTTCAGCCCAGTAACGACAATTTTGGCGATTTACGTGCCCATTTAATGTAAAAGTAGCCTCGTCAGAGAAAACTATCCACTCTAAAGATAACTGGTTTTGATCAATACAAGTCATCAATAAATCGCAAAATTCCACTCGTCGATCTTGATCATCTTCCAGTAGCTCTTGAACAGCTTGCATTTTATATGGGCGTTTTTTCTCATATTTAAGTATTTTTAAAACTGTTTTGTGATTAAGATTACTATCACGGGCCAGTTGACGGGCTGGAGTGATTGGATTTTCTTCTAGAGCAAGCAACAAATTCAACTTCGTGTCGTCATCAACAACAGCCTGCCTCTTACTTGGTACTTTCCTGACATGACCCATCTCTCGATATTGTGCCTCAATTTTACTAATGGTACCTTGATTTAGTGGTGGCAAGTCAGGATGCGTTTCTCGAAACAAGCGAACAACTTCGCATTGAGTTCGCGCCTATCATCATTTCCAATCATCATCAAAATTTCGATTTTTAGTGATTCAGGTAAATAAGACATTTTCACCAATTTGAAATAATACTTCGTTTCAAACTCTGAATACAGCATACAAACTAAATTACTCTTTGCGGCCGTGTAAAAACACTAGCAAAAAATAACAAATATCAGTTGTGGCAAAAAATTGCTTGGAATTTTTTGTGGGGACATATGAAAAGTAAGGTTTACATTCCAAAACTAAACAACACACATTTTGAGTACGAAATTGTTGCGTTAAAAATAAATTAAACTATAAAATTACGTTTTAATTGTATGCAACCCTACAAACATACTAAAAATTAAAATTTGATCAGTGCGTTGGATTCCTCTTTCCACCAGCTTTACAATGAGGGGTCACAAGCCATAGGGTTGCATTTGAAAAAATCATGTCGAGGGTGGTTTCAGCCACCCCTGAAGGGCTATATTTTTCACATTACTTGCAAAATGTAGGTAAATACACTTCTCGCAAAAATTAAAGGAACAAAAAAATTTTCGAAATTTTTGGCAATTTTCAAAGGCTGTATTTCAGTGAAAAATGGCCGTACAGGAATTAAAAAAACATAGCTTTAAAGCTGAGACTCTAGTTTTCGAATTTTTTGGTTAAACATTTTTTGGAGCAGTCACAATTCTTGGATAAAGCACGAAGAAAAATTTTCAATTTTTTACATTTTTCTCTACGGGATGGAAAAATTTTTCGAGCTAGACCAAGCAAGGTCATAGCCGTTTATTCGCTTCAATTTGCTTTTTTGGAGTCATATACACCATTTTCTTCAAGATATCAATTTTGAATGCAAAAAGGATCCTTTTTCACTCAACTGCCGATATCTCTGAAACACTGGTCGCCCAGCGAGCGGACGGGGGTTCGTTTTCTGCAGAAAAATTTCCTACAAAAATCTGTCATGGTTGATTGGAAAACATTTTTTCCAGCTGTAAGTTAAAGTGAAAAAAAGAGCAAAAAAATGCCATTTTCCCTTTTTTTGGTTAATCGACTGTATCTTCGATAATATTGGAGGAAATGCTTAGGTTAGAAGAAAATTTTACGGTCTAATGTACCCCAAGGCCCCCTAAATCGGTAGATCGATCGGTTCAGCGGTTTCCCTGACCGATTGATTGAAATTTTGAAAAAATTAAGGGAACAAGATTTTTATTCCTTAAACTTGACCTAATCTTTTCAAAAATCAATAATTCGTTTTTTACTTTTCACTCAATTTTGGTTTTCTGAAAATTGATTAACAAAAAAAAATCCAAAAATTTTTCAAAAATTTCGAAAATTCAATTTTTTTATTTAAAAAAAAAAAAAAAAAAATTTTTTTTTGTTTTTAAGAAAATCAGTTTCTGACAAAAATTTTCATTGATGACTGGTTACCGCCGGCTTAGGTTATCCAAGCATACCACGTGGGTTGCACGGTCGGATTTACGCTTCTTTTGTGGTTACGCACGTGTGTTAATGATTCTTCGGAAAAAATGAGACCCTGTGGTTCGTCAGCTCCACAGTATTTAACGACTCCACTCATTTTCCGAAGGGTGTGTGTGTCAGTGTCGTGTAAGCAATTTTTAGAAGAAAAATGAGACCCTGTGGTTCGTCAGCTCCACAGTATTTTACGACTCCACTCATTTTTAAAGTGTGTGTGTGTGTGTGTGTGTGGGTAAAAAATGTATCACTCAAATTTCGCACAAGAGTACCGTGGGCGCCTTACGGGTATCAACTTTAATTTTATTCAATAAATTTTTTTAAGGAAACTAAAGGTTTGAATGTGTCCATAGCTTAGCGGGTGTCAGAAATGGCCTCTTGTTTTTTTTTTTAATTTTCCAAAAAAAATTTTTTGGAAATTTTGGAAATTTTTGAAAAAAAATTTTCGGATTTTTTTGTTAATCAATCCTTCAGAAAACTCAAAATTGAGTAGTCAAAAAAATTAAATTATTGATTTTTAAAAAGATTGGTCAAGTTTAAGGAACAAAAATCTTGTTCCCTTAATTTTTCAAAATTTCAATCAATCGGTCCAGGAAACCGCTGCACCGATCGATCTACCATTTAGGGGGCCTTTTGGGGTACATTAGACAGTAAAATTTTCTTCTAACCTAAGCATTTTCCCCAATATTATCGAAGATACAGTCGATTAACCAAAAAAAGGGAAAATGGCATTTTTTGCTCTTTTTTCACTTTAACGTTACAGGTGGAAAAAATTTTTTCAATCAACCATGAAGATTTTTGTAGGAAATTTTCTGCAGAAAACGAAACCCCTGTCCGCTCGCTGGGCGACCAGTAGTTTCAGAGATATCGGCAGTTGAGTGAAAAAGGATCCTTTTGCATTCAAAATTCGATATCTTGAAGACAAATGGTCGTATCTGACTCCCCTAAAAAAGCAAATTGAAGCTGAATAAACAGGCTATGCGACCTATGCATTAGTCTAGCTCGAAAAAATTTTCCATGCCCGTAGAGTGAAAAAAAAAATGTAAAAAATTTGGACAATTTTTTCTTGTACTTTATCCAAGAATTGCATGCTACCGGTGCTCCAAAAAATTTTAACCAAAAAATTCGAAAACTAGAGTCTTCAAGCTTTAAAAGCTATGTTTTTTTTCCTGTGCCATTTTTCACTGAAATACAGCCTGTTGAAAATTCCAACAAATTTCGAAAATTTTTTTGTTCCTTTAATTTTTGCGAGAAGTGTACATTTAAAAATTGACGTATCTCGGGAATTTTTTTGAAAAATCATTCACCACCCCGCTAGCGAATATATTCCAGTTAATGTCTCCATCGTGTATACACTAAGATCTTTCAGTTTCTTCCAAAGTTGTTTACTAAGTACTATTTCGGCTATTATTTACGCAAAATTCAAGATAACTCTTTTTCTCGTTAGATATAGCAATGTTTGTATAGTTACGAATGTCTTTATAATAATTCCAATGTTGTTCACTTTTGGTTTTTTAAATTTATTTA
The DNA here is from genome assembly GCA_029963805.1 of Aromia moschata. Classification (NCBI taxonomy): domain Eukaryota; kingdom Metazoa; phylum Arthropoda; class Insecta; order Coleoptera; family Cerambycidae; genus Aromia; species Aromia moschata. Next base: position 744,172 of record JAPWTK010000151.1, on the reverse strand, counting down.
GATCTCTATATTTCAGAGAGATCAAGAGTTTAATATTATCGGTTAACCAAGGCGGCTTCGGCCTTTTAATTTTCATATTTTTAACAGGCGCTAGGGTATCAAAAATATTCAGAACTAATATATTGAAATACTGAACTTTATCATTAATGTTTTGTAAATAAAACAGATCATCAAAAGGAGTTAATCTTAACAGTTCACCTAACACTTCATTATCAATACGCTTTAGATTTCGAGTGCTAAATATCTATTCCTTATATTTTTCAGAATCGATTTTTAAAGAACAAAATACTGGATAATGATACTGGATTTATTACATATTAGAATAATATCTAATAAAGTAGAAGAATTTTGCGTAACCCTTGTAGGAGTATTTATAATTTGTTTCAAATTGAATGACTCCATGCAGTCAATGAACATAACAGATTTTTGACTTACAGTATCCAACAAATTGATATTTATTTCACCTCCACAAATAATATCACTACAAATAGGTATAAATTCAGATAGAGGCTCTTCAAGACTGTGAATGAAATCTAATAAATTTTTATTCGGTGGTCTATATAAACTACCAACCACGTATGTTTTACTGCACAATTTAATTTTTACCCACAATTGTTCAAGGGCATCAACAGTGTTTTGATTTAGGACCTCGTAGCCCAAACTTACCCTCAGAAAAATAGCAACACCTCCACCTCTAGTATTCCTATCCTTTTTTATAATATTATAACCGTCAATATGTACAATAGCGCTTGATATATTATTTGATAACCAAGTTTCAGATAGTCCAATGACGTCATAGTTTTCTTGAACTACAAAAGCCTTAAAGTTAGCAAAGTTGTGTATTAAAGACCTTACATTTAAAAAACATATTTTTAATTCTTTCATGATACCATAAATTTAGTGACCTCTAACAAATAGCACCAAATACAAATAATACAACTAGTACACATCAAAATAACAAAACTCAGTAAAATTTTACAATAAGCAAGTAAACAGATTTCCAATAATAATATCAACAAAAAAGGGGTTAACAATAATCGACAGAAAGTAATGTGCCTTCTAGAAAGGCTATGATAACCTCCGGCTACACATTTATTTGATTTCTTCAACACTGCTCATATTAAATATCTTTCCATTTGCCACAGTACATACCTTCCCATTTTTAGTCTAAACATTTCTTTTTTCCAAATTTTTTTCGCTAACATAAGTAATTCATACCTTGGTTTAATTAGATCTTCTGTGATAACAATCTCGGTAGGTACCTTTAAGCTTTTTTTTTTTTTTTAAAATTAAATTGCGCTTGGTGATGCTACGAAAACGAACAAGAACTGGCCTGGGCTGCCTAGTATTTCCCTTGGTTTTCCCCACTCGATAAATGTTCTCTAAATTACAGTCTTTAATATTTAGTTTCTTTGAAAATAATATATTTTGTAATTCGGCATTTAAATTTTCTTTTTGATTTTCTGGAACACCATAAATTCTTAGCTGACAATTTTTAGTATTTTGCTCCAAATCTTCAATTTTTAATTTTAGTTCTTCGTTCTCACCCTCTATTATCTTCTCTATTATCTTAATTTTCTTCTCTAGGACATTTATTTTGGTATCTAAATTCTGTATGTGGTCTATCATTTTTTTGCGAGACTATTTCTGCTATTTTGAAATCCACAAAATGCTTATCATTGAAGTATTCATTTACCACATTTTTTCTATCTTCTTTTTGTCTCTCAGTAAAAACCATGGTTAATCCCAATTTATTTCGCACTTCCAGGATATAATTGTTAGTTATTAATAAATATGTATCTCTTAAGATTTGTAATGCACTTCAACGTGACTACACTGAAAAAACAGACAATACTGACTTTTATAACTCGCGCTTTCTGTTGTTTTTATTACGCAGTATTGAACTATTAAAACTCAATAATTTTCCGGAGCGATCTGAACGCGTTTAGACTGAAGGGACACACATCGAAATGAGTCAGTGTGGTTTCAGCTATCCTGTGGAGTGCGCGAAAGGCACATGTAAAGTGCACCGTGCAAGAATATTTGTTAGATAAAGTCTTTCTTGCTTTTATGATTGATGGTTGATTGATTTGACTTGATTTGGCCATACTCAATCAAAACATTGACAAACTGTACAATTGATTCACGATTGGCTTTATCTAGTATCTTTGAGGCCAATAAATGACTGGCATTAGCACTATCACTTTGTAATGCGCCAATTAAAAAAAATGGCAACAGCACGTCCACATGCATCAGTAGCGTAACTAATAAACAGGGGGAGTCGGGAGGAATGGACGAACACTAACCTGGAAATACTAGACAGCAAAATATTATGATTGAGCTGAACATACCTTATACCACTGACGCTAGTTTAAGATATGCAGCGTGTTCAAATTCTAAATTTAATTTTGAAATATCTCAATAATTCAGAGGGTTTAGGTCTGGACTTTTCGGTGGCCAAACAAATTCACTTCCACGGCCTATCGATGAGGAAAATGGTCATGTAAATATTGGCGTACTGGCAAGGTAAAATGTGGTGGCGCTCCGTCGTGCATAAAACACATGTTTCTCTAAATGCGAGTAGTACATCTTCTAGGAGCTAGTTTAAATGATGTTGAAGATAGTTTTAGTACCGAGGTCCAGTTAGATTCCGTGGCAATTCAAAAGGTGCAATGACAAAATTATAAATTACACCACACCAAATGTTGACCTTAAAATCATGCTGAAAATCTCTTTCTTCGTAGAATTAAGCTTCTTTTAGATTCTAGATCTTCTTGTTTTACGCAGAAAAATGTTTTTTTTTTTTAATTTTCCTAAACTAGTGAAACTAGCGCACTCTAGGAGCAACATCAAAATAAGTAATTCAAAATTCGTAATTCTTACACCAAAAAATACCAAATTACCAATTTTCAGATTTGTACTATTGAGAAATTTCAGAATAAAATTTAAACTTTGAACACGCTGTATCTCTTAAACTAGCGACATTGGTATAAGGCATGTTGAGCTCAATAATAATATTTTGGTGTCTAGTATCTCCAGTTTAGTGTTGGACCCTTCTTTTTGAATATCCTTCTCGAAAACACAGTAAAACCATTAAGCTCAATAAATCGATAATTATCTTTGCCTAACGTTTTTACCGTTAGTGTGCGTTTTCGGGAAGGACATCGGTAGTTATTGACTTAGTCGGACTTATCAGAATATGTTTAGTCTCATATAATGAGATTAGATGGCCATACCTCTTGGTGCCGCCATAAGATGTAACAATGCTATAGCTCTCCTGTTCAGAATATAAAATATAATCCGACATACTCATTCTACGTCATTCGCCATTAGATGTGACACACTGATGAGATCTAATAAAATCGAATAATTTATCGAATAGGCAATACATTTTTAACAATTTACTTTTCATTTAACAAAAGTCTGCCGTCAAGTATATTACGTTTATTTATGTATTTATTCACTTTCACTTATTACATAACATGTGAAATACCATGTAGAAATTTCCTATATCTCAACAAAAAATGTATGTAGGTATAATCGGTTCAGTCAATTAACACCTACTGTTCTTTTTGGATAGTATACAATATGAAAATTCTCCATTTTAGGCACGTAAAAATAACATATTAAGAAACAAATTTCGACTAATGCAAATGTTATTTTTTTGTTTCAGTTTTTTGCTTACGCTTTTCCTAGTTCATTAACGTTTAATACAGTTTTATCCACGCTACTAAATTAACCAACTAAGCGACAGCAAATTATTATAAACCTGATATTACTAATGAAAATTTGTTATTATAATCGGATTCGGTTTAGTGCCAGGTAAAGCGATTACATGGGTTAGGATCAACATCGGCCTAAGAAACTTTATATTACGTTTAACACCGCTATGCAATTAATCATTATTTTAATCGGGTTGGGAATATTATGGTCATAAAACATTCTAAAACTACTTAGACGCCTGTATGGGTACGTATAAAAGTTCGTGCGTATAATATTACCTACGTTATTCTTATAACTTATAAAGTAGGTATAACTAGCGACTTTCCAAATAATAATTTTTAAATATTATATTTATATTTTAAAGATTGTGTCCAAAAGAAACACCTCTGCTGTATTAAGACAATAACTATTAGTCTATTCCGGCAAGCCGCAACAGGGACGGAATAACAATCAAACTGAAATCCGTTTCTATAATAAACAAGAATTGTCACCGCATGTTACAGAGAGGCCTGATATGGTTTGCTTTCATCACTGTCTTCAGTTTTTATGCTGATCACGTCGTGTGTTTGACTTTCTGTGTTGTTATTTGTGCGGTTATGTGAAGATTAACATACCACAAGACAAACAATCCACACAAGAACTACTGCAAACCTGAATTTATAGTAACTCGGAGTTGTTTGTGGACATTGTGTATTAGAGGAAATGGTCTATTTTGTCATGTGTGTGAATGAGTAATCTAACGATACATGTGAAAAAACGATACATGCTCCGTCTAGCAGTCATGATAACGGTGATACTATATTCTTCTATAATCTCGTGGTAGCCTTTGTGGCAAGTAATATCCCGTTGCATAAACTGAAGAACCCCAGACTACGCCAGTCTCTAGAAAAATATATGGACCGAAAGGTCCTTAATTCAACTGCGATAAAAAACAGATATGTTGACCAGATATACATATTACAAAACATTCGCAACGACGTTTTAGAAAATTTTGTATACCTAATAATAGACGAGGCAACTGACGCTTGCAGACGTTCAGTAGCTTCTAAGATATTAGACAGAGCCAACAACAAAACAATTGTCGAGTTTATGATTGAGTGTTCTCACTGTCTATGGTCAGATCAAGATAATTCTAAGATTAATAATGTTAACTAAGTATTAATAATGCTAACGGACACGGCTGCATATATGCGAAAATCAGGAAATGTATTAACCGAATAGCAGAAACAATAAGAGGTAGTTTCCTTTTAGTTAACAAGGTTATAGCGAAATGTGAGATATTTTTTGTTTGTTAAAGCGGTTTCTCTGCCAGATCTCTTTACGTCCTGACCAAGTTGTCACAATATGGGGTTATTATTAAAAGATGTAGCTTATTATGAGCATTTTGAGAAACTAAAACGTGTTATCTTTGGGTTTGAACCCTACGAAAGAAATGCCATACACACACTGCAAAACTTATTGCAATTACAAAGCGTACGAGATGATTCCCATTACATTACTAATAACTAAAGCCGGCAGATCCGAGCGGCGGGCCATAAACGTACGCGTCGTACTACTTACTACTTGTATGTACAAAAACAAAATTCATGAAAACAATACACTGTTGCAATTTAGAAAGATATACAGGGTTTGTCCGGAAAGTAATGTCAGTGAGCTTTGAAAAATTGTTTTTATTGGTTCTATGTGTACAAATCTTTAGAAACTTTCAAAATACATTCTTCCTGCGTCCACACATCGGTTCCAGCGGGTCTTCCACGCATCAAAAGCCGCACGGTAGTCGTTTTCCGGAATCGCCTTTAAAGCGTCGGTGCAAGCCTTCTGAATGTTTCTCACCGACCCAAAATGCTGTCCTTTCATGGGGTTTTGAGGCGCGGAAACAGAAAAAAGTCTGGGGAACAACGGTGATGCCTGCCTTGACGAGATAATCGGCCACGAGGAAGCAGGTGTGTGAAGGCGCATTGTCGTGGTGAAGCTTCCAGAATTTTGAGATGTCTGGGCGGACGCGATTCACCCTGCGTTTCAGCCGCTTCAGCACCTCGACGTAAAACTTTCCGGTTACGGTTGTCCCCTTCGGAACGAACTCATGATGGACCAATCCCGGGCAATCAAAAAAGACAATCAGCATTGTCTTGATCTTTGACCTGGACATCCTGGCCTTCTTGGGGCGAGGGGAGTTCGACGTGTGCCATTCCGCACTTTGCCTCTTCGTCTCCGAATCGTATTCAAAGACCCAATTTTCGTCCCCGGTAATGACGTCATCAAGGAAAGTGGGGTTGTCTTCGCAGGTGTCCAAAATTTCTTGGCAGGTTTCGACGCGCCTCGCTTTTTGATCTCCGTTAGCACTTTTGGCACGGGCTTCGCGCACACCTTCCTCATTCCTAAAGACTCCGACACAATTTCGTGAACAATGATTTTCGTAATGTCTAATGTTTCGGAAATTAAACGGACACTTAGACGACGGTCAGTGTTCAACAAGTCACGCACACGTTTCACATTGTCATCGGAACTGGAGGTTGATGGCCGTCCAGCGCGTTCTCGTCGTTGACATCTTCCCGACCTTCTGCGAAGGCCTTGTGCCACCGGAAAATTTGCCTGTCCGAAAGACAATCGACGCCGAAAGCCTTCTTCAACATTGGAATGGTTTCCGCAGCACTCTTCTCCAGTTTCACACAAAACTTGATCGCCATCCGTTGCTCAAGCGAACGTTGCATTTTTTCTTGCACCGGGTCATTGTAACGACTCTCACAGAACGAGTGATGCGACCGCTACAACGACCGGTAGCCAACTGACGCTTGTTGGATCTTGTTGCCAGATCCCCCACCACAATCTCAGCACGTAAAACGCGGGCTGGCGCGTACAGTCTCGGGAAAAAAATTCACTGACATTACTTTCCGGACAAACCCTGTAGGTTAAACTTAGCCTGTTATTTACGTTTGAGATGCGTGAAAACTTTGTGGGCCGCCGCACTGTTTAGCCTATATAGTTAACGTTTCGTATCTTGGTAGAAGTATACGTTGAAAGAACTTTTTCATTGCGTGAATTACTGCGAAGTGATAGATTTGATTGCAGAAAACTAAATGAGTGAGACAGAAAATGAGATCGACTCAGACATATTGTGTTGGCAAGTATTTTTGTTTATACACTTCATTTGCAGTTTTGTATGTTTATTCGAGCATTCATTACTGTATTATGATGTATTTTCTGTGAACCATCGCTAATAGTGAGCTGAGTCGACTAGGTCGTGTCTAGTCGGAACAGATACTTTAAGTATTACCATTTGTGAAATAATTTTAGCGCTACTATTTGAGTCATTTTATGAACAGAATAAAAAAAAATTCGAGAACGCAAAATGTATCTAGAGGGCTTGTCAATCGAATTAATGTTATTTAATCACTTTATCATCACCTGTTTGTAAATTAAAAAAGCTAGTTACCTACGTATCCTTTGATGTGTCAGGTTGGCAAAGTAAATCTGACCCAAGTAGTTAACCTTAAATACATATAAAACTAAACGTTTCTCGGCGTCCTCTTCTCTTAAATTTTATTTATGCTTTAATCTGCACGAGAAAACTTGGATAATTTAATAATATTCTAAGTTAGCCGTGAATTATGCAGGAAGGAAGCAGACATATTAAAATTTTTACTCGGCGAATTTCTGCTCCTGTATTCGCTATTTCTGGAATCGCTGCGTAAACTAATTAAATGCCTACAGGCCAGAAGAGGCGGCGGTTGTAGATTTCTTTGTCAAATATTTGCGATTACAAATGCTGTCGTAAACAGACGCCTATGCAAATAAAACATGTACATATAGCATTCGTCAAGAGAAACTTCAATTCAAAACTGTTCATCTCCGAAAATTGAGATTACAGACGTCTTTAATCTTTATTAGTTGCGGTATAGAAGTGAAACCTAGTTATAATACTGAAACCAAAAGTTGATAAGTCCGACATAGTCGGGCTAGTTACTTATTGGAACGTTTTAAGATATGAACTTGAAATTTAGAGCAGTTTTGTACCATGATGACTTTATTAGATTTTTAATCGGTTAATAGACTGGGGTGAAGCGAAGTTTTGCTTCCTTGCCTGCGCCTACACAGGCAGGACGAAACCCCTACGTTTTGTTTTGGAACTGCTCCATGAACTGATCAGTAAGGTGGAGTAAACCTTGCCTTAGACGTCGAGGGTTTATGGTATTAACTTGGTATTGGTAAGTGAAAGTGTACGGTGAAAATAGAAGCCGTCATCACAGGCAGACATATGGGGATAATACACTCTTTCTTTTTCTATGCACAAACAAATTTGAGACTCTTGCACCACAAAATACTTGTAAAAAAAACTGTAGATAAATAGAATAGGGAGTTAAGATGGTTGAAGAGATTAAAGATAGTCAGTAGGAAGGAGGAATATTCAAAATAGGTGGATTAACATTTTACCATTATTTCTAGTACACAGGGTATACCATTAACAAAGGAATTTAACTTTTGTTAATTTCATTAACACAGCAAAATGCAGATTTTTTTGAGTAAAACTGTTGCGATTTAACTTACCTCAGCTCAAAAGTTAATAGTAACCAAATTCATAATTTTATTTTCGATTCCTGTCAATTACATTTTTAGTAAATCAAAATTTTTACATGAAATTTTGTAATTAATAATAATAATAATAATAATAATAATAATAATATTGTCTTTATTTAGGCGGAGTTCAATCCGAAGATTGCTCTGACACTCAACCAGTGATAATTACATTTAGACATATAAATTATATGTCTATATATAATTGGGAGTTTTTGGAGCGAGGAATTTTAATTTGTCAATAATTTTGATGTAGATTGTAGAGGGCGCATTTAAACCACGACTTTCCGTAGCAGACTAACAAAAAGCAGAGTAAAACAATGCACAAGAAGCGGTTTTAAATCCATTTTTGTCAAACTTTCATGCTGATCGTCAGCATTGTGGATGTATTTAAAGGGTTTTTAAAGAAACTCATTAAGTTAAAAATGCCGTGATGTAACTTGTCTTTGTTGAAGATATGAGAGACATACTATGCTTGTACGTTCAAGAAAATTTTGACGGACGCATAGCACAGCGACTATATTTTGTAAATATATCGAAACCCAAAGCAGCCAGATTTTATAATACTTTAAAATCTTTGATCGCGTTTTTAACTTAATTCTATTTACAGGGTGTCCATTCTCTAGGATTGCGGATTGCATTGATAATTTAAACCGGCATCCAATGAGGAGGCCAATAAGGTCAAGCCAGATCCGACTCTTGTGAGGTATCTGCAGCTGTCAATGCAACAACTTTAGCCATAAGTGGTAATCTAGCAGAAATAAGTTATTTATTATACTACTATTCACTTTTACCGAATCAAAATAGTATAACAACAGTGAACTGCTACTGCTTAGCATATTACTGAGAACACTGAATAGTGGCAAGTCTTTTGTGATTTGTAAACAAGCTCTTTTCAATCCAATAAATAAAGCAGTTAAAAAACACGTATTACTTAAAAAAACAGGTTAATATCTTCCATTTGTCAGGCCAAAACGAAAAAATAGTCTGTAGCACCAGTAAAACTTAAATTCAATTAAAGAGTGGAAATTACAAAGGGCCTAAGTGCCATTTTTCCGAAATTCAGTTTTTTACATAGAAACGTTCTATGTACCATTCTTTATGTCCAATGAAAGGTTCTAAGCGCCAAAATTAAATTTTTACCCTTATAAGAGCCCGTCGTATTAGTCGATGGTTGTATCTGCGCCAGCCTTTTCCTTAGAAAGGTCCTAAGTCCAATATTTACAACCTTAGTTATGTCTAGACATTTGCACATGTATGTGGTGTGTGAAAATTTCTTAATTTAGAATACATTATAATGGAATAAAACCAAAGAAAAAAATAGAAGTAAAGGCGAGTAGTAAAGTAAAGAAGTAAAATGTATTTTTTGAATGTTTCTATACTCAAAATCAGTTATGGCACTTAGGCCTTTTCCTAATTTTACTTGTTTAATCATTTTTATTTTGTAGTAAGAAGTTTAGTTTGCAAATTTTTTGTTAAGAAGTAGGTTTTCCGTTTCGGTTTAAATGCAAAATACTTAATAAACCTTTCCTTAAAAAAGTTTTCTGACTTATTTAGTTTTTCTCTATTATCTCAAAACTTTTTTTTGGCACTTAGGCCCTTTCTAATTTTCACTCTTCAATTACTAATATCCAATACATTTTTTGTCTTATTTATCGTTATCAGCCATAAAATCTGAAGAAACTTACTTAAGTTTTTAATGATTGAAATTTACTGTAATTCGAAATTTCTTGGAAAAAGCATGACGTACATCCTACAGAATATCAGACTCAGATTTATAATTTGCAGGTTTTATTTCAAAAAAAAAAATTTAGTTTTAGATCCAAATCAAACAAAATTAGAAGCACATTTTTAAATCTTCGAGACATGAGTAGGTTGAAAATAATTTAAAATCACTTATACAGGAAAAACTGAAATTATTTTCTCCTATTATATGGTAAGTAACCGGGGAAACCTACACTAATACAAAAAATATCTTTTGTAAAAACTGTCGTTAATATTGCGTAGGAAGTAACGACATCTTCTTAATGTACCTACATTATCAGACTTTTTCATAGAACAGAGTTGAACGCCTACATACAACGCCTAAAAGCAACTTTAAATCTTCCATGGGAACAAATATAAAGCTGCTTGATGTCGGGCTTCTCTTGAGATACAAATTAAAAAGCAGATATTTGCTGAAAGTTCTGCAACAATACCTTTATTGCTTTGAAGTGTTATATGAAAATAGCGTTTACTAGAAATGGATTTTGCAAACAGCTATAATGCTCTTCTGTTCCTTATGTTCCTTATGAAGGATTCGTAAAAGGAATAACAATTCCTAAAAGGTAACGTATTATTATGTTCGCTATGAGGATATAACATCTGTATTTATCGTTTTAGCTAAACGATGTACAGGGTGAGTTTTAGGTTGCTTGAACTCTCATTTGCCACTACTTGTATACTCTTTCTTATTTTAAATAGAACACTATATATTGTACAAAAAATTGAAAGGACACAATTTTGACTCGAAAACCTGTAACTTAACCTATGTTTTTTAATAAAAGTGGTAGATATTAAGGTTTCATTTTTTCTCTGCACTCTTATTTAAGTACACTCTCTACATTTAAAATAAAATCGTAAATGCTGTACCAAGTGTTCAGTTATTACGTTCATATTTTGCCAATTACAAATCGAGATAACTTGTGTAGTTCAAATGGGACACCCTGTATTTTTTCAGTCCAAGTTACCTAACCTTCAATTACACAAGAATTGTCACCTTCGGCGTAGAGACAAATTTTCACTTGAACACTTTTCCATTTAGTTTCCACCGAAACATTTTTTTTACTCAACGCACATTTCGCCAACCATGTTATCAGCATGCGACGGTAGTTGTCCCTTGTTTAATACCCGAAATTTGTAGTTCGGGAACGGTCAATTAAGTTTCAGATAAAATATATCTAAATTAACCCTGGGGATATTCGATGTTTTTTTTTTGGTTCTGGATTTTCTCATAATGAGATTAGCAGTAAATGGTGACAAGGAATTACCAATTGCCGTCCCTTAATGCTGTTGAAAAAATCTCGCTTTGCCGCAAAAGAGATATTCTCTAAAATTTCTTGTCCTTGCACTGGATCTTCAAACTCTGGAAATGGAAATTATATCATAATCTACATTATCCTGCCCAACATCATATGTTACGTTTTGCAATGGTTTCAGGTGCTACAGACATTCCATTTCTAACTGCCAATAATGCATTTTTAAGTTGGATTTCATCATATTTCTTATCAGTCATATCCATATTACTAAAAAAGATAATGAAATATAAATCACAATGAATTATATTTTAATAGAATTACCGAAATAATTACAATGTGACCATCAGATAGTACTCAGGCCAAAACCAGATTCTCGATTATTAAAGGGATGCAGATATGGCCACTTTTAGATTTACCGCCAAACACTACTTAACCTTACTTTTTTCATGCAAACATATAACTACACATAAAATAAAATATATCTGAATGACAATATTGAATAATAATTTGTTAATATGGGCCGAAAGATTCGGCCCTAAAAAAGCGCTTACAGATCGACCACCAAAATACCATTTAATTATTTGAACTTTTGCGTCAATGTGATAAATATCCATTTTTATAATTATGAATTTATGTAGTGCTTGTACAATACCCTCGTAATAACGCACTTTTCTAATAAAGCACTAGACCAGAATAAAATATAAAATGGTAATTCAAATTTTAACTCAAACAGCCCTACCGAGAAACCGGATGCCTTTTATACGCCTGCGCTAGCGATTGGATCGCGATTGGTTTCCACCTCATGTTTACATCTACTCAACAAAAGAAGTTAAATTATCAATTGCCCTTCATTCGGTTATGTACGCATTAGGCTGACGCTTACTGTATATTATTGCATATTCTGATTCCAGAAATCAGAATATTTTTTCTCTAATCAACGATATATAACCTGTCCTGTTTGTTTCAACAGGTTATGACATATATCAGACTAAACCACTAAAAACCATAGTTTATGAACTTCGTGATCTTTTTATGACATGGCTTGATGACCTCTATGACCTTTATGACATATATGACCTTTATAATCAATATGACTTTTAACCTATATGAGCTTTATTACTTATTCGACCTTTCTTAATTCTATATCCAATATGACTTTTACGATCAATTTAAACTTTATGAACTTTATGACATTTATGACCAATATGACCATTATGACCTTTATGACCAATATAACCTATATGACATATGGCTAATATAATCTAGTGGCCAAGGACAATATGACTTTTATGACCAATATGACCTTTCAATTTGAACTTATGACCAATTTGAACTTTATGACCAATATGACCTTTACGACCAATGTGACCTTTATGACCTGTATGACCTATTTGGACCTTTTATGACTCATATGAGTTTTATAACCTGCCATATAGGTCATAACTATTATATTGGAAATGGACATAGTAGTAAAAGTGAGAGTAAAGGCTTATTAATGTGATATTTGAATTTCTCTATCTCAAAAAACCTACAAAACGACACGTCATATGAATATTAAAGTACAATCCCCTTGCCCCCGCCCCTACCATGTGACAATAAATAACACCATCAATCAATCAAAACAAATTTATGATTTAGATTGGCAAGGCTAATTATATGTATTTTCAGAATGTTTTAATAATTCCCTTACATTTTGTTTAAGTTACCACGCACCCTCTGACTGGAGGGCGAGGAAGTGTAGGATTTTTTTGAGCTCCAGTGTTTACTAAAATTAATGTTAAAAAAGTGTATTTGACCTACTTTGAAAATGTACCACTTTCAACCCCCACTCTAATATAAAAACGTTTATATTGGAGTGTGTTATGTTTTAGGTACGTGTGTATCAAATTTGAAGTACATGTCTTGTTTTTGAATTACCGATAGACAATGAAAAAGTTTGTTAACCCCATTTATCCCCCAATCCCGTAGCCGATTTAGCTCAAAGTCTAATCAGCTCCAGACCTCGTCATGATACATATATTTTTCTAATTTGGAGTTGATATCTCAAAGCGTTCTCGAGATATCGTGCACACAAGAAAGGTTAACAGATCGACCGACAGACATAATTTGTTTTGCTTAAACTAAAATCCCGACATTTCATAACATTTTAGGCCTATTTAGCCAATAAAAAAAAAAAAACGATTCCACACTTCCACTCGACTACGTGGATGTAGGCAATAAGGGCATTTATTTTATCAAAATAATAGCGATATATAATTTTGTTGACTCCTTCAATATTCAATAATAACAAATTAATAATTTGACTTTGCCATTTACATATTTGTCATATTCAAATATTTCCCTTATGCTTTATTCTAGTTACTCCCCGTGTCCTCTGGGGAGGTACCGAAGAAGAATAAAATATTTTTTAGAGTTCTGTCTACGTTGTAATTACTAAAATGGATGTTAAAAATTGTATTTCACATGTTTTTAATATTTTCTCCTTCAACCTTCATTAAGTAAAATAAAAAAAAAAAATTGAAAAATCTTGTCATCTTGTATATTGTGTGTATATCGAATTTTAAATGCATCTTATATTGAACTGAATTACATATAGGCAAAGGGTGTTACCTGGCATATTGATTCACCAGCCCTTTAAGCGATTAAACTAAAAATCAACTCCACATCGCGTGATAATATTAACAGTAAGTACCAATTTTAATTGTAAAATATAACTTTATTACTCGAGAAAGCATTCTCAAGTTGTGAACAAAAAGGTAAATAGACAGGCAGAACATTTCTTCTGCCTAAACTTGAGATTTCGGTGTTTCAGAACATTTTATATTTAAGTAATAAAAATTCAAGTGGATGAAGAAATAATAAATAATACAATTATTTAATTTGAAACCTAAGATGGAATTAATTTAAACACATAATGGTTTCTTTTTCCGTTCCATCTAATAAGTACTCACTTCGGATCTCGAGGGGACCACTTGTTTCCACCACCTGCGTGAGGCGACTCAGGCTGTTGAACTAAAGGTGTTGATATGCAAAAGTTCTTTAATGTAAATCTATTAGGAAATTAATAATGTGTTTTCACGCGACAAAGCTATGTTATAAAACATTATGAATTATGTGAAATATAAATAACTTTTGTACATTATATTTCACCAGGTACATATATTATTATATAAAACAACTATGAATTACCTTTTCCTTATTAAGAAAATAAGACATTCCAAAACAATTGGTGAGCACCAACATAACTAGGTGAAATTACAAAACATGAGGACAATGTTCTGGACTGTATTTTAAATTTGTGCAAGAAAAAATATTGATACATATTATTGTGTATACAATTATTATTAATCTTGTACAATGGAGTGGGGAAACTGAGTTCGTTCAACAACAGTGATTTTTGAAAAGGATGAAAAATCTACATTATTAGATCTATTTATTGGTTGTTATAATTAGTAAGGGTAAGTTAGAATATCGCGTTGCCATTTTCTATATCCCCGTTTATTAAACTTCTGTCCGAAAAAAATAACTAAGAATGCAACCTTGAGAAACGGTTACAAACACCAACTAATAACAAAACCATTAGCTAAAGAAATTCTTACTTCTACAACTGCATTTTTAAACTTTATGACCTGTATGACATATATTTAAAGTGTTGCTAATTTTTACTACATATTACTAAAGACAGGATCATTTTTGTGCAGAATTAACAGTACTAGTCTAGTCTAGAAGTTGATGTCCTACGAAAAATAGTTGCCAGTCTTCTAAAAATATGAGCGATAGCTCATTCGATCGGTAATGGCATCTAGAAAGTCGTTTTTTGGATTTTTTTAGCAAATGAATATTGCAATTGTTATTAACAAAAAACTAAAAAAAAAAAGGGGGGTTTAGTTTTTTTGACAATAACTCAAAAACTATAAGCGATAGCGAAATTAAAAAAAAGATCCAAAAAGAGGAGGAAATTCCCGATAAAAAACTCTGGACTCCCGGAACCGTAGCTCTAATATTTATAATTTTAATTTAACGTTCAAAATAGGCTCCCACGCGACACTTTCAGCAAGCGCGCGGCTCCTCTGTAGAGAGTACAGCGTATGTAATAATTTTTTAGCGTATTAAATATCAATTAAAAAATTTGAAAAAAGTTAGGTGTCATCTAGACACTTCCAAATGATCCCAAAAAAACTTCGTTATCTCAATTTGTCAAAAAATTATGCGATTGTTAACTAACTATATTTTAGCGGGTCTCCATTTTCACAAAAGGCGACATAAAAGTTTAAATAAATTGACCTATAATTTTTTTTCTTCTTGGAGCCCTTTTTATAAACATACTGACTGAACAAGATCACATCATAAAAGTTTTTTAAATTTTTTTATTTCGTTGATTATGAATTTTTAAAGTTAACAAAAAAAGAAAAATCAAAATTTTGTTGTTATAATTTTTTTTGCATATATAATAATGCTATTGCTGATTTTATCTCTAGCTAAGGCATTAAATGTTTTTGGTTTAAATTTTTTCATGTCATTTGTTTATAAATTTTTAAGAAACAAATAGATCAATTAAATATTTTTGTATTTTTTTTTACCATTAGGTCGTAAAAAAATAATGATTTAAAAAAAAATCTTAAAAACATCTTATTGTTGATAATCGTTTTTTTATATTTAAATTATTTAAATAATTAGGGAATTACTTTTTCTTTAAAAATCATAATTGCCATTTCTGAATAGGACAGCAAACATTTTTTTTTTCATTAAAAATTTAATTGTTTATTAACTACAATATGTTATGAACAAATTCTGATTTTTGGTATAATTTTTTTTAAAGTAAAAAGAAAATAAAAACAACCATGTGCATGAAAATAGTAAAAAAAATTCAATAATTCCTTTAATTGAATTTCAATAAAAAATCGAAAATTTTTTTTACTATTTTTAACTAAAAAAAATTTATAAAAATCATAATTAACAAAATAGAAAAAAATGTAAAAACTGTTATGATGTGATCTTGAAAAAAATTCCTTAGCTATGTTTATAAAAAGGGCTCCTAAGAAGAAGAATTTAAGACAACATTTTTTAAACCATTATTGAAAAAAAAAAAAAAAAAAAAAAAAAAAAAAAAAAAAAAAAAAATAAAAAAAAAAAATATTAAAAAAAAAAAAAAAAAAAAAAAAAAAAAAAAAAAAAAAAAAAAAAAAATTTATTTTTTTAGTTAAGTTAAAATCCAATAGCTTATATATCAAAAAAACATTAAAAATATTTTAAAAAAAAAAAAAAAAAAAAAAAAAAAAAAAAAGGGGGAAAGGGGGTTGGTGGGGGGTTGTTGTTGGGGGGGAAAAAAGGGAAACTTTTATGTCGCCTTTTGAGAAAATGGAGATCCGCTAAAATTTTTTCAAATTTTTTTAATTGATATTTAATACGCAAAAAAAATTATTACATACGCTTTACTCTCTATAGAGGCGCCGCACGCTTGCCGAAAGTGCCGCGTGGGAGCCTATTTTCAACATTAAATTAAAATTATAAATATTAGAGCTACAGTTCCGGGAGTCCAGAGTTTTTTATCGGAAATTTCCTCCTCTTTTTGGATCTTTTTTTTTATTTCCGCTATCGCTAATAGTTTTTGAGTTATTTACAAAAAACTAAACCCCTCTTTTTTTAGTTTTTTGTTAATAACAATTGCAATTTTCATTTGATAAAAAAAATCCAAAAAACGTCTTTTTCTAGATGCCATTACCGATCGAATGAGCTATTGCTCATATTTTTAGGAGACTGGCAACTATTTTTCGCAGGAAATCAACTTCTCGACTAGACTATACAGGGTGGGCTTAGGGAATCAATTAGTGTTGTGCAGAGGAAATAGTTATTATATCCTCTGTACAATGGGCCCCGAGTACAGGCCCGGTATTTTTAGTCCCATTTAAGGCATATACCATTTCACAATCTTATCGCCTAATTAATTAATCGGTTTTAACCAGCAGTAAAAGTACCCCGCACTTTAACTAAGACGTGGTTGACGTTACTTGCAGCGTGTATACTCGTTACTGTACTCGCCATAGGTTCCCCCGAATTCAAATGTTGTGTGTTAGTTAAATGCACTTTAATATGCAAATAGTAATGTACTTTCAAGAGGTACTTAAAACCTAGTCCTCATAAATGCGAATCGCAAAAGACGATATTTTACACGTGACCATATTTCACAAAACATAAATAGTTTAGTGGGCCTTCCTCGCTAAAGCGGATTTCGTCTGTAATCTTCTAACTTTTAAAATTATTCGTAACTAAAAGAATTTTGCTTTCCGTGTTCCTACATACAATTACATGTAGGTTAGAGTTGAAATCATTTAAAAAATTAACCAAAATGCAAAATAAGTATACTTAGTATAGTAAAAATATAAAACAATCACCAGAAGTTTACGTCATCTCAGTTTTGAAATGATTTAGACCAATCACATTCAACGTACAAAAGAAAAATGCAATTCGCCGTTTTGAGGACCAAGATTTACTCATGCGACAATGAACCTCATTCTTTGCATTACTCTGCAAGATAAGTTGTCTAAAAACGACATATTTTTATTAAAAGTTCAAATGTATAGAAATAGGTAAACATGTAGAAATACTGGAAGATGTAACATTCAATACATGTAAAATTAGATAGAGACAACTAAAATATTTATATGTATGTACTCGTAGGTTTCTGATCTATAAACTGGTAAATATGTAGAGTATTTTTAAACGTAGAAGGTCTCAGTGGTCTGACGTAACCAATAGTTCATTTCAAGCATTGGCTCTAATGGATTTATTCGCTCAAAATCCATTTACCACGCGATACCACACACAATATATGATGGGGCCTTATCTGTTAAATATCTCTACATATATTGAGGTTCTATGAAATAATATGTATTTCGGAAACGATTCCGAGCCGAACCTGCTTCTAAAAACAGCAGAAGTTCCGACTCCTATAGTGGGTCAAACATGTCGGAATTACGCACGTTAGCAGGAAGCGATGTACCTAAATAGTCCGGCTGAAAAGAACTCGAAAGCCATGGGTGATAAACTTTACACATATTTTTATATACGACAAAAAATTGTTTTGAAATCCCAATGCACAAAAATGATCCTGTCTTTACTACTTACGCGCATATGTAAGTTGTTGCCCTGATGACGTTGATAGAGATTACCCATATGGAACAAAACACGTCAACCGAATTAAAGCTCTACCAAACTTAAAGACACTTAGAGGATATGTGTGAGGGAAAAAACTTTTGTATGGATCCAAGTTGGCAGATCCAGGCCTAGAACTGTGAAAAATAACATGGACGATCGAATAATCTTCATGAAATCGATGTGTCATTAACAATTCGGTCTTCAATAGGAATTTTTGAGGTTGCTGTTAAAAAAATCAAATAATTTAGAGAATCGTTCTCATTCTCAAATCGTTAATTATATTCCATTCAAATTGGTGTTGGTGTTGAAAAAAGATAGGCCAATATGGCGCCTTTATCTGTGAAAAATAACCTGAATGATTGAATAACACTGCCCCAAATAAAACTGATGTACTATATGTAACTATGAGTTACATGTAGGACCCTATGTTTTTGGGTCGCCAAGCAGATCCAAAAATATTTATATAGGTCATTTGACATCAGTTTGAATAAAATGTAACGTTTTCACAGATCTAGGCGCCATATTGAGGCCAGGTTATTGACCAGGGTATGAGTTAAGGTTATTTGATGACCAAGGTGGGGTACTAGGTATTGTAGAAATAATGTTCTCAATGCTGTTAACAAAATAATAAAATTAACATTATCTGCGATCTCCTTTTCCGTCGTAGCAATAATAAAATTACAGAATTGTCAGTATTCAATATAATATTATTGGTACTAAAATAATGACTTTTGTTATCAACTAATGACTTAATTGTTCGTCATATTATTGTGTATTTTCTTTTCATAATATTGTCTTTTTAATTTTTAATAAATTTACAACGTGATTTCTATATTGTTTATAGTTTTGCCAATAAAAAATGTTTTATTTCTATATTCTGAGTGGTTTTAAAATCATATCAGGGCAAATAATTACATTTGCCTCTTTTTTGTTACAATGGGATTTTGTTTCAATCCCTGTTGTAACATTACTGGCATCATCCCATCTGGGCCCGGTGATTTATATGGTGCAAATGATTTCACTACCCATATCATCTTGGTTTGGTCAACTAGTTTTTGAGCTGGTCTCCAACTCTCGTGTGATCACCATGTATTTGGTATATAAGAGTCTGAGTTGTCAGTTTCTTTGGGTGTGCTACCCGGAAATAGTGTCTCCAGAAGTAGATGCTCCTCTGATGTAGTACACCCACCCTGTGGATTTTACAGTGATCCCAGTTTGCCCTGGTTGTCCTTTTGCAACATCTTCTGGAGTTTTGCCTTTTTTGAGGTTTTCTCAATTTCCTCCCAGTGCTTCCTCCAGGATTTTTCTTTTGCCTTTCTGATGACACACACGTATTCTTGACGGTATACTTTATATTCTTCCCATCGCCCAGTCCTTTTAGCCTGGTTGAACAGTCTACTCCCTCCTCAAGGAAGAGAGCTCTGGATTCCACCAAAGGGTCTCCTTTCGAGCTTTCTGCTTAAAGTTTCCTCGTATGCCTCAATATTGTCTTGATGAACTCATTCATCAATTCCACTTTCATAGGTGTCTTTGGTGGTCTAACCAGACATTATTCCAACCACTGTCTCCCTCTGAAGAGATCCTAGGTTCCTCCCTCTATCGAAGTGAATCTTAAATTTTGCGAGATACTTAAATAGAAAAAAACAAATTGTGTAAGAATTTGAATACAATTTTTACATTATTTTTAAGTTTATCGTAATTAATAACTGAACATCGAACAGTCACAAAACGAAACAAATATCTGTTTTTTTTTTTATTGGAATACCATGTTATAGTTTCTACTTCTCTGCAAAAACCCTTCCCCCTGGTTGCAAAAATGTATGGTTTATTGACATTATATTTTCTTATGAAAAGTTTGAGATTGCCATGAAAAAAAATTGCCTTGCTTTTATAATAC
Source organism: Aromia moschata (assembly GCA_029963805.1). Taxonomy (NCBI): domain Eukaryota; kingdom Metazoa; phylum Arthropoda; class Insecta; order Coleoptera; family Cerambycidae; genus Aromia; species Aromia moschata. The sequence goes on along the minus strand of JAPWTK010000151.1, from coordinate 723,808 downwards.
TTGCCTATTATAATACATTGCGGTTTGATGTTTATACATAAGTACTCTTATGTTATTCTGAAAGACTTAAACGAGCTTAGTTCTTACTTCAAAATTTATTATATTTTGGTATAGGATATTAGAATATCTTATTCACATAATAGTGAAACATCAAGAGTTCAGTAAAATATTTGTATATTCCTCTTGGTTTCTAGCTACCGTTCTGGTTTTCTCCTAAAGTTCTTTGATTCCGTAAACTTCTGACAATATTTGTATATATGTATTTATTAACGGAACTCGTTACCAAGGAAATATTTGTCTACAATTGTGCTAAATTCTTTATGTTTTACTATAGACATCCAAAAAAAAAAAAACGTCATCAACTCTGGCTATGAACGAGAGAGATGGAAATAGCGGTCATGTCTAAGCTTTTCGGTTATGTCAAACTTTTTGACAAGTGACTGTCACAATTTGTAAAATAAACAATGTCTGTCATATGATGTGACAGTATTGACAAGTAAATAAGGTTATAAATTCGATTAAGAATAGAAATACGTCTTTTTTTTCTCGGCCAACTTTGATGACGTTTTTTTTTTTTTTTGGATGTCTCTATATTATGTGAATGAAATAGGCGAATTATTTAGTATTTTGCTTCTTCCAAATATCCTGTGTCAAAGTAGACCTAGCAAATTTCGAAGCAAGAAATAAACTCGTTTAGGCACAGAATAATATAAGACTGTTTATTTAGAATTGTCAAAACATAATATACATAATAGTTAGGTATTTGTTTTTTGTTTTCATTCATGGTTTTCATTCATGGCAATCAGAAGCGTGACCTTCGGTGCAAATATTATATTTAAATTTGAATAATTTGCAAACTTTTGAATGAAACGTAATAAAACATACACTCGTTTGGAATCAAACGAAAAAGTTCTTGCAAAAAAAAAAATAAAAATGTGTAGGGTGTTTGATTAAAATAAGATATTAGTTTCTATCTCGTGTAATAAACCTTAGGTATATGTATAATATAAACGAAAACCATATACATTAATGATATTACTGTTTGTGAGATTTAGAATAAAACAGTATACTCTATTTGTTGTCATAATTCAAGATCCATATGTCAGTAACAGTTTCATTTAGTTCAGTGTTTAGACTGTTTAGTAACAGTTTCTAAAATTATTGTTCTTTAAAACAACCTTTTATTGTTAGTGGAAATGTGATGTGATCTATTAAATATAATATTTCCTGCATTATTTACGCATTCTGCATATTTATTATACGAAGATTTCTAGTAATGGCACTTTGTGTGGCCTAATTAAAATCAGAAAGTTGAATGAGTCCTACAATAGAAACACGACGAGCTTGCTCAAATTTAAGATGAATTTCTTCATCAACTGCAATTTACATGATTCTACCGTTACTCGAGTCTTGCAAAGTTTGATAAAAGCTAAAGGCAATTCTGTAACATTAAACCGTAAAAATTTTAGCCTCATTATCCTAAGTAAATTGAGCCAGAGGAAATCCTTTTACATGAGAGAATAACACCTCAGTTTAAAAACAACGTTTCCCTTTATTTTATTATGCTATGTTTAGACAGATCCTCACGGTAAACAAGTATACGCTTGTAGGTATATAAAGGGTTTTCCAAAAAATGACTTTAGGATATTGGTTTTATAAACAAACAAATCATACAGAATATTTCAGATTTCTTTATGTTAAATCAAAGTAACTTTAATTACATTTAAACCTGAAAGATTATAGAGTTTAAATGTCTACCAATGCTACGTTGGACGAATCGAAGCGAGCAATGAAATTTGTTAGGATTCTTCCAAGCATGGGAGCGTCAATCTCCTTTATAGCCATTATATGTAGTTACATACTACTATATAACCTTTATATTTCCATTAAACCTGCAAAAAAAGTCTAGAGGTGTCAGGTCGCAAGGTTTTGGCGGCCAACTCACATCACCATTCTGTTTTTGTTAATGTTTTTCTAATGTAAATCTAATGCGTTTTCTCGTGCTGTGGCACGTAGAATCATCATGTTGAAAACAAACATCATCAATGTCGATTTCATTTAGTTGACGGTATAAGAAATATTGTTATCCAATGATAATATTGTTATACCGATGATACCTTTTTATAAATGTATAACGTTCACCACTCACAATTTGCAAACAGCATTGCCGTGATTATCCTTAAAAACTGGGCCGATGATTCCTCCAGACCACAAAGCACACCATTTTTTGCGCAACGTGGTCATTCGTGGCATAATTCGTGGGTCATTCTAGGGATTTCTGCCCCCCTCCTAAATGAGAGTTTTTTATCTCTATTGTACTAGTCCAAGAGCTCATGACCAAAAACTGTGTTTTATAAAAGACCGTATTTCAATATAGCGTCACACAGAGTGCGACAGAATGACCTCTCCGATTTGGGAAACTAATAAAGACAGAACCAAGCAAGATACAAACAAAATATATGTATGTATATTTTTCTGAAAAGTACACACAATTTTGTTTTGGATCAAAACGCCTTGAAAATTACATCACTCATGTGGCGACTTTCATCGTCGATACAAAAGAAATGTTTATAGGTATTTCAGAACAAGTACACATAATTTGGTTTTAGATCAAGGTCTTCTAAAAATGGCATCATTCAAGTGGCGTAGAGTTAGGTGATCTTTTTTATGAACACGGATAAGAAAATGTGTGGCTCCAACAAGATGGTATGCAGCCCCCACATCTCGTTGATTACTCGGAATTCTGAGCGTGTTATCTCCTTAAATGGTCTCCCCAATATCCAGATTTGACGTCGTGCGATTTTTTTTCAGACTATCTGATACCTGAGGTATACCCTTTCTAAGCTTTCAGGGAGACGATAACCCTTTGCTGCTAGTCCGCCCGCAATTACTCGCAAGGTCTTGGAACACTTTCGGGAGAGGCTCAGTCAGTGTATCGACAACAAAGGTTGCCATTTGAATGATGACGTTTTCAAAACACCTTGATCTAAAAACTAATTTTGTGCACTTTTCTGAAATACATACGTACATATATCTCTTTTGTATCGACAAAGGATGTCGCCACTTCAGTGATCTTTAAAACTTGTTGATCCAAAACCGAATTGTGTGTACTTTTCAGATATGCTATATTTGTTTTTTTTTATATATCGCTTAATTCGGTTACTAGCTTCCCAAATCTGGGAGGTCATTCTGCCACACTTTGTTATGGAGAGATCAGCAACAATTCGAAGCGGTGCGCCTTGAAGTATGTAGTAAGACAGTGTCGCAAAAGTATATATAGGTTGACAATTTATACGTAAGATGTATATTTAAATAAATTTGCTACAAAGTGGTCAGACAGCACAGTTTTAGATCGTAGTGCGTCAGCACTTGATGTATGGTGTCACGAAAATAAAATCAAAATAAGTGTTTTGTGAAAGCTGAAAAGTGTCTGACCACTTTGTAGCAAGTTTACATCCAATACACTGTTTACGTATAAATTCTCAACCCTTAGAAAAATACTTTTGCGTCACTACATACTTCAAGGCGCGGCAATGCCAGGTGTCCCGATACCTGAATTTACGAGTTGTTGATGACTGATGATATAAACCCTTAATTTAACACTTATTGACATATGGGCTTCTACAAAATACTTGCAGTTGTTGGTCACGAGATTTCCGACTATACAGTATGTAAATTTAAAGCGATCTCATAGCAATGTTGACTAAATGCCGGTGTTCCGTCTGCCGGTGTTCCGCTCTTGTTCTTGGGTTAATTGTATTTTGTAAGCTTGCAAAGGCAAGTTCTCGAGAATGCTCAGTTTTCGGTCTCCAGAATGTGGTTTGTCGTGAACAGATCCTGTTTCTTCAATTTATTTATTAAATTTCGAAATGCCTGCTCAGTAGAACAGGGAATAAAGGCTCCAAACAAACCACGAATTCTAGGATGAGATTATTATTAAATATTGAACAAAAACACTTATTTTTTAAAACTAGATTGATAATAAATTTCAGAAAAAATTGTTTTCATCATGAGAAATTTCATCCGTGTTACTAAATACTGCAGCGGGAGTAATCATCTGAGTCACCGCGAGACGTCCCTCATGGCGCCCGATTCCTACGTGTCCAGGTTTATGAGTGATATAAAAGCATGCCGGGCGGCGAAGAGTCAGTCTTTAAAATAAATACATGCCGGTCGTGTCATGCGCAGTCAAAGATGGGTTTGGCAAATGACTGAATTTCCTTTCTTATAAGAAGCAGAAGACAGAAGTTTCATATGATTATTAAAAAAAAACGGTTGAATGGCGAAACATCGTCGCACCAACGCGATGTAACTTGAGAGAATCTAAAAAATTATTATTACTCGTTAGATGTGCATCGTGCATCGCTTGTTTTTAAACCAGGTCAAAGAAGAGTGCAAATTAACACGCTTTCTATAGAGAGTGATACATGTATCTTCGAAGGCAATGGTAAAAGGTAAGGAGCACAATTCACGAATAGCATTACTCACATGTGCTAAAAGCTGCATATTTTTCTAAATCCTTCTATGTCAAATGTACTCATACACACAGGTGGAACAGCCAGATGGAATATTCAATGTCTCTATTTACTTTGTATAATTATAAAAAAAAAACGAAACTCGTCAATTTTGAATTCTGAAATGACATTCTGCATCGAAAAAAATTAATCTCTAATTCAACAAAATTAATTTAACCCTGAGAGATTTCTGATACCTCATTTCAAAAGTCTTTTCATTCTCTATTCAAAGCTGATATGGTTTTAAACTCTATTGCAAAAATTAACAGAAAGAAATTAAACTGATTGACTAAATTTTCTACAATAATTTAGAAACTTAATAACTGATACCTTTTCGTTCTTACATACCATACTTGTCATATATCTATGAGAAGTATATAATGGTGTAAGATTATGTGATCGTGTTGGCCATATTCGCCTCCATTTCCATCGATTTTGAAATGTTAAGTCGAGATACTACCAAAGATTGATTTCTTAATTTGGTGGTGCTCCATGCTGCTGTAACCATATCACATTAGCTGGAATTTGTGAGTTTGCTTGAGCAGATATAAATTCGCCAAAGTTAGCACGACATTATTTTGGAGCATTGCACCACCAATAAAATGTCGATCAAGGAAAAGGGAAAAAGGACATGGTCCCCAATTCTCTGCCCAAACATTAACCATGTCAGGGTTCTACGTAAGTAATTATCTCATTCAGTGAGGATTTTTAGACCAATAGCGACAGATTTGACGATTAATATTGCTGTGAAGTGTAAAAGTTGACTCATCAAAAACCAAACATTTTCTAGTTGGATAACATTACTATCTATGTTAATATTTGCATCATTTGTTCACAAAAATACGCTCTATCAAAATCATCTTTACTGAGCTCCTAAGTTAGTATCGGTTTATAGGGATGCTCTTTATTTTCGTTTAATATGTAAAGAATCAAAGAATGGCTAAGTGCTTCAGTTGCTTGTCGACTCGAGTTAAGTATATGGGTTTTCTTCAAACAGTTAAGCATTATATCCCATTTGGTATCGTTCCTCATCGTCAGTGAAATTACTTTTTTATCTGCCTTCATGTCCATATTCGCGAAACTGCTTTTCAGTCTTACTAATTGAGTTATCTTGGGATATAGCCGGCAAATCGGGAAATTTTTCAACAGTCAACGGGAAACCATTTCGGCCTGTGATCCTGTTCTATTTACGTGACCAACCATTTGTAGAGTTGTTATTTCATGCATTTCTGTTAAATAAACCATGTTCCTGATTTGCAGTTAGCAAAACTTCAACAACACGCACATCATTGACAACTATTTAATGATATCACAATAACACAGCAAGTTGCTACGACGTTTTCAACAAACGAAACGGTACTAGTTAAGTTTTCAGTTTGTTATAGCAAATTTCGTCAGATATTTTTTTTTTACTGTTGATTTGTAAAATAAAGTTAAAAACCATAACACTTTTTAAACAGAGATTGGAAAGACCTTTCAAATGAGATACCACAAACCCCTACAAATTAAAATTTTTGGGAGTTGCAATTGTCACTCGAAGGGGGTTAAAATGTAGGGATGAAATATTTATGTTGTAGGATGTCATTTCAGAATTTTTCCCATTTAAGTAACATGTAAATCATTGGTATTTTTTTAATGTTATAGCTCAGTTCGGTTTTATGATTTTTCATTGCGATTCGTGGCAATCTGTAGTGTATTAGAGACTCTTTAAAAGTGAATCGGCCTCGAAAGCTCAATTTGCACGAAAATTGTCATATTTTCTTTTGTTATCAGCGTAACGGATGAAGTTACAATAAAATAGTGCTACAAAAAATGGCTCATGACATATTTTGCTAACGTGCGTGGTTCACAAGATATATTCAGTTTAATATATTAAAAATTAAAAAAAAAACATTTAATTTCAACTTTTATTGTATTATTTCTCAAATTTAGCTTTTTATCGATTAAGTTATTTAAGGCTTATTTTCGATGAAACTAACTTTATAAAACTATTTTTTTAATGCTTTTGAAGTTAACTATCAGACAAAGTGCCACTCAAGTGATTAGTGAATTAAATGATATTTGGCTTCATTTTTAATTCCGACTAGCCGCTCACAATATTCTATTAAAAATTTTTATAAAAGAAAATTTTTATAAAACTTATCAAAACTTGAAGAGAAATTCTTCGAAAGATAAAAAGGGTTAAAGGACAGCAGAAAAGGGTTAAAGATTTTAACATTAAATTAGATTCATTGTCAAGTTGACGCAGGTAAGTTACCTGCTGATATAAAATCATATTTAAGAAAAAGTCAAGAAAAGGAGGCCATCGATGTGTACCGTTAATAGATGAGACCAATAATGAATCACAAACTGTTGAAAATTCACTTATGATAAATGAGCAAGAAGAAAAAATATGACGAAAATGATGATTACAAACATCAAACGTTTTTTCATACATTTCAATAATGAATCCTTTTTTTCATATATTTCGTTAATGATTCATATATTTCATTAATTTCATTTCGCTATTTTTTTGTTCTTGCTCATTTATCATAAGTGCTTTCAACGTTTGTTTATTTAATTCATCATTCAATTTCATTTGGTCATTTTTTTGTTCTTGCTCATTTATCATAAGTGAATTTTCAATAGTTTGTGGTTCATTATTGGTCTCATCTATACCGGTACATCGATGGTATCCTTTTTCTTGACTTTTTATTAAAAATGATTTTATATCAGCAGGTAAGTTATAAACTTCAGAACAATTTGCTATGTCAAATAATGAATCTATAGTCGGAATTAAAAAATGAAGCCAAATATCATTTAATTCACTAATCACTTGAGTGGCACATTGCCTGATAGTTAACTTCAAAAGCTTCAAAAAATAATTTTTATAGAGTTAATTTTATCGAAAATAAGCCTTAACTTATTCGATAGAATAGAATAGAATAATGTATTTGTCACATATGCTGTTACATATAAACAGGTGTGGCCGTCAAAACACAATGTATTTCTAAATATGAGTAACATATATTACTTAACAAAAACATCAGTACCTATAAAGGTTACATTAAAAACACATTAAAAACTTTTTACATAATATGCAAACGTATATAAAAACTTAAATACTATAAATATGCTAATTATTAACTAATTTTTTTTGGTCTAAAAAGTCATCTATAGAGTAAAAACATTTGGCGATTAAAAACTTTTTTAATTGTAACTAAACATTTTATGTGTTAGAGTCTCCTCTTTTATATGCGTCGGGATTTTTGTTATAAATTTTAATGCCTGACTAATAAGGTGATTTCTCATATAAGGCGCTTTTATGTGAGGGGACTTCTAACTTCGATAATAAGCAAAATTTGAGAAATAATACAATAAAAAGTTGAAATTAAATGAATTTTTTTAATTTTTAATATATTAAACTGAATATATCTTGTGAACCAAATTTCCATGTGTCAGCGAAAGGAAAAAATGTTGGTTTAAAATCAAACACAACAACAAAGTGTGACAAAGTAGCATACCACTTCTATTATGCGAAATACAAAAAATGTTTTTTACAGAAGTTACTACAAGCTACACACAATAAAAACATTTTTAGATGTACAAGATATTTTGCGTCACGCTAGCATTACATCAGTTTAATATTTTAAATAGGACACCCTGTATATCGTCACATCAGGCGATAGGGCTTAAGATCTCGCCGAATACATAATAAGGTTTTTTTGATGACGAGTTGCCAAGCTATTACTGAAAATGTACTTTATTTTCTAAGAAAACAGCTCACAACTAATACAAACGCGGTAGACTTGGTAGTGTCTATAGGAAAAAAGTAGTACTGGATAAATAAATCTAGTCCTACGTGACGTATGAAAGAAATATTAGTTTCTTAAGGTGAAGGTGTATTTCCATATTTATATAACCTATTTTGTATATTTAAATCAAATTATAGTATGAAAACAAATTGTAAACAAATTATAATATGTAACATTTGCCTATCATAGTACATCTGTCATACAAGTGTCTGAATTGTATTCTATGAAAGTGTATTCTAAAAGTGATTTTTTTTTTTGGAAGAATTAATTGATAGTATTTATGTGTTGGGTGACTATTATAAAAATTAGTATCTAGAAGTATTTCAGTAAGAAATTATTAACTGTAGTGCTGTAATTGTTTATTTTTTTATTTAATACTTTTGTTTTTATTAAAATCTATACCTAAACAACTGTTATTTAGGAAATGCTAATTATCTCCAAAAAATACTAATTTAGGTATAGGATATACTTATCAAATATTGAGGAGGAACAAAATACATGGTGTTCCATTTAGAATCATTTACAGTTTAGTATAGACAGTGAATAGACGTGTACAAGTTATTGATAAGGTTACCCATATAATTCCACAGACAATAGTTATTGTTTAAAATCAGGGCCGGAAAGTGTGCCACCACCCAGGAGCGGATTCGTAATTCGTCATGTCATTGACGGAAGGACGTATGAGAGACCAAAAAGACAAATAAAAATGTGTTGATAATGTACAAACATATCGCTTTTACTCCAGGCAAAAGGGGATTTTAGCAAAAAAAAATGCCAACCGGGATTGATTTTAAAATCACTAAATTGTCACTAAAATCAGTAAATTATTATTATCTACATTTACAGAGGACGATGCACATGTTACTACTATTTATATACGTTTAGCCGTTGTTTGCAAAACGCGTAAACGCTGGTAAATATTCAAATATTTCCTGCTGCAGACCGTGATGAGTTGGTTACCCATCTCTACCCCCAGCAGAAATTAGGTTCAGGCGAGGGAGGAAATTCATCCTCTCCCAAAATCTTTCACACAAGATAACCATAGTAAATTAGTAATACAACTGGCTTCGGGCCATTTCTAATTATGTCATAAGGCAGTCTCAATGCCGCGATGTTCTTGGCGAATCTAGTTGTCATCCCTTCCTCTTATATCACTAGGGCGTATGTCTTCACTTTCTCCAGTCTTCAAAAGCGCATCAGCTCGATTGCTTTCGTTTTCATATTTTGCGATCTTCTCTCGTTCAGCTTTCTGAATGTTGTGGGTAAGTGGCACTGCGATGTCTATGATGATCCTCTCCGTTGTTCCTTGTATATCCGGTCTGTTAAAGTCCACTGTTCGATCGGTAATAATTAGCCTACACCAGTAGTTCACTGTTATTCCGGTACAGCTGGTCAAATACAGTTACAAATGCAAATGATCAAATACATTTCCAGACGTAATATTATCCGCGTATCCATTTCCAAGGACAGAAATGGGGATTTCTATGGAGACATCCAAAAAAAACGTCATCAAAGTTGGCCGAGAAAAAAAAGACGTATTTCTATTCTTGATCGAATTTATAACCTTATTTACTTGTCAAGACTGTCACATTATATGACAGCCATTGTTTATTTTACAAATTGTGACAGTCACTTGTCAAAAGTTTGACATAACCGAAAAGCTTAGACATGACCGCTATTTCCATCTCTCTCGTTCATAGCCAGAGTTGATGACGTTTTTTTGGATGTCTCTATATTTAAAATTTCTGAATTGATCTTGAAATGACCTCAACATTAGACTCAGGGTTATCGGTTAATGTCACCATGGGGTACTTTGCCTTCATCCACGAAATTTTTGTCTAAAATATTGCTCTCGAAAATCCTCTGAAATGATTCAACCGTTCCAGAACTCTTGGAACGGTAAAGAAAATATCTTTGCATTACATTAATTAACATCGTTATACATTATTTTTTGACATGATAAGAAATCATGTTCTTCCTAATTGCGTCTCCCTATAAACTGCAGATAAATTAACTATCCTGATGGATCCCCACACCGGGAGGGAAGTAGGGTAGACTAGATGCAAATTTCTAATTTTCGTCTTAATTAAGTTTTGGCCCAAGTTGTAACTGATGGCGATATATATCAAGATATTCCGGCATTAACTCTACACGGTTCTGTAGCCAGGAATACATCAGGATTAAATGTAGGAGTATCGTAAACAAGGTGAGGTTGGTGATTATTGTCATTACTATCTGAATTATTTGTACTAATAAATTTATTACTTTACGAAGAGAATATCGCAGGATATGCCTAGGTATAAAATGTCTACAGCGTGTTCCGTTTTGAGTAGCCTTGCCCTCATAGTTTGAAGCTCATTGATGGATTTTCAAGCATTTATTGCTCTGTATGAACCTAACCTCACAGCATGTAAATACGAGTAAAGTGTGAAATAATATCTAACTAAAACTATAACATCATGTAAAAATCATATAAATGGTTTGCTTTATTTTTCTTATAGTATTCCTTAACATTATAGTAGCATGTTTCTACCAGATATTCTATTAAACATGTTTTACTTTTTTGGTAGGCCATTATATAATTTAGCTCCAGCATAAAATGGAGTTTTCTCAAATAGGTCTGTTTTGTGTTGTGTCAGCGTAATTAAATGTCCATATCTACTGTTATATGAATGTACGATTCATTTTGGAGAAAAGAATACATTGATAGCTATTGATAGAAATGTTAGGATACCGTCTAAATATTGGTCTGCATAATTCTAAAGGCCCTTTAGTTATGTTGAATAATAGATATATGATTATTTTCTGCATAATAAATAGACGTTCACTACCAGTAGCATTTCCCCAAAATATAATATTATATGCTAAATTTAAATACCTTACTATAATAAACCCTGTAAAAGTAAGTTAATAAACCCTGTTGACCATTCATCCACAATAATACATAATAGGCACTACTAACTTTCTTGCTAATATGATCTATAGGATTTTTTACAACTTAAGTTCGAATCTATATTTAACCCTAAAAATGTCATTTTGTTATAAATTTGGCGTTATCTACATCAATCTACTTTAAAGTATTAACAGTTCTTATGTTACAGAATTGTATCAAAATATATTTTTTACTATTTAAAATTAACATTTTTTGAGAACACCAACTTTTGAACTATTTTATAACTGTTTGTAATGTCAATTCTAATGATATCATTGTATCTAACATCATTGCCAATGAAGTATCATCTGCAAACAGAACTTTACATGTAGCACTTCTGTAATCTGGTAGATCATCCACAAACACTAAGAAGATTAATAGTCCAAGTGCTGACCCTTGGATAATGCCCAATACTAATTTATGTATTTCAGATATATTGCTGTCTAATTTAACATAGATCATACTGTGTTCTAGGTATGATTTCAATACAGAATAAACATAAATATTTCCCCCAGTCTATCACGAAACTAATATTCAACGTATCAAAAACATTCGTCAAATCAAATAATATACTCATTGTGTATTTATTATTGCCAAAATTGTTCTGTATATACTAAATAGAATTATACACTGTTATCTCAGTAGCATTGCCAGGATAAAATCCATGTCGACAATTTGATAACAGATTAAAGCGGGTTAGATATGCTACTATTCGGTTACATTTTTTTTTAATAACCTTTGTAATACAATGTTTACCAAATGCTTCTCATTTTACATTTGTATTAGTTTATATTTTGGTTTGAATAGTTAATCTTATATTCAGAAGTGTTATCCTCATTATTTTCTTTAACAATTTTCCATTGTTATTTGGTTTTGGTTTGAACCCGATCTATCGTTGTTTGTTATATCCCTTCTGTGAGGTATTTACTAGTTCGCTGTACCTTTTTTTATTTGTATATTTAATTTTATATTGCTGAGCATATTTAACGTCTGGCTTAATATCTATTATATTAGCCAAATGGTCCCCTAAATACAAATTCTTGACATGTTCACTACATATTTTTTTAGGTATATTTATTACAATATAATAAATTTTATTAGCAAAAATCTACATTTGTAAAAAATCTAGTAGGATTTGTGCCTGATTCAGTGAAGTTATAACTATCAAATAGATCTTTTAACAATGTTACATCATTACTATTAACTCAATAATTCATATTCAGGTCGCCACATAAAACTGTATACTTAAAAAATTAAAAGAATTATTTAAAATAAATATAAATTTATTAAAAAATACATATGTGGGGGGCTGTATACACAGAGTATACAATAGTTTTCGTTATTTCAGTAAAAATTATAGCACAGCACTAAATATTCATTTCCAATCGATAAGTCCTTGATATACAGTCTTTTAAGAAATATTTCCATTTAAATAGATCAGGGCACCACTATGGTGATTTTGTCGACACAATTTGGCTCTTATTCTAAACCCCTGGAGTTGTACTTTCTCTGTGGTCAGTGTTCAGTAATACAGAGAATATTTAGTTTATGCTGGGACTCATAACTTCGATGAGGTTTAGTTTGTTTAAAATAGATTGTGCATTGACAGGTATGACTTTAAATAAGTCGTTTTTTTTAGATAATTTACAGATCAATGTATATTTAAGTTAGTGAAATATTTATTTGCCTCGAAAGGAATTTTTAAATGCAAACCTTTTTACCAGGATCTTTTTTGGCTAGGTTGATGGATTATACAAAATAATTTCTTATTAATTAGCACTTACTTTGAAAGCTGCACATTTTCCCTTGGTTTTCAGCTCTTCAACTCTGAATTCATAATTTTCGAATATACCTTGTAGCTCAATTTAGTTTCATTAGCCTTCGTCGCAGGATTACATTTGTAATGCAAACTGGTTGTCCATATTTTCTTCACGTGTCAACATTTTTTTACGATTTTTATTTCCACTGGTATATTTTCATTGTTAGATGTCTGACTTTTTGGTAACATTATATTTATGATTCGAGTGTGTATAGCTCGATGTATTATTTTCATATGCAGACCTATATTTAGTATTTTCAGGTTTTTCTGGAAACACCCCTGTGTACTTTCAAACAGTCTTTATTGTACTGTTAATACCTTGTACTTTTCATTTAACCATTTAATTCGCGTTTTTTGTTGTAATACAGTCTTAAATCGTTACAACTGGTATTTAACGGGACTACATTATTTTTAACCATATCTTCTGGTTTAGTAGTCGGCAAACGAATTAACTCTATATTGCTGGCTTTTAAATCACTAACTTCTTGCTTTAAAACTTGGATTTCACGTCACGTTACTATTTATCATTAAAAAAAAATAAATTACTTAGCGAAAATAAAGTGTTGGGGCTACAAGAGAAATAACTTATAAGTATGATAGGTTTGGTGATACTGTTGGAGAACTCGTATGCTATTAGAGATCTGGCTGAAAAGGAACGAATTATTAATTAATTATGAGAAATGCTTAGATATTTTATTACCCACTCGTAACATTTTGTTAAAAATGTGCGGAAATATTTAGGCGATGGGTTTCCTCAGGTACTGGATTGGTCACGAGTTTAATTGAGAGTTCTCGATGACTGGCATCATTTCATTATCCTTTTTTTTTTTTTTTTTTTTTTAGGGATACCTAACTTAAATCTTAGATGAACTAAATATCCAGATATTGTATCATACTCTTGCAATCGACTAGTATGTGTTACGAAGTGTGTGGAAAAAAATTAATAGTATATTATATACCGAAGTGAAAAGTGTTTCAAAGTCAAGTCATAGCATGATCATAACTATTTTAAGTTTGCGGGAGCCAGTTGACTTCCCCAATTGTGAAAAAGCTTCTTGCATTCCTGTAAAAGTAAAACGTCAGATTGATGTAGACCAACGAAACCTAACACTTTTTTAATAAAAAATATTAAGGATTTTCTACAAAATTCGCATTGGATGTTCTGCCTATAAAAGCAACAGCTGTCACTGCTTTTATTTTCCTCAGATGTTGACAATTTAATATTACTTTCAGCCCATGGGTGGAAAGTAAATTTACCACCAGTAGCTTAAAAGTTAAAAGTAACACTTTCAAATAATTTTTCAAGTCAGAAATATCAACATTATATATATGACTGTAAATAAATAATTTTCGTATCTAAAAATGTTATCATTTATGTATGCGTTATCCGAAAATATCATAGAGTGGGTACTGGAACCTTCGGCGTAGAACCAAGTTGGCGAAACGCGCGTCGAGAAAAGTGTAGTAGTTCGGTGTTTCGTGGAAAACGTCCAGTTTTTTTGTTTTCAGAAAATATCAAACAATAAACAATTCATTTGATATAAAAAGTATTTCTTTATTAACAGCGCTACATTGACAATACAATAGAGAACAAAACACTGGTCTGCCACTGGTTTTATTAGACTACATATGATGCGCTGCGTAAAGGCAGCTTTAACCAATTGTGGTGAGCCATAAGTTTCCATACGTAGTGAACTGAATTCAGGAAACTTTAACTTTGAGGAAACTTAATTTAACTGACACCTAGGACTTCATTTATACTCGAGGACTCTTTTGTAACGCTGATTGCGTATACTTTAGAAGACCGACAACACACAAGAAGATACGATTATGTACAGTTCATTAAATTCCTGTAAAACTGTATTACACCAGCCATGATAGAGGAAAGAAACGATAAATTATAATTCTCGTGCAAAAGACGAAATGAAGTAGGTAAATTCGACAACTGGTGGAATTATACAATTTTCAAAAAAAGTTAAACTAATTAAGATTCGTTTTTCTGAAACCATCATGAAAACCGTTATCCCAATAATGGATATTTTATGTTGCAGTACGTCAGGGTCCTAGTTAAAATTAATAAAACTGTTATTACAACCATAACATGGGTTTAAAGTACATCTGCAGGGTCCTGCACGGCCTATTAAACGTTTTGGGAGAACTATAAGTTTTTCGGGGTTTCTAGGGTTTTCATTTTGCTCTACACGTCTAAAATAATGGCAATTTTCTAGCACCTTCGGGTATACCGGAAGTGAATACGCACTTCGTTATTTTAAACGACATGCTATTTCATATTTCTGTTTTCATAGTTCTATTCCATATATCTATTTCTATTTCAGAGATATTTCAATTTTAAGAAAAAACATTGAAATTGTACGCCGTAAAAAATAATAATATTCACTATAAACGACAAAATATTTAGGGTGCCCAAAACAGAGGATCAAACTTGAATAACTTTGTCCATTATTAAGTCGCTTATTTTAAATAGAACGTATTATATTTTATATGACACCTTTCGGTTCGTTTTTTCAACCTCTTTCTAGAGATACTAACATTCCCTATACCTAAAGTGTAAGGTTCTCCAGTTATTTGTCGAAAGAACTCGAAGTTGTGTTCGGGCATGTCTATTTGAGGAAATTATCTATTTTATAATGTGTGTGAACGAATTATTAATAAAAAAGTAATGTAACAAGACATGTGAAAAGCCATGCTTCGTCGAGTGGCCACGATAGCGATGCCACTATATTCTTCTATGACCTCACGATAGTCTTTGTGGCAAGTGACATTCAGCAAACAGCACTTTTTCACACTTTACACAACTACAAAGTTATGTATTGTTCACACCCGTGAGAAATCATTTCTCACAGTTCATTTCCCACACCTGTACATTTTATGGGGAATCGTCGACATCAAAATGAACGTAGTTGGCTGCTAGCGCTTCTGTTTTAAAGTAATTATTCAAAATAATTGTTTCATCTGTCAAATCGTAAATATCGAATTATTTATAAGTAAAACAAAGTGCTTTAAATCAAATATATTATTTAAAAGCAAAATTTAAAAAATAAATAATGTATTCAATATATTTCAAATAAATAATGTATCATCGTTTTTTTGAATATAGCTATATAAAAAATAAATGTTTGTGGTAAATTCCTTTCTACATTTTTATAAAAAACGTGCAGTTGTAGAAAAAGTATAGTGTGCAACATGTGCAAGAAATGCAATTTCTCACTCGTTTGAATTGCGCCATTTCTGCACTTGTTGCACAATGTAATATTTCCACATATTGAGTTCACATTTTACTTTTAAATACCGAATACTTTGATAAGTAGGCAGAAAGGAATAATAGGAGAATATTTTGAAAATTCTATAATTTTCTTTGTTGTTTGATAATTACATCTGATAACTTTTTAGAAAATAAAACTTTTTTTAGAAGAAAAAAAAAAAAAAGAAAAAAATCTGAAAACCCCACTAAATTCGGTATTTTATAAAATAGGCTGGGTTTATTGAATTTTAGATTTTACAATTTTTAATAATTTTTGTCCAAGATTTAATTTTTACTGTATCTCAAAAATCAAATAGACAGCATTAACCTGAAAAAGTAATCATTTTTTCACTTTTCCATTTTTGACTAATCAAACGTAACAATTTCTACAAACTGGATGTATGGTGTGATATACCCAATTTATGCTCAAATTTCTATTCTATTCTTCTAAGTAAGTCTGGAACAGTGGCCACATTTTTTTAAAAAAAATGTAATAAATGCCAGAATTAACCTTTTTTCTCCACCCTGATTGCACTAGGTGACAAATTCTACATTCTTCTCTACAGATTTTCACTCTAAGACCAACATTTCGGAGTTGAAAAATGAGAAAAAAAAGTGATTAGGACATGGTACAGTGGCCTTTACTGTTTAAAAAATGGAAAACAATGCAAACGGGTGATGTTTGTTAAGGACAAAGAATATATTATGTTAAACATACGTCATAAAAATAATAATAGTAATAATGCAAATTACATTTATTTAAAAAACATCTGAAATGTATAGGTACAGCAAAGTAGTTTAACTACTAATCGCTGACAAATACTATACGTTGGACAAACTAGGATAGAAAACAAGAGTATAATTTAATTTACCTACTAAAGCCATTCAAATAGTCCTCTTTCTAATGATGGTACAGCAGTCATTTCTTATTAATATGATAAAGTAGTGGCCACTGTCCCTACTTTTAACCTGACCATCAACTACATGATTTTTGAAACAATTGGTAATTACAAAAGCTATTTAATATCAAAATATTGTAATATCAATAAACGCTTACATGTATTAAGTAGAAATCGTCACTATTAGTTCACTTCGATATGTAGGTATTTATTCCCTACACATAATTTTCACCACTCGTTGTATTTTACTACATGTGGTCAATTTAAACTTAAGTTTTTATACAAAAAGAAGAAACTTTAAAGATCAAGGATACTACCCGTTATTATTCTTAGGATGTTACTTGGACGCCTCTGCCGAGGTGGCAGCCACTACTCTTTATAAATGAAAATATAGAACGAAAGTGACCACTGTTCCTGCGTGGTTCACTACGTTCACTGCTCCCCCTACCTAATTTAAATGAAAATAAAAATGTTTCTAATTCCTTAGAAAAAAATTCTGCGCGGTTCATTTTTACCACTTCAAATTCGTTTGAGTTCAATCTGAATAGTTGTTTTGTACACACGGAATAGTTGTGAGATAATTGATTAAATTTAATGCCAGTTCTGAAGATACTCGTAAATAAATTTACAGGTTCCAATAGCCCTTTAATCAACAGGTCACCATTGCCAGTTAACTCTATCAACTTTTTTTTCTTTGGAGTAGTCTCAAACAAAGTTGTACAAGCCACTACCCCCAGAAGGTCGAAGAGCTTTGAGAGTGAATAAGAGGCACACAAGATATCAAAAAAATGTGTCAGATTTGTTTGTATTGTAATGTAAATGAATGTTATAGAAGTTTAAGAAATGTTTCCAGGTTTTAAAAGGATCACACTGTATACAGTGAGTTGAAACTATGTTCATATTTGAAGGTACAAGGTCCAAAGGAGGGCAAGTCGCAATTTTACACAAATTGGTCTATTAGCGCCATCTTACAGTAATTTTAACACTGAACTTGACTATGGCGCGCAAACGTCCAAAAAGCGTCTAGTGCCAGTAAGATTTAAATTTTTATTTATGCATACACCGCCAATAGGGGGCAAGTCACAGTCAGTCAGGTCCAAAAGGGTAAAGTCCATATAAACAGCTGATACCTATTGTGATCTAATACGAGCAGTAAAGTTAGGTTAGTCGATGCAGCAAGTATTTTCATATGATATAAAAGAACAATGAAAAATGAAAACGATAGTAGCGGAAATGAGGCTGAAGTGCTACCTACTCAGATCGAATCAAAAAAGAGAAAAAACATTGCAGAATGAGGGATGTTATGAAAAAATTAGATTGCTATAATAATTATTGTAGCTAATCAACAGAATTATTTCCAGGTTTGATACCAATCACGGCAAAAAAAATAAATGCCTGCAAGATTTAAAAAGGTTCTGTGGAGACGAAGCCAAAAAATATTTTGATAACCTTCCAAAGTGTTAGAAGTTATCAACGTTTTGTGTTCTGCGTTCATCAAAGAAGTTTTGTGTTATTAACTTTTGGTTATTTTTCAGATTTTCCTCTTTGTTTTTGGGACTTGACCCCTTTAGGTCAATAATGTTTCGTAGTTTGACGAAATTATTGCTCATTTTGTATTTGTTTTATGGAATTTTTTTATTCCATAAAACTGGAATTTTAAAAAAAATGGAATTTTTATTCCAAAAGTTTAATTCATAATGCGTGTGTCTCATTAACCCCTTCGTTGGCAGAGATAATTCGACAAAAAGTGCCCAAAATGGCAGGAAATTTTTTATCCTGGAAATTTAAAATGGCAGCGTCAATATGGCGGACCAAAATCGAAAATTTCACTCTTCATTTCACTATTTCATTTTTATTTTCAAACATTTTTTATGATTATTAGTATTACAAATTTTTAACTAGAATAATTGAAAAAAATATTCAGAAACAACTGTGATTTTCGAAATAAGTGCTATTTTTTAAAACTCTCGTCGATGTGTGTGATAATTTTCCAGAGCACGCAAGGCATGAAACTTTATTTGAAGGAGTAAGTTCTCGATCAATCAAGTAATGTTTTGCATTTTTCTTCTGCCACTCTGGATCCACCATTTTGAATCTGGCAATTTTGAGTTTAGATTCGTAATTAGCGACCTCAAAAACCCCCGGGGTCCCAATTTTCATCTATATCAGTGAAATTTTCGATTTTGGTCCGCCATATTGACGCCGCCATTTTGAATTTTAAAATTTTGACTTCGAATTTTTGATTCGGATTCAGCGAGTCAAAAAAACTCTCGTGAAAGACTTGGATGCCAAATCGAAGCAAGTTAAATGGAAAAAAAGATTGACGGACTATTGCGTCCACACAGGGCACCGATTAATTTGACGCACTTTTGCGTCAATGCCAACTAATGGGTTAAATACCAAACTAGCTCATCTAAACAATATAATTCATAATAACCCAAATAATATTGTCACTAACTGGTTTTAAAGTTTAAAATCTGTTTTTCTCAAAATAAACATTTTGTTACATAGCTCTTTATGGACCTGTACCCTTCATTTATTTCTAAAACCGAATTGGCAATAGAAAAACCTAAATAATGATATTCAAAATGTCGAACCATACAAGAAAAAAAACCTGAAATACATGTACTTTATGTTCAACTGTTACTAATTTTCGATATACCAATCATATTTTACGTATTTCTCTTTAAATGATTCGCTTTTCACTTCAAAACACTTTTATTAATACTCTACAACTCGTCGACCTTAACTGTGTTACATTCAAATCACAACTAATTCTATCTTAGCAACAACACCACTATTTATAGTTTTTACATGTTCTCGAAAATTCATTTGACATCTAGAATATTAATATGTCATTCCATACAATGCTTTACTAACAGGTACCTAGTGTATAAACAAAATAGACTCAATATGTAACTATAAAACTTAATAACTGTCAGCTGTCACTGTCACTTTTACAAAATGTCACAATATTAATTACAAAATTGTGGAATAAAATGGAAGTATACACATACAGTATCCAACAAAAGTCTACACATACCTATACTGCAAATTTTAACCAAAAATGAGTCAAATGCATTGGTCTTTCAAATTATTCTGTTATTTTTTAAAACATAGAATAACTTCATACAGAAAACTTGTTTATATTCATTTTATGATGGTTGTTAATGGGAAGTTTCAATCAAAAATTAACACTTGAGAGTTTGTCTAGATTACCCAACTAATGTAATGGTAGTTTATATTTTATTAGTAGTTAAATATTTATATTTAATGGACGCAACCGATAACTTCAGAATTTTTTCGTTTTTTTTTTTTGAGAAAAAATGTATCTTGTCAAATTTTTTTGCGAGTTTCACATTTTTATACAAACCATTTCATGGACTCTGTGTGTACATTTTTCTGAAATAATATGTATAATCGAAATGGAAGTATATTATACATACACGGTGGAGACTTTAACTGGAATATATTTGCTAGTGGTGAATGATTTTTCAAAAAATTCCCGAGACACGTCAACTTTTAAATGTATTTACCTACATTTTGCAAGTAATGTGAAAAATATAGCCCTTCAGGGGTGACTGAAACCACCCTCGACATGATTTTTTCAAACGCAACCCTATGGCTTGTGACCCCTCATTGTAAAGCTGGTGGAAAGAGGGAATCAACGCACTGATCAAATTTTAATTTTTAGTATGTTTGAGGGTTGCATACAATTAAAACGTAATTTTATAGTTTAATTTATTTTTAACGCAACGATTTCGTACTCAAAATGTGTGTTGTTTAGTTTTGGAATGTAAACCTTACTTTTCATATGTCCCCACAAAAATTCCAAGCAATTTTTTCCACAACTGATATTTGTTATTTTTTTGCTAGTGTTTTTACACGGCCGCAAAGTAATTTAGTTTGTATGCTGTATTCAGAGTTTGGAAACGAAGTGTTATTTCAAATTGGTGAAAATGTCTCATTTAACTGAATCACTAAAAATCGAAATTTTGATGATGATTGGATATGGTGATAGGGCGCGAATTCAATGCGAAGTTGTTCGCTTGTTTCGAGAAACGCATCCTGACTTGCCACCACTAAATCAAGGTACCATTAGTAAAATTGAGGCACAATATCGAGAGATGGGTCATGTCAGGAAAGTACCGAGTAAAGAGGCAGACTGTTGTTGATGACGACACGAAGTTGAATTTGTTGCTTGCTCTAGAAGAAAATCCAATCACTCCAGCCGGTCAACTGGCCCGTGATAGTAATCTTAATCACAAAACAGTTTTAAAAATACTTAAATATGAGAAAAAACGTCCATATAAAATGCAAGCTGTTCAAGAGCTACTTGAAGATGATCCAGATCGACGAGTGGAATTTTGCGATTTATTGATGACTTGTATTGATCAAAACCAATTATCTTTAGAGTGGATAGTTTTTCTCTGACGAGGCTACTTTTACATTAAATGGGCACGTAAATCGCCAAAATTGTCGTTACTGGGCTGAAGAGAACCCCCATTGGATGAGGGAACTTCATACTCAGCGCCCACAGACAACTAATGTGTGGGCTGGAATAATACAAGATAGAATTGTAGGACCATTTTTGTTTGATGACACTCTTAATGGAGCAAGATACTGGCGTTTACTCCAGCACGAACTAATGCCAGTGCTATGTCATTTATTTCCAAACCCCTTAAACCTAACTTGACCGACGAGAGGTTATAGTTTCAACAAGATGGGGCCCAACCACACTATGCTGCCATTGTTCGTCAGTATCTGGACAGAATTTTCCCGGTGTGTGGATTGGGAGGCGAGGTAATATTGAGTGGCCAGCAAGATCTCAGATCTTACACCACTGGATTTCTTTTTGTGGGGACATCTTAATAGTAGGGTTTACATTCAGAAACCCAACAACATAGCAGATCTGCAGGAAAGGATAAGAGGAAATCGGAAAAATAACACCGCAAATGTTGCTTAATGTAAGGGACAAAACCCACCACAGACTGGGATGCTGCCAACAAGTGAATGGTGCACATTTTGACCAATTGTTACGTTATATATAAATTTAATTTTTAAATTGTTTTAATTGTATGCCACCCTACAAATATACTAAAAATTAAAATTTGATCAATGCGTTGGATTCCTCTTTCCACCAACTTTACAATTAGGGGTCACAAGCCCTATGGCTTGTGACCCCTAATAAGATTTGCATTGAAAAAATCATGTCGAGGGTGGTTTCAGCCACCCCTGAATTAGTAATATTTTTCATATTACTTGCAAAATGTAGGTAAAATACATTTAAAAGTTGACATGTCTCGAGAATTTTTTGAAAAATCAATTCACCACCCCGCTAGCGAATATATTCCAGTTAAAGTCTCCACCGTGTATATAAGCATAAATGATAAATTACTTATTTATCAGTTCAGAATATTATCAAGATGGTATAGACTATAAAAAAAGAATACAGGACACGTAAATGATATGGAAACGAATTATCTATATCGTGGTCACCATAACACATTTTTCTTGACTCTGGGTGAACTGCATGGCTTTAAATTCATACTATGATCCACATAAAAAAAAAGTGTGCCATTATATATTTATCGGCAGCGAATATAGTATGTTACTTTGTGCCTCTACATTCTAACTAATGGCCTAAAGGTCTGAATAACTGCCTTCCCAATAGCTTTATCGATACATTACAACGATAAGCACTCAGCTTATAAATATGACAATTTTTTGTCCTTGTGAAAGCTTTTGTATCCGGATGATGCATAGCTGCAGACCTCATAAATTTATAAATTAATAGATACAACTGCGTTCACTAATGTACTGCCATATATATTTTTTTTGAAAAAACGGATATTTCTACGCAGTAAGGAAAATAAACAGAAACAAACGATATAGAAACAGAATAAAAAGAACAATTTTATCTACATTACATTTTTTCTTTCAACAAACCTAACCTTGATTGAATAATTTTGGCCATTTTCACATAGAGAATGAAATTAGCCGTCTTAAACGTGAATTAATCTTTATTTGGCGCAAAATTCATCTCTCACCTTTCTCTGTAAAAATCTTTTGGGGGCTGTTTCAAACTTTGCTAACAATTCTGACTGATTTTCTGTTTTGATGATGATTAATTATCAATATTCTCTATCGGCTGGCTTGTATGCATTGGCATAGCCAAAATCCATAATACATAAACGACACGGCAAAACCCAAAAACCGCATACTTACGCAAAATAAAGGCAAAACTTTTTATGCAAGAGATAAAAAGTAAAAAGGCAATATTCCAAACAAGCAATATTGTATTGTAAGAAGCAATCTATGTAATATTTTTTTAATTGTATCTAATCTTCTTTAATGAAATGTGGAAAAATGGGATGTGGTAGTACTGATACCTTGGACAGCGGTTTTCATATAATGTTTGAATAACCCTGCAGATACATTATTCTATACATACCATATGAACTTATTCTTGACAGTCAAAGTTGGTTTTACCAACGAGTCCTTTTGATGTCCAGTTGATGACATCAGGCAATTCAATTTTTCATCTAAGTAGACAAAAACAACTGGATCCGCCTTTTTTGAAGGACTTTTCTGTAACAAGCAACAAAATGTTGATTTTAAAACGGTAACATGTATTTTTCTATAAGATAACAATAGAACAACTTTTCTATTTAACATTTATTTTTACGTCAAACCACATTCGACGTATGCTGTATAAATAGTTGTGGGACACTGGGTATAAATTGGGTATAACTTGGGTCTATCATTGGAATTAAGATAAGGTTTTAAATTGAAATTTAAACATTTGGCGACTGTTTAGATACAAAGTCAATGTTTTGTCACTCCGTTTTTAGCTGAAACATATCCTACTTATTTTCTAATGGATTAATTAACTTCTAATTATAACTCCTAATAAAATTCTTCAGACGATTGCCACGAATGTGCTGATAATGTCCAGACAATTTCTGCCTAGTCAACCCAGTAGATTCTGATATATCGTGGTCACCAGTTCAAAAAATGTTGTTTAGAGGAAAGTTTGTTTAACACATCACTGCGGTATAATATTCTAATATGGTTGTTTACATTCTCTCTGCAACTCGTGGCCCATAACTGGTGTCTTCATCTTCCTCATTGAGATCTTCCATCTACAACCCTTAAATACCTACTTTTAAAAATAACGCATGCAGATGCACACATATTGTTACCGAAATGTGGCTATCTAATTTTCATACACATTTTAAACATTTTTCAATTTCGTTTCTTAACGCATTCCATCTTTTTTCTACAAATGGAATCCCAATTAAAGCGCGAAAAATTCTTTTAACGTTTTTTTTCTCCACATATGTGTACGCAAAAACGAATTCTTCCATGCGAGTACACACTGTAACTGTTTTTATTAACTTTAATAAAAATATGTTTATTATTTGTTAAGTAATTATATATGTGTAACGTCAGACAATATGGTCCTAATGAACACAAATGCTCAAAGTCAAATCCATTGTGTTCATTTACTTTTAGGACAGATAGATAGAGATAAGACTTTAAGCTTCTTGAATAAAGTTCGCGTTGCACAATACAAACCAAAATTTACAGTTAATGCTCTCGGATGTAACAAATAATGGAGGTAGGCATTGTATTCCCAAGGCATGAAAATACAGAAGAAATAAAAAATAATGTAGATTTGGCAAAAGTAAGCAATAAATCTAGCTGGAACATTATCTGGTCTATCTGTGGTAAGTCTATTCATTATATTTTGTGCTTGCTCTTCCATATTCTGTTCATGTAGCTTTTAATTTATTTTTATTGCTGATTTTGAGCATATTAATGTCAGTAGTAAAGGAAAGTGTTTTTCACATAGGGGCAGGTGGGGTAGATATAGACAAATGTCTACAATAATTAATTGGTCCCTATTTCAAGTGGATATTAAAGTTCCTATACGTACTTTGTAACATATGCACATGTATGTACACACAATGCACAATGTATTAGAGTCGTAGCTCTTACATGCTACATGCCTAAATTCTTGACACGCTCTTAGGTAAATATCTTACTTAAAATTTACTTTTACTCGACATATAAGATTGTTCAAAAAACTGGCCTATTTGCATACACTTACCCTAATAACAGAGGTAAATGTCGGCCACATTTTCTGTTAAACTTAATCCTTAGTAATTGATCAAAGGAATGATATGACAGTTTTAGATAAATATAAGATATAGTATTATTTATTACAATATAATATATAATATTACAATTTTGCTGCCTTAGATTTAAATTGGGTCTTTGCTGGACTATATAGAAATTATATACTATGTCCATAATAATAAAGAATTTAGTTTACAGTTGTACCGTTCGGGTCAATATGACCCGACTTCAATTATAAAACAGAAAAACGTATTTTATTACAGTAACTATAGCGGAACAGAAAGATCAATAAAGTTAAATCCATTACCTTATAAAAAATGTATGATTATACAATCTGAACAAAAATACATCACGTGAGTGTGCCTTACAATGATGTTGCACAAAATATTTGACTTGTTCGGTGGCGGCTGGTGTAATTTGAGATTCTCGTATTTTCATAAAGAACCCATGTGAGTGGGCCTACGGAACATGGAACCACGTCATATTTAAGGGGATGATTGCTAGACCTAAGTAGAAGACTATAATAGCAAAAAAAAACTTCAAATAAAAAACTTGCGAAATCAAATAACGGCCTCACAAGAACATCTTGGAAACATGAAGTGCTGAGGAATGAAAAAAATTAATCTTGAATTTTGAGATAAAACAAAATCGCAAATATGTTGCAAGTCGCTTCCAATATAATATGGTAAATCTCGTTTCGGTAAAATCATAAGTATAAAAAGACTTTGTATTAACTTAGCGATTAAGAGAAAAAAAAATATTTTGTAAGCCATTTCTAAGATTATCTGGTGAAGCAGACGTTTTTTGAACATTTTTTTTCGCTTAAAGTTTTGTTTGAAAATTTTTTTCTATTACAGCCTTCTATTTAGAAAATACGAATATCTCAAATTCCACCAGCCGCTAATGGTCTTGTGGTCATTGCTTGACGGGCAAAACTTGCAACGAACACCGAGTTTTGTAGGCCGTGTGTATAAACAATTGCTAATGCAATTTTAATGCAATGCAATGAAATTTTAATTTTTCTTAGTACATACCTGTGATAGATTGGTGATACATTGGTTACGATGTTGATACACAATCCACACATAAAATACAAATTATTTCTTAAAACAAACGATTTCTAAGGCTACTGTTCATTCAATGGTTTACTAACTAGTTCGAATAGCTAACGAAAAATTTTATCAAGTGACGAGCCATGGTTACAACATTCTCTCTCAGAATATTATTAGACTTTGGAGTTCAGAGAATTCATACTTTTTTTGGTAAAATTCCATTACAATCGCAAATATGCATTGTCGATAGCTTCTTTTATTACAAGTAAAAGAAATAAAAACTATTATTCCAATATTTTTTGACGGAATATTAGATATAGAAAGGTCCCGTTTAGAAATTCTACAAACGATGCACATTTTCTACAAATGATGCATGCTTGCAAATCAGCAACATTTACATTATAAAAAAAGAAGAACAAGCGTTGTTCATTTAATTCATTAATAAGCTCTATTAAAACAGAAACTCAAGAGGGTATGAAATGAATATGGATGATGACCATCTTAATTAGCCGATCCTTTTTTTATGTATAAATAGGGATATAGTGTTTTATAACCATTTATCGAATACTTTTCTGTTCCATATTCAGTTACTATTTAATTTGTCATTTTAATTTTAATAACATACGATATATCTTTTTACAGTAAAAATAGTTTTAATAATAATTTGGCAGCCTTGACACTTTTTTGCAAATTTAAGTAAACATATACTCGTATATGAACGCTTGTTCTACTCAGCCATTTAGGTATAATGAGTTTTTTTTTTTTTGTTGGATGACTTTATTATGTTATATTATGGTACATAGTCACGATGTACTCGTATTACCAAATATTTGTATAATGATACACTTGAGAAGAATAGTGACTAATAAAACCAAAAATCGAATGGATTGCCTCGTATACTTACTTGAATAAATCACGCAGTCACATTTTTCCCATTATTTTTTAATAAAGGTAAAAATAATATTAAAATATTATTATATACACTAGATTTTTTAATAAATAATGGTACATGTATAATCTCCATGGAATATTATTTTTAGTTTATGTTAATTTCAATAATTGGCATGATATATTATTCCATTTTTCGTTTATTATTTAGTAAATATACCTACTTTATAAATATTTTATCACTTTTTCACTTATTATTAATTATTCCTTAATAATTACTTACTTATTTTTCAATTTGTGATAACAGGCTTTCAAAACGATTTACAATCACTTATTGACAGTAAGTAGGTATTACTGAATTCTTCAAAAACATTATTGACCACATCTGGCAAAAATACTCTTATTTGCTATGCGATTGGCAAGCTATAAATTATTTCTTAGTTATTCATTATTTCTTAATTATTACATAGACTTGTCATTTGAATTAAATAACCCCACAATGAAGTCGAACGGGGTAAAATCGGGAAAAAGTGACACGCCCATTATTACACCACATCTGCATTTTCTTTAAAAATCTTTATTTAAGAAGGCGTACAGTCATGGTAAAGTGAGGTGATACTCCATCATGCTTTTGCCATATCATCTGGACTGTCTTTATTTGGAAGGATTGTTGCTAAAATAGGGACCAAATTGTTTTTGAGAATTTCTAATTTCTAATCCAATCTTCGTATGTTCAATAAACACATAAATATAATATGTATAAAATGTCACGAATAATTTCAGATTCATGGTTAAATGCTTGTAGAGGTACTTTATTTACTCACTGTATAGTAGTTATTTCTAATACCAAGGCAAATTTATAGACGTCACTAATGCATACTGTGAAACATTACATCACCATGCTCTTTTATAATTAAC
The DNA here is from genome assembly GCA_029963805.1 of Aromia moschata. Taxonomy (NCBI): domain Eukaryota; kingdom Metazoa; phylum Arthropoda; class Insecta; order Coleoptera; family Cerambycidae; genus Aromia; species Aromia moschata. Next base: position 695,585 of record JAPWTK010000151.1, on the reverse strand, counting down.
GGAATTAATTTATTGCATTTTTGTAGATACTCCAGATATTTTTGAACCACATACAGTGTAAGTGTAATATTTTATTGAGACTTCCTAGACTACTTAATATATCCTTGTTTGCATATCTATGACTTGAAAAACTTGTTTATGGTTTCAAATTAAATCGTTTCAATCAATTCTACGAGTAGATCGGGATTCCCATCCTGAACCACCAGGTGCTGCGTGAACACTTCTCTTAGGTCATCCAAGGAGTCTTAAATTCAGTAAACTCTTGCTCTATTACACAGGTCTACAAAATAAAAAAAAGTTCTGTCGTTGCAGTCAGACCCATCATTTCCTATGTATTTTGATGCACTGAAACCAAATTTGGCAAAAAAAATCTACCGCATCAGTTTTTTCTACACCCCCATATAACCCTCATACATTCTAATAGAGGAAATTTTTCGAAAGAATTTCTTTAACTATTTTTTATGACCTTTATTTTAGTTTTTTGGGGTCGTTGATCACGAATCTGAAGTCAAGAATAAATTTCGACCTAATGACAGCTGTCAAATTTCACTAAAAATTAAAAAAGTTGATATTAAATTTACTAAAAAAGTAAAAAGTTGATATGCATATTCCTACGTTTATTAGGATGCTCATTACTATTTTGTTGTAGATGTTTTGGTATATTTGTGAAGGAGCTACTTAGATCTTTTTATTTATATCTATTTTGTTCTTTTTCATGTTTTGGTTTTTTGTAACTGTTATACCGGGTGGACCATTTTAACCTTTAATAGGAAATAACTCGGCCGGTAAGCGAAAAAATAAAAAAAGTTGTATACAGAAGTTGTTGGGCAAGGAGGGGAAGTACCTTTTTTGACCTCGACGTTGACCTTGAGGGTTATTTGAAGGTCAAAACAACTTTTTCAAATATAAACAACTATTTTAGACCCCGGATTTGAAAAGAGCGGCAAATTTTACATCCAAAATGGTACTTGTCAACAAGGTCATAGCAAGGTCGAATAAAAGTAAAATTTTCGAAAATTGTTAAAAAACGAGGGCTAGCTCGGGATAGAGATTGGAAACAGTAAAATTTATCGGTTTTTAAGGCTATTTCAATTTTTAAGGTTATTTATCAAGCGTGAAACCCTACTTTTGACTTCTGATTTGAAATGTTTAACGTCAAGGTCATTGGTATCAGGAAGTCACCTTATACGACCCTGACAACTTTAATCAGAAAAATTGTACTGTTTCCAATCTCTATCCCGAGCTAGCCCTCGTTATTTAACAATTTTCGAAAATTTTACTTTTATTCGATCTTGCCATGACCTTGTTGACAAGTACCATTTTGGACGTAAAAGCTGCCGCTTTTCAAATCCGGGGTCAAAACTAGTTGTTTCCATTTGAAAAAAGTTGTTTTGACCTTCAAATAACCCTCAAAGTCAACGTCAAGGTCAAAAAGGTTACGGTCGTACTTCCCCCTCCTTGCCCAACAACTTCTGTATACAACTTTTTTATTTTTTCGCTTACCGGCTGAGTTATTTCCTATTAAAGGTTAAAATGGTCCACCCGGTATAACAGTTACAAAACCAAAACAAGAAAAAGAACAAAATAGATATAAATAAAAAAGATCTAAGTAGCTCCTTCACAAATATAAAAACATCTACAACAAAATAGTAATGAGCATCCTAAAAAACGTAGGAATATGCATTTAATATCAACTTTTTACTTTTTAGTGAAATTTGACAGCTGCCATTAAGTTGAAATTTATTCTTGACTTCAGATTCGTGATTAGCGACCCAAAAAACCAAAATAAAGGTCATAAAAAATAATTAAAGAAATTTTTTCGAAAAATTTCCTCTATTACAGTTTATGAGGGTTATATGGTGGGTGTAGAAAAAACTGATGCGGTAATTTTTTTTTGCCAAATTTGGTTTCAGTGCATCAAAATATATAAGAAATGATGGGTTTGATTGCAAAGACAGAACTTTTTTTATTTTGTAGACCTGTGTTATGTGTATACAGGGTGATTAACATCGAATCATACTACTGTAATGGTAGAATAGAACAACTTAATCAAATACTGAATGACCCTTAAGAATCATTCTCCACCAATACATAAGTATTGGTGGAGAATATAATAGGTATATAACACAGCTCGACTTGAAAAATGTATTTTGAATGGAGAATAGTCATTTTGCGTAGTTTGAGGGTCGCTGAATCCGAATCCGGCCTCAGAATTGCTCTATCACGTTTTTTAGATATCCTAACCTAAAAGTGCAAAAAACGCTATTTTAGCCTATATTTGCGGTTACGTATCATCGCGAAATTTTTTTCTCAATAAACTGTGTTTAGGATCTTGAAGTGCAAGTCTTTCTCTTCCGAATATCTTTTTTTGTTCATCAAGATATCGCATTTTGAAATTTTTAGGTCTTACATATGCAAAGCGAATGTATTGTGTAAAATACGATATAAACTCAACAATTTCAAAATGCGATATCTTGATGAAAAAAAAAAAAGATATTTGAGCAAACTCAACGGCATTCGGAAGAGAAAGACTTGCACTTAAGATCCTAAACACAGTTTTTTGAGAAAAAAAATTGCGATGATACATAACCTCAATTATAGTATACTTTTAGGTTAGGATATGTAAAAAGCCTGACGTGATAGAGCAATTCTGAGGCCGGATTCGGATTCAGCGACCCTCAAACTACGCGAAAGGACTATTCTCATTCAAAATACATTTTTCAAGTCGAGCTATATAATATATAGGATGATCAATACGTTTTCACCAAAATTATATGTAATTGTAACTTTTGAACCTACGTTGTAATTAATTCGTTTTTGACGTCTGCTGTGTATTATTTATATCAATTTGACGTGGTGGAAATTCCAAAACTCCAGGACTGTATAGGAAAATCCGTGTTTATTTCGGTGAACGGTGAATTAGAAAATTAAAACTTGCCATTTTAATTTTCTAATTCACAGTTTGTTAAATTTCCCTCTCAGTAAAGAGAGGTTCGAACATGAGAAACAATTAATTAAGAATATAGCTAAGAGTAACGGTTACTCTGTCCATTTAATAGATAAGTTAATAAGGAAGCATACATTTAAGAGAACCCTGTACAATTCTACGACTTTTCGTAGAGATACTGACAATTCGAAATTTGCTTCGTTGCATATGAATCTAAATTCACCCGCGGACTAGATAAAATTTTTAAAAATAATAATATCAATTTGGTTTATAATTCTAAAAATAAACTACATACGCTTTTGGGTAAGCCCAAAGACAAAATCCACAATAACGAAAAGTCAGGAATATACGAAATAAGTTGTAAAGATTGTGATCAAAAGTATATTGGGCAAACAAAAAGATCTATATTGACTAGATTTAAAGAACACATGGTCATCTAAATATGACAGAACAGAAAAATCTTGTGTTGCCCAACACACTTTTGACAACAACCATAGGATAGACATAAATAATTTAAAATTAATTAGAAATGTAACAAACAGTAGACAGTTGGATGCTTTTGAAAGTTTAGAAATCATTAAGCGTAACAATAGTATGAATAAGGACAATGGTCCGATACCCACCAGTCCACTGTTTGCTCTGATAAACAAAGACAGTTACGGTTCAGTGAACCGTGGCAACAAATTTGGTATAAGTAGTGCAAGTGTGTAGGCTAGAATTTAGTTTTAATCTTCTCCTGAAGATGCCAACTTGGTTGGCGAAACGCGTCGAGAAAAGTGTAGTAGTTCGGTGTTTCATGGAAAACGTCCAGTTTTTTGTTTCTACGCCGAAGGTTCCAGTACCCACTCCAGTATCGTTGAGAAAAGTTAATTTAGTACGATTTTTTAAATTATTTCCGATACATAATTTAAAATATACATATACTAAAGACAAAATGTGCTCTGAAAATTTTGATTTTGTGCCCACTGATTTTTTTCATAGTTTAAAGGGTTGTACCCAACGGTCTAAATATTGACATTGGCTCTACTATGATTAAATTTTTCAACATTATCGTAATATGGATAACAGTTAAAGCTAATATTTAACTACTAATTATCGACAGATGTTTTCCCAAAATTGTAGAATTGTATTAAAAAAAATTGGTTTGTGGCATTATGTAAAAAAAATTCATTTATTGATCGAAACCATCCGTTAAAATGATTGGGGCTTATAGAAATGACTGATTTTTGAAAATTTGATCTTCAGCTAATAGAAATATGACTTGATGAAAATATTTTCAAACTCTCTGCATTTCCGGTTATACTGGAAGTTGGCATCAACTTCCAATTCCTTATTTTAAATGGAATGGTATATTTTTTTATTTCAAATTTAGATTTTATTTGTTATTTTAGGTATATTTTCAAAAGATTCTCCTATCTTTTACTGATTTTGAAATCAGGTTTTTTGAAATTTTGTTCATCAGCGCCATAACCTTTGAAACTATCTGTAATGGTCATTTTAGAAAATTAAGTATCTGTATTAGCACTGTTTTTAGGAGAACCCTAAAGCTATGCAATATTGTTTTTATTTCTATTAAGTACAGGATATTTAAAATAGAATTACCATTTAGCCCAACTTCAAACCATCCAAAACGCACTTTTTCTTAAATACGATGTCCCATATTTTATTTTACATTTTAATTTAGAATTAAATATTCATGTATTCTAAATCCAACTATGTACATATATTAGCATTCCCTATACCTATATAATAGTTATTTAGTTATTTAGCGGTTTTTTTTTAATTTGCGTGTAACTTCTTACAAATCGATTGATTTTTCACTAGCCTGTCATGGAAATTATACTATTAATGATGTTGATGTTACTTTTAATGCTGATAATTATTATGTGTTTCATATTTGCTTTATTTTCAATCGTTATTACTAAATACTACCGACAGCTTCATTTTGTGAGTGAATCACATTTCGAAGGTGGACAAGGCCTAACATTATGTCACAGAAGCCACTATCCAATAATATTATTGTAAATCATAACCACACCTACTCATATTGTATATTCTGTGACTGGCTAAAATAAAATTTACCTACATACATGTACTCATACTCATACATATACATATACATATACATATACATATACATATACATATACATATACATATACATATACATATACATATACATATACATATACATATACATATACATATACATATACATATACATATACATATACATATACATATACATATACATATACATATACATATACATATACATACACATATACATATACATATACATATACATATACATATACATATACATATACATATACATATACATATAAAATACATGTATGAGTAAGTAGAACGAAAAACTTTTAAATTGTATTTTAACGTTTTAAATAATAGATAATGTAATATATCTAAAAAGGTCACAGTCATAGTGTCACTGTCGTTTTGTTCTAATCATCTTAAGCACATAAAAAATTAACATCCATATTTGAATATTCTTGATTTTTCATGTTAACGAACACAGAAAGTATACTATACAACTTGATTTACTCGAAGATGACACACATTGTACTATTGCTTAAAAACAGTAACATTAACACAATCATTTCCATAGCATTCTAATGAAAACTCAAATGATTTATTAAAAATTATAAGTGAATTTACAAGACAACGTTACATAACTAAAAAAAACTAGATTAAATATAAGGATAGGGATGCTAATATAGATTAATACAGAATTTAATTCCTCATTAAAATATGAAATAAAATATGTGTCATTGTATTTAAAAAAAATTGAGTTTGGATGGTTTGAAGTTGGGCTAAATGGTAGTTCTATTTGAAACGCCTTGTACACAATTGAGAAGTAATAAAAGCAGTGTTACATAGCTTTAGGGTTCTACTAACGACAATGCTAATACTGATACTTAATTTTCTATAATGACCACTACAGATAAATTCAAATGTTATGGTGCTAATGAACAAGATTTCAAAAAACCGGAAATAACTTAAAAACGGTAAAAAATAGGGATAGGTATAGGTATAATATAATATGAATCTTCATGAAAAATAACGTGTAGAATCTAAATATGCAATAAAAAAGGTATAATTCCATTTGAAATAAGAAAGTTGGTGACGACTTCCTGTATAACCGAAAGTGCAGATATCTTGAAAATATTTTCATCAAGTCCGCCGTACGCCTATTAGCTTAAGTCGAAAATTTCAAAAATCAGTTATTTCTACAAGCCTTAATACTTTTAACGAATGGTTTCGATGAATCACCCTGTATATATTATATTTGTTTAAAAATGTACATGGCAGCCTAAATATACACGTACATAACTACCGACAAAAACATCGTAGATTAGTTTATCACACTTAAACCTTAAAGCGTAAACGCTGGGTAAACTTTCACAGATTCCTGTTGCATACAATGATGAGTAATGAGTTGGTTACCCATCCCCGCGCCAGCAGGAATTAGGTTCAGGCGAGGGAAAGAAATTCATCCTGTCCCAAAAACTTTAGTACAGTATGACACGTTTGTAGTACAACTGCCTTCTGGTCATTTCTAATTATTCTCCAGACTCCAAAGGTGCTTCAGCTCAATTGCTAGGTTTTCATATTTCGTGACCTCGTTCTGCCTTCTGAATGCTGAGGGTAAGTGGCACTGCGATGTATTTGTTGATCCCTGTTCGTTGTTATGCAGCCTATTGCAGTACATCACTGCTATTTCTGTTTCCAACATGGATTCTGCGGTATATTTGTAGTATGCCGGAGTCGTCGCTAACAGGCCCTTGGTCAGCAACTGGCCTTGGTGGACCATCTTCGCAAGTTAGTTGTACCTAACAAGATATGCTGACTGTGCTAGCGCAGAACACCATCCTATTATGTGTTATCCGTATAGTTTCGCCTGCAGATCCACATTTCCTACTAATGTACTATGTAAGCCATTTTACTGAATTATCCTTGTCGATGTAGTGTGGCTGTAGCATTTTTTTGAAAAGGGCCTGTAAAACGTATTCCATCCACTATGTCTGGAGCTCCTATTATGTTGATATGTCGATAGGAAGAAGTTCACATCTTATAGGGACCGTACACGATCAATAATAGTGACAATATTTAAAAATAATGACTGATTTACTGAACGTGTAATGCAAATTACGGATGGAATGATTGTTGGATTGATGCAGATCCGGATATTTTGATATTTAAGCATCAGTATTAATGAAGAGAGGGGATACTGTCAATATTACTGATCGTGTATCATGTCGTGTAGGGCGTGCACGTCAGTACATGTTTAGCATTTGCATGCGTCTGTACAGGTTTCTAGTGAAAATGAGCGACGCCGACGGTGGAAACTCCTAGACGGTGAAGATGAGGAGGAAACTATAAATGAAATCGAAGTTACAGGGACGATTGATGAGGTACAAAAAAATGAGTACCTTCGTAACTTTAAAACGATTTTAAAGCGCTTAACTTTTTGAAACGCTTCCAGAATTATGGAATACTCAAAGCCCGCACTATAAGAATAACACTAAAAGAAATGTGGCACTTGATAAATTATTATTTATTTATCCTAAATTAAAACCCGAAGCCACATGTGCAGATGACCGCAAAAAAATTAATACACCCAGTCGAACTATAGAAAAGAATTAAAAACAGTTATTTCGTCTAAAAGGTCCGTATATGTTTTGTACATACTTACCTAAGTAGCTGTGTAAGATTTCTTGTTAATGATTAAAAAACAGGAAAGGGTAAACCATTTACAATAATTTATTAAAGATTTCTTCATTCATACGGAAATAGTTTTTCGTATGAATGAAGTCTTTCGTAAGTCATCTTCTTCCGAGGTACTAACGATTTCTTTCAACAACATAATATGCGAATACTTTTCACGTTTTTTAAGCCACTCTTTCATCCACACAAGATGACACAAAATTATAGCTAAGCAGGCTTTCTTTCTCGCGTCCATTTTTAGATATACAGTTTGTGTAAAGCCGACATCGGCCAGTTGTGAAAAAGGACAAATGTTACACTTCTCGTTCTAACAACAAGCACAGGTGGTGAGGCCGGTCTTCCTATATGTTTTGTGCCGGTCTTATTCCCTCCACTACCTTCGATGCGTGTGCGGTTGCTTCTTATCTGTCGTCTCACTTCTTGTTTGCCTTTTTTCATGACTGACCGATGTCGGCTTTACACACACGGTATATGAATAAAGCACTGTAGACTCAGTTGCCTGTTAGATTGGTAGTGAGGTAAAATATTGACAGTAATACTGTTCATGTAAGGTTTAAAATAAGTGACTTGAATATTGATGAAATACTGACATTATTTATTGAAGTGCAATAGTGACAGTATTATTGATCGTGTACGGTCCCTTTTAGCCTCAAGGGCGTGTATCCACAGTCCTCATATACTACTGCTATTGTTAGCGAGTCCCTGTTAGTTAGTAGTTTTTTCTTTTTAATGAAATTTCTTGTTTAAGGCATATATTTTTGGGTCACTTCTCTCCCACCTCTTCTTCGAAGTATGTGTCTCATTACCGTAGAGTCTCATTACCGAAGAATTAATATATAAGTGCCTGAGTTTATATGCCTCCTGCTAAGTATGTCGAGCTCGTCGAGATCAATTTTCATTATTATTATTATATCAAGGATGAATAAATTACTTCTAATGGTTCAAAAATTGTAACCACAATTTTCAGCTTTACCTTCGTAATTTCGTCTAGAACGATTTTTTAATGATGATTCGGTATTTTACATGTTTTCAAAAAATATATCTTCCAATAAACTATAGCAGTAATAATTAAGAAAGCGAGACCGACTTTACATTGTGATTTTTCTAGTGGAGACACTGCGCGGTTTGGTCACATTCTTTTTGCTGATATTTGTATGAAAATTCCATGACTGATGATATTTTCAACAACGTAGACCTCTTGACGACACTATTGTAATGATGTGTAAATATTAAACAAGTATTGCTGTCAATCTAACCGTCAATTATCGCTTGCTTTTATGAAATTTTACGGAAATAACACCAATTTGCCTCAAGACATACATATGTATTTATAGTCCATTTTATATAAAAATGTTGAATCTCAAAAACTAGCTTGTTCAATATTATTTAATTGTTTTAAAAACATGGTTATAATATTCCTAAATGTTAATCCATTCTGAATTAATTCAATCAAATGAGAAGTTAACCTCTGATCAAGAAGACAGGCATATACCTAAATATTTATGTTTCCATTGGTCTTATCTTTTATGTAGGTAGTTTCTTAGTATAATCCTTTTTGATATACTAGTTTGGAACAAGTACAAAATTAAACTTCGAAACATATTATGTCAGGTATGTTTTGAATCTCAAGTCACTGAACTTACGACAATAGAACCCAGTTGAATCTTTATGATGGATTTAATAAGTTACTATAAAGCTTCCTACCGTATGCTAGGGAGAATAAATAAATATTGAATGGAAATTAAAAACATTGACTGATTTCAGATTTACTGGGATTGGCCATAAGCATGCAAATATAATACAAATTTTAGAATATTTGCCTTATATAGTGTGTTTACGAAGTTAGACTCGTATGGAAAAAATATTAGATTTTTTTGATAATCTTATTGAGGAATGTATAGTATATGCTTATTATTGTACCCAAACGAGGTTACAGAATCTTAATGTCTATACAGTAAGCGGCAGCCTAATGCATACATAGGTGGATATTAACAACATATTAAATTATACATTTTTATGTCATAGTTAGGCGAATTTTCTTGGGCCGGCGGGGCTTGGTTTTAGTGGGAGTTTTTAGCGGAAATCCGTTTGGCAGGTATAAAAATTTGGCAAGTAAGACTCGAATATTTTGTCGGTTTAAAGGTAAAATTGATGAAGCAAATTCTGATTAATTGTAAGGAAACCTCAATTGTCTAACAAGAGACGAAGAAAGCAATAGTGTACCGGTATCACGGACTTGTGATCTATGCCAACAACACGGATCCTGTATGCCCCACTTATATAACTGGTCATTAAAAAATCTAACTGTCATTATAACTTTATAATTTGTGAATCTAATTTCTTCGCATTTTAGGTTGAAATTTTATGAGCTTCGCGGGTAAGTTCTTTTAAGTGCCATGTTTCGGGACCACTAATATTACCACACCTAAATACGGCTCCATTTTGTAATAGTTAGCCCCTTAGTACGTTTTAATTTTCTGTGAACTATCGTTTTGTAACAATAATAACTCGAGTCCGCCTCTGTTGAGATTCGCCGAAATCTGACGTAATCATGTTAGTAGCATGTTCATGTTAGTAGCATCTGCGCATGTCAAATTTAAACAGCGCCAGCGCTCGGAGACTAGACGTTTGTTGTCGTTTGGTTGATTTATATTTTATACAGTGTTGCCAGATTACACGATTTCGGTCCTTTTTACACGAATACACGAATAAAAGGACAAATCTTACGATTTTTGGCGTTTGGTAACAAAATTCGCTACTTTTAATAAAAATGTAAAACTTTAAAAGCATTCAAATAATTTATTTAAATTAAATCACCATGGGTGTCCCAAAAAGAAATATAATCCTTGGAGGTTTAATATCAAATTTAACGTTGAACAAAAAAGTTCCTATAAACATGGTCCGCAAATGAAGTCTTACTAATGAAAACCTCAAAAACCACAAAAAACGTGTTTTTTTTACTTTCATTCAAGAACTGCTATGAAATGGTTCATTGATTCAAAAAATATCTCGAAGTCAACCTTTTAGTACATCAAATTTGGGTAGAATGCCGCCAACCGCTTGTTTAGAAGACATTTACCGCAGAATTTGAAAATGAGGTCAAACGGTCAAAAACATTCGAGATAAAAAAGAATAACCTTATTTATGACAAAAACCAGGTTTTGAGTGAGAAAACATGGATATTACAAAAAATTTATTTTTTCAAAAATCATATCTCAGGAATTACGGAAACAAGCGGTTGGCGGCATTCTACTCCAAATTTGATGTACTAAAAAGGTTGACTTTGAGACATTTTTTGAATCAATGAGCCATTTCATAGTAATTTTTTGAATGAAAGTAAAAAAACACGTTTTTTGTGTTTTTTTTGAGGTTTTCATTAGTAAGACTTCATTTGCGGACTTATGTTTATAGGAACTTTTTGTTCAACGTTAAATTTCCTATAAGCCCCGATTATTCGTTTTTTGGGACACCCTGTATATAAAGTCCGTCCCTGCTCCTGTTTATAAATATTTCGATTATGAGGTATAATATGTACATCGTCACGTGTTTATTATAATTTTATTTGTTGTTTTAAAAGAATACCTTTGTGAATTCTGTTACTAAATATATTTATAAAAATAAAATGTATTACTGTTTGTTTTAATGTTGTACACTATTTTTTTTTAAATAAATAATACGGTATTTTATTACTTGTTTTTATGTATTTCCAAAATAACATTGAACATTTTTACGACTTTACACGATTTTACACGATTTTCGGTAGCCGAGTTACACTATTCTCTCTGCACTTCATCTGGCAACACTGATTTTATTTACTTTACTTTATTTACTTGGTCAAAAAAATGGTCGGACTTCCAAAATCGGATCTCCAAAATATGTCTAGTCCCATTAAAAGGCACTAGAGGACGATATCGAGAAGGTAACGTCACCGTATGCTCTCCGAGTCAAGGTAGAACCTACCCGCTCGTTCTTCGTCATCCACCGTCAAATATGTCACCACTGATAAGATCTAATAAGATCTGGATCTGGATCTGTAGCTTTTGGCGGCGGGTAACGAAGAACGAGGAATCTTACTGGCGAAACTGGAAACCATTGGTAGAAAATAAAAAAATCAAAATTTTATTTATTTTTGAAAGTTGGCACACATGTATAGAATCGCAGGACAAATGTTTTCTCTGAATAGCTATTTCGGATATTTTTTAACACGTCCTTTTTTTCGCAGTTTCAATGTCAATTCTGGTATTTATTCAACACCTTAGAAAGCTTGGATACATGATTTCGATGGGAAATATAATTTTCTTATTCGACATACAACTTTTTTACACTGCTGTCTGTAAGGGACAAATAGTCCTCTTTCCGAATCCGAAAAAATGTAGGGTTGTTATTTAAGAAAATGACCGTTAACGCCATATTTTGAAAATAATACATATTCTAGAAATGATATTTATTGAAAAATGTTTCTTTATAAAAATAATATAGTAATGTCCGAGCATTTGTTTATACAAATTTTCCCAAAAAAGAGTTTCGACTTTGTTCCAAACTTTATACCTCACTGTATACATAAGTGCATAAACAGAAATAAATATAATTTGCTGGAGAAGCATTGCAGTTGTGTAGGCTAGCTAATTTCAGAGTACGTGAAATGCAATAACACGATAGATTAAACTAAATTAAATATTATGAAGTTAATTATGTTGTTGATATATTAACTAGATTAAATATGCAAGTGGTTACTTTACTCATTCGCGCAAAGAAATACAAACAAAAAGCAAATGCATCTTTAGATATTACCTCTTATCAATATTAATATTGTTTGTTTTGATCGAAGAGTGATGACGACAGCGTTCAAATTTGTATTAATTAAGAATTACTGTGTTAATTAACAGCTGCTCGTAATTCTCACAATTTATATAGACTAATATATTATCTTATCTTATACGGGCATCCCTGAAACTAAACTAAACTACTATTATTTTTTAATTCTATTTGAAAGAGTTTTTCGTTATTATTAATTTACAGTACTAGAAATGAAAATAAATGTATATTAATTTTTTACTTACGAGTATATATTGTTAGTAAATGACTACTATACGAATGCAACGGATAAAAAATAATGTTAACAAAGTCCTTGTTGGGAACAACTAATATACAGAAAATATATAATCAAATTTAATACTCGTTTATAATCAAATAGATATGTTATAAAATAAAAATATCATTTTTCTTCAATAATACTCATTTTTCATCACTAAAATTAGAGGATTTGTGCAGAACATTATACAGTATGTGTACAACAGACATTAGCCAGTTATGAAAAAGGACACATAGAAGTGAGACGACAGATAAAGCAACCGCATACGCAATGAAGGTAGTGAGGGAATAAGACAGGCCCTCTCACCACCTACGTCAGCTGTTAGAAGAAGTGTAGGATTTGTCCTTCACAACAGGCCAGTGCTGATGTGCAGATAGTGTAGGTTTACAACTATAAAATAGATAATGATTAGGTACTTTCAAACTAAAAAAAAATATTTAAAGTTTCAATGTTAAAAAAAAATTGAAAAATCTTAAAATGTGGAATATCGGCTTCCAGCTGGTACGTAACTAAATGACAAGAGCTTGAACAACTTTTATTATTATACTTGATCCAATTTTTAGATGTTCTCTTATGAATTTAAAACAACCCTGTTGTTGGACTGTTTTTGTTGGACTTAGTGTTCACCTAAAATTAAAAGGAAAAAATGTATCTTGATAAAACTTTTCCTGATTATTGAATAGGACGGGGAAGCCCGATGCCACGGACCGACTGTTCATAGCATCGATATCAGTTCCTTGGATTTTTATTTTTGAGGTTACATGAAATCAGTTGTTTATAGCGAAATTATAAATAGCTAGGAACAATTAAGATGAAAAATTTAAGATAAGGTCTTTTTATAAACGCGTTGTTAAATGTATTGCAGTCAGAGGCAGTCGTGTTGAACAAGTTATGGTAAAAGAGCCTTATTTTGGTTTATTAATGTTGATTGTTTCAATGTTTATTACATTCTTAACTTTAAATAAACCCATGCATGTTGAAATTGTCGATTATTTTTAATTATTTTAACTAACGGTGTGTCAAATCAGAATATATCGAATACAGTGACAGCATGCGACTTTTGTAAAGTATATTTTTTTTGCATAGGAAAACAAGAAGTACCAAAAATAAGGTAAGAAAAGGCATAAAAATATATTATCATTTTGAGTATCGAATTTTCGTATCGATATTTGTTTTTATATTTTGTATTGATATTTACAAATATTGTCACTTTATTTTAAATTTACCATAATGTCTATTATTGTTATTATTATATTCGCATTAATTCCTCAAATTTATTGAAAAAAAGGTGAAAATAAAATTTTAATTTTGACATTGTATCTCGATTGCTGCCAATTATTGTAATTTTTACAGTGAATAATATCTGGTTTACCTTATTATGAAAATTAAAAATTTTTTTGAAAAGCGTTCGACTTTTTTTTTTTTTTCGGACACGTTCAATTTTCATTTGCCGACATTTTTACGGACTTCATTTGTTTTTTTATTTGACAGCTGTCAAAGATATGACGTCATCCATATTTTCTTTAATGACAACATATAGCTTGTGATATATCATTTGAAATCTCTTATTTCACGCAATCAGTATGCTTCTAAATTTTGGCGTGATTCCATCAAGCCATTTTAAAATGGCGACCGTTCAAAAGTTAAAATTCGATAAAATATGAAGGAGTTTTTTTTTAAATCACTCGGACACAAGACGTTCTACAGATATTTTCTCGGTTATTGAACATAACATACTCATCAGTTAGGTGTCCAGAATTCCAGAAATTTAAAATAAATGACGTCATATATTTGACAGCTATCAAAAAATAAAGTATACGAAGTACGTCAAAATGTCGGAAAATGAAAAATTTAATTGACGTGTTCGAGCGTTTTTGTAAAAAAATATATCCCTTTACTTTTTATCGAATTGATGCGTGACTTTACGCCCTCAGTGTATAATCACACTAGGTATATATAAAAGAAAGGAAGATAATTCTAGATTTCCATGGATTCTATCATTGATAAAATTGAGTTTAAACCTATGAATGTATAATGTTTGTTAATTAATTGTGCTTTACTCAAATGTCAACTTTTGCTTTTAATATTTAATGTTTATTTTTAAAGATTTGGAAATATTTATAAACATCTAAATTTACCTATCCCATCCGTCGAAAAATGTGTCCGATTCAACATTTTTTTTTAGAATCTAAGAATCTAAGAATATAAGCCATTGTTCATTTCAGATAATTTAAATTTGAAAAACAATTGAAATCATTTGTCATGATTTTGTTTTTCGTGGACTGGTTTGTTTTTGTTTTGTTTTTTTTTTTTTAAATCCAGTAAATTTTCTGTACTTTCAGTTGTACTTGAAGAATATAATTCGTCACCTTGTAGCCAGCGCCATGCCACATAGATTGCAATTAGTTATTAACGCGGGAAACTGACCCCAAGAGACAGTAGGTCTGCAGAGTTAACTTATTTTCTTCTTTAATTTCTGCGATTCTATTGCAAAATTGCAAAAGTATTGGGGTTTTTATAAATGATTTTTGAAATTTTGGAATTATGCTCAGGCCTTTGACAGACTTAATGAAAATATTTTCAAGATGGCTGCACTTTCAGTTATACCAACTTCCCCACTACTGGAACCTTCGGCGTAGAAACAACAAACTGGACGTTTTCCACGAAACACCGAACTACTATGCGTTTCTCGATGCGCGTTGAGAAAAGTATAGTAGTTCAATGTTTCGTGGAAAACGTCCAGTTTAAAAAAGAAAGATAAAGATTGCTGTTTTTATTGTAACCGCTGAATGAAATCTTCTCAAAAGCACCGGAGGAAATAGTTT
The DNA here is from genome assembly GCA_029963805.1 of Aromia moschata. Classification (NCBI taxonomy): domain Eukaryota; kingdom Metazoa; phylum Arthropoda; class Insecta; order Coleoptera; family Cerambycidae; genus Aromia; species Aromia moschata. Next base: position 679,972 of record JAPWTK010000151.1, on the reverse strand, counting down.
GCGCGAGCTTTGCCTGTTGTGTCTGTCCACGTCTAGTAAATCGAAACGCGCTCGATAAGAGCCCTTCACAAGATAGTCATTGCAGTTCATTCGAAACGATGTTTCGATAGAATAGAATTTATTGTTCACAGTATACAGTAATTTTACAGTAGAATAGAATAATATGATTTTTAACAAACTTGAACGATAAAATAATTGTTTCGGCAAAATTCCCATGTTATTTGGATATGAAGATATAAAACTATGCATCATTATGGCTTTCGACGTTTTCGCTTATACAACATAAGAGTTCGTTCTTTGTATGTGTAGGTCATGCAGAAATTTATAGGTAATAAGAATATACACCTCATGTTACAGATTGGATTTATAGTGACCCAGTCGTGCAGCAAATCCTTATTTTTTAAATTATTACTAAAAATTACTGTTTACTGCATGAACTGGGTCTCAGTAAAACGCTCTGTGTAATTTTTGCTAGTATATTCTTATTCTTATTACTAAAATTTCTGATGAACCGACTGATAAGTCATACTAAATTCGAAATTCCTTTTCGATTTTAAATTCCACCACTGTTGTAGAATCTTATACTTTTTAAAGAATGTAGATATTTTTTTCGATAATATGCTGTTTTGTTAAAGCTATCCTGTAAGTTTTATGACCGCCACAACTTGAGCTGTCACCTCGAAAAACGAACCTCTCAAAATTGAATTGGAATATTGGAATTTTTAAATATCGCTTTTATCTTTGCTTTTATGTATTAACAACGTCAACGTGTGAAACTGATGCCATTATATAATATGAGTAAGTGTAAATTAATCTATGGTAATTTTACCCTGTTTTACTCGAGGACTTTTTTGTTATGTTCTTCCTTACCTTAATGCTAACGAGCCATCCAAAAAAAAAAAACATCAAAGTTGGCCGAGCAAAAAAAGACGTATTTCTATATCTTAAATTTATAACCTTATTTAATTGTCAAGGCTGTTACATTATGTGAGAGCCATTATTTGTTTTACAATTATGACAACCACTTGTGAAAAGTTTCACAACAACAGTTTTGTTTTGAGCTTACATTATTAGACATAACCGCTATTTCCATATTTTCGTTTATAGCCAGATTTCATGCGTTTTTTTTGGTTATCCCCATATTATGCGCTTTTAATAGCTCGTTTGTTTCCTTATCAAATACCATGGTTCTTGATTTAATGCGTACATCATGAATCATTCGTGCTCTCTATACATGTAGATATTTATGCATTCTGCCTGCGCATTATCTAAAGCGCATTCATTCACTTGGAGTCTTAAAGTTATGAATCTCGTCAAAAACGTATTATATTTTTCCTATTATATGTACTGTGTATATATTTGTATAACTGAAAACATTGCGGATAGTTTAATATATTGCCGTCTTTTTGCAACGTTTAATATGATTCGTAAAAGTTGTTAATTTCGCGTTATCGCATTTTCAACTGACCTGAACTGATTGCGTTAATTTTGTATGACACATCACCTGTGTTTGGCTAAAAATGTTACTAGTGCAGTGAACAAACCACACGTATTAAAGTCAACTGTGTATATTCAAACGTAATATTCCTGACATATTTGTATTTAGTTCTGGTATTTTGTGTATTCAGCGTTGTCTTTGGACATTATAACGATTCGCTATTTTCAAGATTCTAACATTTAAGACTCATTTTCATTTGGTTCACGAACGTAAGTATGTAAATTATATACATATGTACTTCCCCATTTACGTATGGTGTGGAAAAGTATATTAAATAGCAAGCATGGAAAGTAGCATATAACATATGAGTATGAGGTTTCACGTAAATCACATGAGTATGTTAGTGCTCTTTCCAGCTGGTTATGTACAATATTTAATTTAAAACAAACTGACATTCAATCAGTCATATCATAATTTATCGTATGCCTCTGGGTTTTGTCTGGCACAGCTTATACAAATTTTTAGCGTTTTTCCATTTCGGTTGGGTTCATGAGGTTAAATACTGCAATTTTACACAAATTATCCAATTTATTGCAAACAATAAAATAAATTGAAATTAAAATTTGTAGAATAATCTTGGAGTATTGGAGTATTCAGGTCTTATTAGATACAATAAAACAGGTCACCCAAGTACGGCGCATTTTTTGTACGGCCAACAATTTTTACGAAATTTAGCACACATTCAACAAGATCTGTTTACCTTTTCACAAAAATATTGACATTATAACTGTTGGGTTATATTTTTCAACTGTTCGCCAAACGGCTGTTAAATATTTCACAGCAAAAAATTTGGAATAATACGAGGCTGTCCCACAGATTTTCCTTACAAGTGCATATGCCTATTAAAAATAATGTTTTTTTTTTTAATTAACAGTATTTTATTTTAGTAACAGAAAAATAAAAACGATTGATTGATTATAAAGACCGATCTGACCCAACTGACAACGGACAATAGAACATCTAAATGTCTATTCATTTTAATATCCTATATCTTTTTACCTATCAACATTTTATTAACTGTTGATAGGTAAATCTTGATATTTTCACTTCCATTATCCACTTTAAAGTGTTGCATCGTTACTTATGAATAAAGTTGGCATACGGCAACGCAACACACAAGACAACTCGCATAGAATGTAATGGGGGTCGTCTCAATTGGTATTTATTTTAGTAGTCTCGTGATAGCTGGTGCTGTTGTACAATCTCTGCTATATGTAATATGTTGAATAGTGTGATATAATATCATAATAAACTATAGCAAACGTGCGGAAGGCTATCACTTACTTTTGTTATAACACAAGATGCGTACGCCTCTGTGGCGCGACTCTTTTCTGCCAAGCTTACTTATGAATAGAGACAGGATCAGTTTTGTGCAGAACTAACAGTACAGGGTAGGCTTAGGGAACCAATCAGTGTTGTGCAGAGGAGATCCTGTCAGTTATGAATCAGGACAGGATCATTTTTGTGCGTAGGAATTTAAAAACATTTTTTCTTCACAAAAAAAAAGTTTAACACCCTTGGCGGATATCTTGCTTTCGACTTCTTTTCAGCTGGACTATTCCAGCCCATGGCTTCGTGCTAACGTGAATAATACCGACAACATATTTGACCCACTATAGGAGTCGGAACACCTGCTGTTTTTAGAAGCAGATCCGGCTAGGAATCGTTTCCGAAATTCATATAATTTCATGTATGTATTGTATGTCGTATTGCCTGCTGAATGAATTTTGAGCGAATGAATCCATTAGAGCCAACGCTTGAAATGAACTATTGTGTGACGTCATATGTCACATAAGGTTACGTCAGAAACCTCCTACGAGTACATACATATAAATATTTTAGTTATCTATCTAATTTTACATGTATTGAATGTTATATCTTCTAGTATTTCGACGTGTTTATATATTTCTATAGATTTGAACTTTTAATAAAAATATGTCGTTTTCAGACAACGAATTTGCAGAGTAATGCAAACAATACTGTTTATTGTCGCATGAGTAAATCTTAGTCCTCATAACGGCGAATTGCATGTATCTTTTGCACGTTGAATATGATTGATCTAAATCATTTCAAAACTGAGATGACGCAAAACTTCTGGTGATTGTTTTATCTTTTTACTATGCTAAGTATACTTTATTTTGCATTTTAGTTAATTTTTGAAGGTTTTCAACTATAAATAACCTATAATTGTCAAAACACAGCAACATTCTTTTAGTTAGGGATAATTTTAAAAGTTAGATAGATTACAGACGAAGTCCGCTTTAGCGAGGGAGGCCCACTAAACTATTTATGTTTTGCGAAATACTGTCGCGTGTAAAATATCGTATTTTGCAATTCGCACTTATGAAGAGTAAGTATAAGTACCTCTTGAAAGTACATTACTATTTGCATATTAAAGTGCATTTAACACACAAAACATTTGACAAATTCGGGTGAGCCTACTGCGAGTACAGTAACGAGTATACACGGTGCAAGGAACGTCACCCACTTTTTAGTCAAAGTCATAGAGCTGGTACTTTTACTCCCTGTTAAGACCGATTAATTAACTAGGCGATAAGAGTGTGAAATGGCATATGCCTTAACTGGGACTAAAAGTACCGGGCCTGTACTCGGAGCCTAGTATATACATATCACCTCTCCACAACACTGATTAGTTCCCTAAGCCCATCCTGTACTCTTAGTTCTGTATAAAACTGATGTCTCTAGTCATGAATAAGCTTAATGGAAACGAGACGCGCCACAGACGCGTACGCACTATAAGTGCAATGCACTAAGTAAGTAACTGGTAGCCTTTAGCATGTTTGCCATAGTTTATTGTGAAATTATATAACACTATTCAACATGTTACATATAGCAGCAGTTGTAGAACAGCACCAGCTACCATGAGACTACTGAACTCGTGTGTTATGAACTGACTAAATGCGAATTGAGGCGACCCCCAATACATGTTACGCGAGTTGCCTATGCGTTGCGTTGCCATATGCCAACTTTACTTATAAATCACCCTTATGTACACACGAGGTGTGGCTATTAAATAACCGAACTGCTGTCATAACACTTTTTATTCGTTACCAATTAGAGTAGCAACTTTTTCGCCTTCAATGCCCTTGACGACAACACCTCCTTCAAAACAATGTGCCAGGCGCTGGGGGGGGCTGGTTGGTGATTCAGCGGAGGCGGTTGTATCGCGAGGTTGTCCCCAGGGGGGTGTACTATCACCTATTCTGTGGTGCCTCGTAGTGGACAGCCTCCTGCAAATGTTGAACCAGTCGGGCTTCTATGCCCAAGCTTATGCGGACGATCTCGTCATTTTATTACAGGACCACAAAATCGATGTTCTCGGGGGGCTTCTGACAGAGGCCCTCCAAGAAGTCGAAAGGTGGTGTCTGGAAGAGGGGTTAAGAGTTAACCCCGAAAAGGCTGACCTGGTTACTTTCACCAGGAAGCGTAAGTTGGGGTCTCTGCCAGAGATTACCCTGGCGGGAAAGGTCATCCCATACAAAAGCTCATCTAAGTACCTTGGAATCACAATAGACTCCAAGTTGAACTGGAACGAGCATATAGCAAATCGCACCAAGAAGGCTACCTCAGCCATATGGGCGTGTAGAAGAGCCTTCGGGTGTAAGTGGGGACTGAGGCCGAGAATCCTTCACTGGATGTACACAGCCATAGTTCGCCCCGTTATTACCTGTGGTGCCATCGTTTGGTGGCCAGGAACAAGAAAGGCCAAGGCTAGAAAGCAATGATAAAGTTCAAAGACTAGCCTGTCTAGGCATCACTAGTGCAATGAGGACAGCCTCAAGTAGGGCCATAGAGGTCCTCACGGGGCTGCCTCCTTTGCACTTGGTGATTGAACATGAGGCCATAAGGTCGGCTTACAGACTGACCGGACTTGGCCATTGGATAGGCGAGGAACAAACTATTGGCCACGCCAAAATATGGAACAAGGCTACCAAAAACTGTCCAGTACTCCTTATGCTGCAGGACAGTGTGGAGCCTACCATTTGTCCCAGTCCAAAACTAGGGATCCAAATCCCTAGTAGGGATAACTGTGATAACATAAATAATACTATATGCCAAAATGGAATCATCTGGTTTACAGACGGCTCCAAAATTGGCGATAAGGCCGGTGCGGGAGTTTATGGCAAAACCATGAGGACAAAATTATCTTTTGCCCTCGGGTCATATGCTAGCGTTTTCCAGGCGGAAATATCTGCTATCCTAGCATGCGGGATGGAAATCCTAAAAACGGCTCCAAAAAGGAGAACGATTCAAATATGCACGGACAGTCAAGCGGCCTTGATGGCTATTGAATCCAGCAAGGTCAAATCGCGACTCGTCCTTGACTGTAAAAAGATTCTAAATGATCTGGCCAGTTGTAATAGAGTGATACTCACATGGGTACCGGGACACTCAGGTGTCCCGGGAAATGAGGAGGCCGACAGACTGGCCAGACTAGGATCAATAGGGGTACCCCATAGGACCTGAACCTATATTAGGGGTCCCCTATTCAATGGGGGTTTCAACCATGAAAGAGCTCCTAAATAAGGAGTTCGAAAAGTCATGGCAAGAAGCCCCGGGTATGAGGCAGGCGAAGACCCATATTATTGGGCCTTCGCTCAAATTAACTCAAAGTCTCCTAGGTATGAACCGAAGAGACATTAGAACGGTGACAGGACTCCTTACAGGCCACTGTCACCTTAAAAGGCACCTTCACATGATAAGGGTCATAGATGATCCTGAATGTGGATGGTGCATGGAGGATGACGAGATTGCATCTCACATCCTCACAGAATGCCCTGCAATTGCAAGGATCAGAGAGCGGCACTTTGGGAGCTGTGTTCTGAACCCAGAGGATGTCAAGAGTATTCACCCCAGGAAAATATGCGCCTTTGCTAGAGAGGTCGGCATACCTGGGTGAATACTCATGGAATGTGGGTGCACAATGGGCCCGTCAGGCGGCCTAAGTACATGGGTTTTCCCGCCCACTTTCTCATTCATTCATTCATGCCCTTGGCGGTCTCTACGCCTGGTTCAGAACCTTCGTCGCTTTTGCCTTAACCGCTTCCGACTTTCGAATCTTGTCCCCTTCAGTGTACGTGTATAACAAGCCTGAATCAGTGTCAATGTTGACAAAAGGATTTTTGGGATGTTGGACAAATAACGATCTACTAATTTTCTGCCGACGTTTCGTTCAATTTACTTAGACTTTATCAAGTCTCAATTAGTATTTTTTAAAATACTGGTCTATGTCATACCAAAGTAGACCAGTATTTTAAAAAACACTAATTGAGCCTTGATAAAGTCTAATTAAATTGGACGAAACGTCGGCAGAAAATTAGTAGATCGTTATTTTTATCCAACATCCCAAAAATTCTTTGTCAATTGATGTTTTATGGACGCAACTGATAACTACCAGTGTCAATGTTGTTTAGAATGTCAGCGCAAATGTTGATTCTTGATTCCTTTTGCTCGGGAGTGAGGAGTTTAGGCACAATTTTTGCGCACCATTTCTGTTGTTTCAGCAGGCCCTCGGATGCTTAGACGACGTTCTTCGTAGATTAATTTCCCAATTGTTTCAATGTTTTCGTCGTTTTGACGTTGAGGGCCGTCCGAGGCGCGGATCGTCTTCGGTCGTTTCACGTCCCTCTTTAAACCGTGTCAATCATTCAAAAACTTATGTGCGGGATAAACATTCATTCCCATACACTTCTTTTAACATTGCATAAACTTCTGTAACAGTTTTCCCTAGTTTAACAAGAAATTTAAGTTTAACCCGTTGCTCCATCTGAACACTTAACATTTTTTCGACGCGTCACTGGTGCGTACACTAATTCAAACGACTGCTACAGTCAAATTGAGCGACCCACTGACTTGTCCAGCGAGCTCAGGGTGGGGAAAGTTTCACCAGACACAGTTCTGTTCAAACTTGTCGCGACACGCTCGCAGCGAGCTGGTAGCATCAGTTCAGTTATTTAATAGCCACACCTCGTATATACAAAAAGAAATATTTTTTCTCTACATGAAAACAGATTGATTTCGGATCACTAAGCTTGGCGCCAATGAGAAGCGCCACAAGTGTAATAATATGCGTCAAAAGTGTAATACACGGAATTAACTAGTAGCTTTCTGCATATTTGCCATAGTTTGTTATGAAATTATATTACACTATTCAACACATTACACAGCAGAGGTTGTACAACAGCATCAGCTAGCATGGGACTACTGACTTAAATACAAATTGAGACGACCCACATCAAATGCCGTATGCCAACTTTTACGAATTACGAGTACATATATTGCAAGACAATTGACATAATATTAACATATGTGCAGAGTGTCCTCTGATCGAGGCACCAATGAGTGAAAAGTAAATATTTTTGAGTTGAAATTTCATCTTTTGGTATTCAGCATTGCTTCAATAGACACTAATTTGTGGGAAAGATTTAGTTTCGAGAAATCTAGTATGCTATGGAAATTTACAAATACTTTACTCTTAAACTACTTATATTATGTTTATAAAAAAAAAAAACGATGTTTTCCACGAGATACCGAACTACTACACTTTTCACGACGCGCGTTTCGCCAACTAAGTTGGCATCTTCAGGAGAAGATTAAAACTTTCAGCTTTAATCTTCTAAAGTAGTTCGCTGTTTCGTGGAAAACGTCCAGTTTTTTGTTTCTACGCCGAAGGTTCCAGTACCCACTCCAGGATACTTATATTTAATTACAAATTTGTGAATTAGTAGGTGGAAGGAATTAAACGACTCTTGTTATTTTTAAATTTTACACGTCAAAATATTAGACTTTTAGACAATTTATAAAACAAGAATGAACAACTCACACGATTTACTTCGTCGAAAATTCAAGTTAAAATTTATAATTCATGTAATGTGCTATAACAGTAGCTATTTATGTAGTGTGAGTATATGAAAATAACATTTCTGCGGGTAATGTAAATTAAAGATAAATATTATTTATAAGAAGAAAAATAATATTTTCAATATTCATATTTATATATTTATCATTCTGAACAACTTTTATTAATAACATTTTGTTATAATTTTGTACATTTAGTTATTTCTATATTTTCAAGACATACTTGATTTTTTCGAAATTAAATTTTTTTCACAAATTTTTTCCGCTGAGGCAGGGCTGAACCTCAAAAGATGAAATTTCAGTTCAAAAATATTTACGTATCACCATCACAAATAAAACCGGCAAAAATGCATTTGTAAAAGAATACTACATTGATGGCAGGTTTTAACGTTTTATCTACTTTGTTCCTATAAATAATTAGCGTATCAATTACGTAAACGTTACTAAAAATAAACATCAGTTGCTGTATCAAAGCTTTCCAATTTTTCATTAACAGGGGCAAGGCCAATTTACTTCTCAATAAAACATATTCCGTTGTTTCTTACCTTCACACAAAATTAAGGTAGAAATATTTATATAGAAAGATTTATCGGCAACATTAAGTTACTGTACTTACGATATTAAGCATTGTGATAATGCTTGATGCGTGATGCGTGATGCTTTTTAACTAAAGATTTTTTTACAAAAATATTTAGTATTATTTGGTATATCACTGGGAAGATTTACTAACTACTATATCGTTTTATGCATTTTTTTCGATTATTTAAGAAATTGCGGTCAGTTTACTGACAGATTATACTGTACTTATTTTTCTAAGGTTGATAGTCACCGGTAATTTTTTTTAATATGTCAAGAGGTGTAGTAAGTGCAATCTTATGCTCGAAAATATAGCTTGCAAATCAAAACCCAATGGATCGAGTGATGCAGATTCTGAAAAACCCCAGAAAGGATACATATAATGGGACGTACAAGTTTCAGTTACTCTCGATCAAATTTTTCACATGGTGGAGTAGCCATTTATGCACAAAAAAACATTTCCATAACAGAAATGACATTTTTTTTTCTCTTAATTATGGCCTTTCTCCTAGTTTCTCTGGATTATCTAGGAACAATCGTTGTCTAGAAAATATTTTTACCATTTTGAATCCTAATACATATCTCGCAACTTCAATTGACTCTAAATTGTTCGATCATTTTGGTATTTTTCTGGAGATTTATTTGGAGTTAATATTTGTTCACGTAAAACAATAAAAAATATACAATTTCTACTAATGGTCTTCACGAGCTAAGAACATATCTAGACATATCAAGAATTAACTGGAAATTCACAAATGATATAGCTATTGAGGAGCGTTTTGAGATATTTCTACAAGTGTTTACAGAAGGTATACAAAAGTTTTATCGACCAATTAAAACTTGTGTTTAAAAAATCCAGAGAACTTTATGCAGGTTGGTTATATAATTTCTCAATTGACAGCATACGCTTGATTACTTCTTATCTAAACAACCGTCAACAGCTTGTTAGCTATAACAATATTTATTCCAGTACGAAAATAGTAAAACACGGAGTCGCACAGGGATCCGTTCCAGGATCGACTCTTTTTTTTAATATGCATGAATGATTCCTTAATTGCTTAAACAAGGACGTGCTCAGCGTATTATTTGCTGATGATACTAGCTTAACTGTTTCAAATACAACTTTACATGAATTATCAAAAAACGTTTCTCACCCACAAACAACAGCCCAAGAGTGGCTTGCTAGCAACAAACTTAATCTTAATACGTCCAAAACTGAAAAAACATTATTTAGCTTCAGAAATACCAATAATAATGATATTCCTCTATAAAAGGACAATGTTAAAAATAACCGTTTTTTAACGCATCTGGAGCACGAACGAAACCCTACAGAAATGATTGTTTATGATTAGTATATGTCAATAATATTCATAGAAAACCCTAAAAGTCCGGGGAAAACTAGTGCGCATACCTATATAGTACATCATCTCAATAGACTGCTAGTCTACAAGACAGTTACAACAAAAAAAAAAAAGTTTTCAAACCCAAATACCAGACCATATACCTTTTTTGTTTTAGGGCCACTGAATCCAAATCTGAGATTCGTTTAGCTCTGTCACCTCAAGATTTTTTTTGAGGCTCATTTGAAGGTTATATCAGGCTCATATTATGTAATTATAAGGTCGAATATAGTAAACATGTTCCAGATGTCACCCGATCTGAATCCGAAGTCCATTTGATCACACTGTTGAGGTTCAAGGTCATTCCAAGGTCAATAGAGAGTCATTCTAGGGTTACTATAAGGTTAAATACAAAAAATGAGCAGAACATGAGCCAATAACTTGTTCTATAGGTTTTCGGGTCGCCTGATCTGAATCTGAAGTCCATTTGATCACACTGTTGAGGTTCAAGGCCATTCCAAGGTCAAAAGCGGGTCATTGGGTTATAGTAAGATAAAATAATAAAAATACACCTAACTATGCGAGGATCATTTAGCCACAAAAATTGTTTCCCAGAACGCACCACGAGGAGGCGATCCTCTCTAGCGTTCCTTACATTTTTTTTATTCTTTATCTTTTTTTGTTTTTTTGAGTTTTTATTTTTTGTTTTTTTTTTGTTTTTTTATCGCTTTTTATATTTTTTTTTTTTTTTTTTATTTTTTTTAGATTTCTTTTTGTATTATATAAAGTATTTTTATGTTTTTTTAGTATTTCATTTATTTTCTGTTTTTACAATTCTACTGAAATTGTTATCGATGTATAGCAATACCAATCTCGTTCGAGCACGAGGAATCTCGTTCAGATTTATTGCGTATACAAAATACCACAATATCAGCATTACGTGCGAACATCAACCTACTGTTCTTTTACCTACCTTACATCCGCAAGTATGCCCAATAATAGCGTTTAAACTTATAGAACAAGTGTCAGGAACATAGACATAATTATGTCTATGGTTAGGAACGTGCAGGGTTTTATTCTTAATTTGACCTTATAGTAACCCTAGAATGACTCTCGATTGACCTTGTAATGACCTTGAACCTCAACAGTGTGATCAAATGGACTTCGGATTCAGATCGGGTGACATCTGGAACATGTTTACTATATTCGACCTTATAATTACATAATATGAGCCTGATATAACCTTCAAATGAGCTTCAAAAAAAATGTTGAGGTGACAGAGCTAAACATCTCAGATTTGGATTCAGCGGCCCAAAAACCAAAAAAGGTATATGGTCTGGAATTTGGGTTTGAAAACTTTTTATTTTTGTTGTAACTGTCTTGTAGACTAGCAGTCGATTGGGATGATGTACTATACAGATAGGGCACTAGTTTTCCCCGGACTTTTAGGGTTTTCTATGAATATTATTGACTTCTGCTAATCATAAACAATCATTTCTGTAGGGTTTCGTTCGTGCCCCAGATACGTTAAAAAACGGTTATTTTTAACATTGTCCTTTCTGGGTGTTCTACTTATCCCTAAATTATCCTGGGATCAACATACAACTGCTGTTTGTAATAAGATATCAAAATATATTTACCTTCTACGTAATTGGGTTAATAATGTATCGTTACATACCTGAAAATAATCGATCACAGTTTTATTAATTCGAGTATTTCTTACGCTATTCTTGTATGGCTCTATAGTGTATATGTGTTCTCCCAACAACGAAAAAACTATAAAAATCATGGCATAATTAAATTACAGAGATAATTGCAACGGTCAATTTACGAACTTAAATATTCTTACTGTTCCCTGCACTTCCACATTGCATTGTCTTCTTTATGTAAAAGAAAATTTGGACTATTGTAATCAGAAGCCAATTGTACGGTTATAATACAAGAGACAATGAGAATTTAGCTACAAATTTCTGTAGACTAACAAGAACGAGAAACGGTACGTCTTACTAGGGAATACGTTTTTTAATGCTCCCCGTCCTCATGTTCACGATATCTGAACGAGTTTAAGTTAAAAAAAAAAAAAAAAAAAAAAACTGGACGTTTTCCACTAAACAGCGAACTACTATACTTTACTCGACGCGCGTTTCTCCAACTAAGTTGGCATCTTCAGGAGAAGATTAAATGGATCCAATATGGCGGTCGCATTTTGTACGCATCTATAAGATTCGCACGCAAGCTGCATATGTGTACTGTGCAAGGAATAGTCGTTCATCCTGGGTAGCGCTAAGGAGGAATTGATTTTTAGATGCATCACTACTTGTAGGGATGGTTTTCGATGTTTCGTTACTGTTAGGGGTAGTTTTCGATTAATACCTTTTTTGCTACAAATTCGCCTCAAAGTTATGCTCATTTCTTATTTTTTTGCAATTTTCGCACTTTTTGACAGGATGTAAAACTTTTGAAAAAAATGCGACCTCCATATTGGATCCGCCATTTTGGATTCTTAAAAACGGACTTCAGATTCGTTATCAGCGACCCCAAAAATCGTTAGTTACCTGATTTCGCAACAATCGTAAAAATAATTCGTAAAGTTGTCGAACCTACCCCAAAATCGATAAGGGCTTTTGATAAGATAAGCCCTTCAAACGGCTTTTGGCCGATATGACGTGTTAATACGTGTCCAATAATAAATACGTGTCCAATTGTTTTTCATGTACTACTTGTATGCCAAGTGTCAGAAAATTCGCCGTATGACACTTCCCTGGTGTTACTTTTTTAGCTATATTCTTAATTAATTTTTTTTCTCATGTTCAAACCTCTCTTTACTGAGGGGGAAATTTAACAAACGGTGAATAAGAAAATTAAAACTTGCCATTTTATGTTGAAAAGGGTGGTGTGAATCGTTAGGAATATATCTAAGAGTCGCGGCTTCTTTCCTATATACATCAAACTCTAACTCATTTTCACTATTTCTAATAACGAATACATCTAAAAATAATAGCTGTTCATTGTGTCCCATTTCATATGTACATTTTATGATAGGGAAACGGTTATTTAATTTAGCAACAAAATTATTTACACTAATTGATTTTGTATCAAATACCGCAAAGATATCGTTCACATACCTGAACCAGACTCTAGGGACTAGACTATTTAAGCTTTTATTTTATTTTAATACCATATTCAATTTTACTTGTATTTTTTTAATTCACTTTTTTGCTCACCTCATAATTATTGTTACTTTATCTAGTATTTTATTTATACAATTTGTATATTTTCTATAGACCTGTATGTTTGGCAATCGATATCGTTTGGCATCTTTGTTTCTGACGTGTGTAAACACTTGTTTGGTGTCTTAACATGAATTACATGTATAAATAAAAAAAACTTGTTTGTAATTTGTCAACTAAAAACCAAATAGAAGCACGTTTTACTCGCATACTATTTGAATAGATTCGCAAGGTCATTTTTAAAATAATTTATGAAAAACGGGGTTGGTGACAATTTACATACTCGTATATACCTATTTATATGGTACGTATATACTATTTATATATTCGTACTTAATTATTTTTTATATGCGCGCCCTGAAAAAAAAATACTATTTCCCATTTTCTGATATTTTTGCTTCAAATTTATCATGCAGGGAGCATGCTAAATTTAAGTATTAAATTTAAGTACTTTTTCCAATACATTTTTTGGTAGCTCAACAATATTTATTATTACCAACATAGCTATCTCACTTTTCATTGATTCGTGTTTTTTTTTAAATTCCCCTCTATACTATTGATCATGCCACTGATCTCAAAACACATTTTTACTCGGCTAGATCACCAACATTTTTTTAGGATATCTCAACTATATAAAACGTTTCGATATTTTACGTACGTTATGGAGTATCATTTTATGGCTTTACAAAAAATCATTAGGTATTATAAGAGAAATGTTATCTCGTTGTCATAAACATGAATATGTCAAGCTATATTGAAATTTTATAAAATTCAGCATTATCTCAAATGTAAATGATTGAATACCTTCTTATAACTAGATCGGATCTCAGGTTATTTCTTAAATACGAGGTTCGAACTCAGGTGGGTTGAAATGACAGAACTGCATCGTCCTATAGACTGACAACGAACTTATCGTATTTCACTAAATCGGTATGTCTATACAAAATGTTATTTTAGTAAACTGCCGGTACTTTCATAAATGCGGGTACAACAAGAATCTTAAAATAACCTGACAAAAAAAAATTCAGGTCTGGAATAGCAACCTGGTATCAGTGACGCCTGAGTTTATCATTACATCTTGAAATGGCCCTCTCTGGTATGCGGAGAGCGGGACGAGTAAATAGCCAGTCGGACTCAAACAGGAAAGCTGTTGCAGTGAAAGAAAGAGACGTCCTGGGCACTCTTGACAGCTGCTTAATAGTGTATTCTAAATACAGGGCAATTCGTAAGTTGAGTTATATCTTTTAACAACATATATAACTGTTCAAAACAAACATTTTTTCAAAATATTGTTTAAAAAAATCAAAAATACTGCTTCAAATTTAAAGAACAAGTTGGACAGCGAAATCATTTACCATCGATTACGATATAAGAAAATACTAGGAAAATACTAGGATATGTAAGATAAGAAAATACTAGGAACAAGCTGTTCACAAAAATTGACAAATATAAAGTATGTTTTTCAACGAGTTTTGTTAAATTTAACGCAAGACCGGATAAATGCTGTTTTCGAAAGTAATAAAGTATGATTTGATATGTTTTTTTGAAACATGGTATTTGGAAAAAAATGTTTGTCTTAAATAGTTCTACACGCTGTTTAAAAAAATGACAACTTAGGAATCATCCTATATATAAAATCTAAAATATAAATCAAATAAATTATAAAATACTAGCGACCCCCCCTGCTTCGCACGGTTTACGACATCACATTAGAAACCTCTAAAATGATCATTGTTTCTCTACTATATTATGCATGTATTATACATACAAACCTTCCTCTTGAATCACTCTATCTATTAAAAAAAAACGCAGGCCTTCGACGCGCCATTTATAGGCACGCGTCGCCGGCCGGTACCGCCGCAACCGCTATGTCCCTGTATTTTAAATCTGTAATATCTTCGAAAATATTAATTTAAATTACATGCTGTAAATGGCCATATTGATCTATATTAAATGCACAATGTATTTAAGGTACCTAATTGGATAAGGATTAATGCTGTATTGCTTAAAATCGCTTCGTAAATAAGCCAATATTTCTCGTAAAAAGTAAAGCGGACTTTTTTTGTAGACCTTTTTAAGGTGTACAATACAGTAGTACATTATTTTGTTCTATCTCGTCGGGTTCAGCCAGCGTTTGCAATGTAAGCGCAAAAAAAATGTGTTTATTTACGACATCACATTAGAAACCTCTAAAATTATCAGTGTTTCTCTACTATATTATGCATGTATTATACATATAAACCTTCCTCTTGAATCACTCTATCTATTAAAAAAAACCGCATCAAAATCCGTTGCGTATTTTTAAAGATCTAAGCATACATAGGTAGTTAGGGACAGACAGCGGGAAGCGACTTTGTTTTATACTATGTTATGATTATGATTATGATTATATTTTCAGTTTTTCATTTTACTTGAAATAATTTAAGATACAAAATATGTATAATTTCTGACTACGTCCTTATTACGATTGTTTTTTATTTATTATAGAGGCTGTGTCTAGCCTGCCGATACCGGTTTTGAATTAATTTTGGTAAAACCATGACGTAATGAATCGACCGGTGTTTCCAACAAACCCGGCACTTTTTATATTCTTTTAGAATTAATTATATGATGAATCTGTGTTTGATAAATTTCTTGCAGAACTAATGATATATATGAATAAAAATATAAATATTTACCGGTATTTAGTTCAATCTATGTGCTTTACAAATGCTTTACTTAATATTTTCATGATGAGTTTTTAGTTTTTAACCTTAGTATACCTACATATACTATTGGCCATAAGCAGAGCAACACACTTAAATTTCAAAAAAACTTGGTGATAAAAAAACGCAGTTACAGTTAAACCTTATTCTGTATATTTTGCATACACATATGTAATATGATAGTATGTCCAAGTCAACAAGCATTGTAATTATTGTGTATGAGTCCAAAACACTGATTAGCATTTGTGGATTAATAGTGTTTAATGCTTCAGTGACAAATGCCCCAAACTCTTCCTCATTTTCAAAACTGTTGGGTTACACAAACTTTTTAATGCATCCTAAAAAAATCTAATGATCTCAAATTCGACGAGCGTGCTGGCTAAGATACTGACGACTTCAACAACTAGATCAAATAAATTTCGATAATGTTCTACTGTTAACAAACTATTGTAAACACACGGGCCAATAATTGGAGTGCCAAAAATTCCAACCCACAGATTAAAACCAAAACGGCAGCCAAACGCTTAGCCTAAACCAAAACGCCTAGCAGATTTGACTAAAGTTTGTTTTCCTGTAACCGTACTTTCATCAGACTAAATTATTCCATAAGAAAAGTTGCCCTCCTAGCATTTCTTAGTCTAACATTCACAAAATGATCTATGTTTTTCCTTCTTGGGGATTTTTAAATTTGTAAGAATAAAGTCTGTTTTTCCGTAATATGAAATGGGTTGTGGATTTTGGTATCCCATTATCTCTCTGAATTCCTCTGGTCGATATACTAGGATTCTCAGTAGCTTTTAGTAACAGTGTATTCTTTTTCTTTTTTTACAAGTTTTCTGATAAGAAAGAGTAGGTTTTTGAAAAGAACTGTATTAATTAAGATTTGTTACTAAAAATTCTAAACACTGTTTTAGTCGGCTGCCTTTTTTTCTGGATACTTATGTACCTAGATCTAGATATAGATGTTCAGCAGCAACATAGTTAGTTATGCAATAACATAGTTAGGATGGGACAAATTGTAGCCTGTCACCATGTAAAACTTTTGAAAATGTTTCCAATATGAAAAAGAAAAAGTATAACAAGATGTGACAGCACCAACTAATAAATATGTCTATCAACAATTAATCACATTGTTTTCGAAACCTACTCCATATTCAAACGCAAAAGACCTGACGTCTAAATTTTCCTAAATTATTCATTCTAACTAAATTTAACATTCTCCTCTAGTTTGCATACAATCGTAGCAAAACGGTATAATTAATATTAGGATTTTTATTAACAGTTTGCCAGTTTCCTATTAGCATGGAAGAATACAATGTATGATTTATTTTGTTGTCAAATTAGAAGCTGTATTTTATGAGACCTAATTATTACCATATCTAGCAAAAACACCTTTCAAGAGTAACATGGTTGAATGAAAAAAAAGGTACTTTAAAAACTCGACAAAATATATAGATCCGTAAATCCGTATGAGTGAATATACAATAACGTTTTTTTTATTTTTTATAATCCTGACAATATACTCAATAAAAAATAAAAGCGATTTAAAAGAAATGCTTTTTTCAAAATAATTGAAAAAAAAAATGTTTTTTGATATTTGTTAAGGCTTTTGAAATAGTCATCTAAAGACGGTGATTTTTCCCCATTTAACCAAATTTGTATATCTTACCCGTCTCCAAGATACCCATGAAATCCATTCTTATCTTGGACACATGGATTATATAAGTTCATAAAAAATGTTGCACAAGTACGAAAACTTCCTGGTCATAAGTAGAACAAAAACCCATCAACTATCAAATATCAAGGTGGAAGGTTTAATTTGTAATTAGCCATATGTGTCTACTTATGGCTAATTGTATACGTAGTTTCAATTGTGTTTTGTGTTTGGGAAATTCTGTTTAGTCTTTAGTTTTACTTCAAAAATGATATTAGAAAGGTTACCAATAAAAAGGTCGTAAACGAATAATGATTATATGATATATAATTATTATAATGATTATTATAATATTATTATAATATAACTTATTATTATATTAATAGTTATATAAGTTATATTATTATTATAATATAACTTATAAATAATGAGAATATTAAAATATGATTTTTCTGATTTCAGCAAGGTTTCATATATCTATCTCCTATAGTTTCGCTGATATTGCCAAAAATATTTAGTTTACAAACTGAACGCGAAAGATTAATAAAGCTTTGAAAACAATGAGATATCATGCAGGTATCCATGTCAAATATACATATGTATATCTCACCCTTGCTACTAAAGTGACACTAAAACAAATGTTATCTAGGAGAGCCAAAAAACGATTTACTTGAGTCTGAATTTACTATATAAGCTGCTCGTCAAAGTTAGCGTAACACTCTTTAGATTAGCGCCATTTGCGTTCTATTCGAGTTAGAGACTTGCGGTTTTTAATTACACAGCCCCACAAAAAAAAAATGGTCAAACCCAGAAGATAGACCCCTCTACCGCCATGTATTTTGATGCGCTGAAACCGATTATAACATTAAAAATTGATTTTAACTATTGAATTTTCCGCTAGCACCCTTACGGGTTAAAATTGAAGTTTTTATAAAAATTTCAAATTCATGTGTATTCTTATGTATTTCGGCGTTCTAAAACCAAATATGACAATAAAAAATGATTAGCACCCCTTTACGACCTTCCTAAGGGGTTAATATTGAAGTTTTTATAAAAATTTCAAATTGATGTGTATTCCTATGTATTCTGGTGCACTAAAACTGATCAAGACAATAAAACATTATTTCAACCACTTAATTAAAAGAACATTAGAGGATATGTACTTTTTAAATTTTTATTAAAAGCGCATTTTTTCCTATGGCGGTCGCAAAGTGATGCTACAAGGAAATTTGGTATTTGAAATTATCTTCTATTGATATTTCCTGGTTTAGTAGACCAAAATACCTTATAACACGTATAAGTTTTAAACTTTTATAAAAAGTTCCATTTCGAACCCCTACAGAAGGGATCTTAAGGGGGTGCTAATGGAAAATGGTACTACTAGTCATTTTTTAATGTCATATTTGGTTTTAGAACGCCAAAATACGCATCAATTTGAAATTTTTATAAAAACTTCAATTTTAACCCCTCAGTAGGGTCGTAAAGGGGTGCTAATGCAAAATGGTACAACTAAAATAATTTTTTATTGTCATATTTGGTTTTACAACGCCAAAATACATAAGAATACACATAAATTTGAAAGTTTTATAAAAACATCAATTTCAACCCGTAAGCGGGTGCTAGAGAAAAAATGCAATAGTTAAAATCAAATATTATTGTCATAATCGGTTTCAGCGCATCAAAATACATGTGGGTAGAGAGGTCTACCTTCTGGGTTTGACCTTTTTTTTTTGTGGGGCTATGTTATCGGTAGTCTATAGAGTTGGTTTGAATGCCCCGAAGGCGCTATGTTGTGACTTAGACGATTCGCCGTCCAAACTCCATGTCGAAATTTTAATTCGCAAGATTTTGACGGCAATATCAGAGACATACAGGATGTACTAAAAAGGACGCTGTCGGGCAAAAACTCCATCTCGGCACACATTAAGACCTCCTCGATATGTTATATTTGGTCGCTGTCCCATTATTTCAACCCATTTCCAGACCCCTAAGCCACCCTTTTGCATTTACGCAGGGTTTTGCGTGGTTTGACCTCTGTTGGGTGGCATTCACTGATCTTAATGCTGCCTAATAAATTAGTGTGGCGTGCCACAACTGGGTTTCACCCTTTGACAACCCAAGCACCCCTCCAAGCCACACCTACTCTGACTTTCCACCCAGAACCACCTAGACATCAACGAAAATGAAAGAGTAATTCATGACGAATCGAACTGTTCAAACCGCACGTCTCTCTCTTTTTTGGTTTAGAAATACTTAGACATACTTAGAGCGCTGTTATTCCATATATGGTTGTCGACCTAAAGTTTAGTGCAGCATCCAAAAATAGATGCCCAGGGTACATGATGTTCCAGTTAAAATAATGAAGTGGTGTAGCGGTTATAGGAAACATAGCACTTTGTATAATTAGAACTGTATAATTTGTATAATTTTACAAATGTGTACCACATCATTTTGAGCAACTTTTATTTGAAACATTTTTTTCTTAAATTTACGGTACAATAACAGAGTTGGATGTAAGTAACATGGAATAATGGAAGAAACCGCCTTAGGTGGAACACCCTGTATAATATTACATAATTCATATTTAAAAATCTTGCTAGAAAATGATTATTAGTGTTTTTTTATCTTTGAATATGTCCAGAAATAACCAAGTGTCAGAGAGGGGTCATTTATGGTGAATCACCCTGGACATACATGTCCCTTGCGTTATTTACAGGGTGTTTTACATAAGACATTTTCTTCCATCACTATGTTATAAATTTATGAAGAAAAAAACAAATAAAAGTTACCTAAAACGATGTGGTGCATATTTGTAAAATATTTCTAATTAAACAGATGGCTCCATTTCACGTAACCGCTACGCAACTTCGTTATTTACAACACCCTATATTTTTGTACATAAGAACCCTGTGTATTCTATGACGCAAATACTGGAATATCATCCTGACAATCTTTCAAGTATAGCTTCCTCTGAACAGTAATAATTTTTTTTAATGGAATGTCCCATATTAGCTTATACCATAGAAAGTGAAATTAAATTACCTTTTAATTAATGTCAGATTGTCCATATTTAGCTTTATCAGTTTTCGAGAAAAAAAAATTTATTTTCCAAAGTTCGTGAAAAAAATACGTTTAAAGCAAGTAGGTTTTAGCAATATTATTTATAACACTTACTGACAACAATAAACACAAACCCTAGTAAGGACGAAACAAACGAAAATAATAATAATAAATAATAGCTCACAATAAATAAATTCAACAAACGTATTACACATACACATACCCCATTTTACACTCAAATATCAAAATTTCTTCTATTTTGATCAATACACAAACGAATTCCATATTGGTTAGTAATTCGTGGCCAATCAAACTGTCCCAACCGCATATATTTCACTTTTTTGGTTCAGACCCTATCTAGAAATAATATTTAATAAAAATAGTTAAAATGTTGATTATCTCCAAACTCTATGGAGTCAACCTAGAATTTAGTGGGGGTCTCCAAAAACATACAAATATACAGAGTGTTCCATTTAAAATAACGAAGTTGTACATATGTTATATGAAATGGAGCGCCCATAATGGGAATTATTTTACAAATATACGCCACAACTTTTTTTTAATAATTGACAATAACAGAAGTATGGAAAAAACCGCCCGCCTTGTGTGAAACACTCTGTATGCATCATTTACTAAGTACATTATGTACCATTATTTAACTCACTTTTTCTCATTAGTTTTTATAACCTTTATAATAAGGTCTAAAATACTCCATTGCAATGGCTTAGCAATTATTTTAAAAGTACAGGAATAACATTTTTTTAGTTATCTATTAACTTTCCTATGAGAAAAAACATGCCATAAATTATAACCTATATTCTTCATTATTTTTATGACCTCATTTCAATAGGTAATTACAAAATCTTTAAAAATCAAATTTCGCTATTGTTACGAATAACATTAAGTATGCTATTTTTAGGTCAGAATAAGGAAAAATGTATACCTTAACCGTGTTTCAATTATATTCACCATTTTTTTAGTTTTTGTTGTAAACCTAAAATATTTATATGTATGCTCGTACAGTGCTCGTCCAATACATTAATTTGAAGCGTGATTATGAACTTTTCGAAAACATCCTGAAAGATGAGAAAGATTTTTTAACATGAATATGTTTCATTTCCTCTGAATTATGACATCCCCCTTCCATATAAAAAATAAATTAGGAAGGGGGTCGTACGCCACCTCGTTCGAAAGGGGTTTTCATTTTGTTTTGAGCAGAATAGTGTTTTTTAACTTTTTCGCTAATGCGAAAATATATCCTGGGTTATTAATATAACCCAGAAAATTAATTTTGAAAAATGTAAAATGACATTAATATCTTGTAGATTCAGTTGAGTCGTATTCTGTTAAATTATTGTTGGCCTTTATTTCTTTGAAGGCACAGTTAATGGTAATGTTTATCTATATTTTTGACGAATTTTTAGTACATACATTAAAAAGACATTTACCTGATGTTAATTCCCCAAATGAAATAGATCTATTTGGTATTAATAAGACAAAACATCACCGCATTTTGCATTTATGGTTAGAAATTACTTAAACGAAGTTTACCTTTACAGACGGATTGGAGGACGTGTTACTATTGAATTGCCTACTTGGTCTTACGATTTGACTCTCATTGAATACTTTTTTTAGAGCTATTTGAAATCAAAATTGTATATTTATATTAATCGATCGGACTATATCGAAGATTTAAAAAATAGGATAAGAAAAGAAATTCACAAAATAAGCCCTGAGATCATAAAAAATGTCATCCGAGAATTTAAAGATCGCCCTTCTTATCTCGCCACTGTTCGAAACATTTTTGTAGTCGTCTTTAGAGATGGCTGACAGCTCCTCCCTGTTTTTTTTTCTTGACCTCTTCAATATTGTCAAATCGGTGCCCTTTCATACCCCTTTTCGTGCGTGGAAATAAGAAAAAGTCGCACGGAGCCAGGTCAGCCGAGTAAGGTGCGTGGGGCAGCGGAGATGGCTGTGTGCGCAGGTGTATTGTCATGGTGGAAGAACCAGTCTCCTGTCTCCGACAAAGATAACCCACTAATCTCTGACCGTTGATCAATTGTCGGTCGACGGTCTGTGAGCACAAGCTCTCGAATTTTTTCAACATTTTCGTCGTTTCGGGCAGTTGATGGACGTCCAGAATGGGGTTTGTCATCAACCGACATGTCGCCATTTTTAAACTGTGCAAACCACTCGTACACTTGAGTTTTTCCCATAACGTCATCTTTGTAAGGTGTTTTCAACATTAAAACAGCTTCAGCAGCATTTTTACCGAGCAGAAAACAAAATTTCACAAATGCACGTTGTTCACTTAAACTTGTCATCATAAAAAACGAAACAAGAACAAAACAGCGCTGGCAAAAACAATCACTGCAGATGAACAGAACAAGCCAGGTGGACAACACGGGCGGCACTGAACTGGCAATGAGTTGCGCTATACACACCTAGCGGCAGAAATGCGTACTACACAAGCTCCGCCCATGGCAATGCTGTTCCGGTTATTTTTGGGTACCCCTCGTATTTTAATGATTTGTATTCATATATACATATTGATTGAATTGTATTGATATTGTATTTGTATGCATTCTTAATATATCGTGAGTGTCTGAGCTTCATGATGAAAACAGTTGAGCTGGGTGCAATTGTTACTTCCACATTCATGTGATAGAGTAAAAGTATAGAAATTATGATTTTTTTTAAAATTATTTATTAGCTAAATACCTATGCTTAAAATGTTGTGAAGCGTCGATATTTTAAGTTTAAACGAACGGTCTCTCGGTCTGTCAGTCTCTCTATCGGCTAACTTTTATTTTGTACACGATAACTTGAAAGCGCGGATATCAACTTGAAACTTGGCATACTTAGTGTAAAAGACAGAGTAAATAATCA
Source organism: Aromia moschata (assembly GCA_029963805.1). Classification (NCBI taxonomy): domain Eukaryota; kingdom Metazoa; phylum Arthropoda; class Insecta; order Coleoptera; family Cerambycidae; genus Aromia; species Aromia moschata. The sequence continues at coordinate 656,141 of JAPWTK010000151.1, read as the reverse complement.
AAATAGGCAAAAAAAATGGTTTATCATAAATTTTAGATATTTCACAGTGGACAGAGCTCTACAAAAATATCATACTCTCCTTCAACAGGTCATAAATCATTTAGTTTAACTAAATGTGTAATTGGATGTAAAGTAGTATTTTTTATAAATAATACGAAGGAAAAATCACTAGATCTGTTTCTTGAATATTTTCCAAAAACATTAATTTGACAATTAATTAATTAAAACAATAATTTGATTACTTAATTAAAAAAAAAAAACGCCTGCACTGAGTTTAGAAGACAACATTTTATATTTTCAAAATTAATTTTCTCGGTTATTGCATAATGCGCAAAAGTTAAAAAACTTATACTATTAAAAATCGTTATACTGAATCAAAATGCCTTTCGATGCAGCTTGGCCCCCTTCCTAATTTTAAATTTTTGGGGGGTTGTCTTAATTCACAGGGGGTGAAAGTAGGGTTAAATATTTTCATGTAAAGAAATTGCAATTTCAAAATAAAAATGTATCTCGACATTTTCGAGTTCATAATCTACCATATACATATATATTACAACATATGTAATATGTAATATTCACGGTATCAGGCAGACACATTTTTGCCTTGTTATTGTTCGCACAGTCTGTCAAGGTCAAGAATAGGTAAAGCCATGAAGTTCTTCGTGTTTTTTTTTTTAGTTTAGCCCCTCCCCCTAAATACGCAGTGGACAATATTAAAAATACAACATAACTAATCATCATTAGTGGCTTGCAATTCTTAATAGAGTAAACATCGGGTACAGTCCACGAAAAAGTATGTATGACATTTGTTTAAAATACTCTACTAAATCTATCAGTATTGGATACCAGGATTAAATAATCCTCGATTAGCCAAACTAATCTGAATCTCGTCCATTTATTTAAATTTGATTTAATAAAGATTTTATTTTTATTACAGTTGACTCTCGGCAGTGGGTGCGTCTCTCTCGGTTTGCGTATAGAAGCATGGGATCCACATCATATTTTAGGGTGTGGTTACTAGATCTAAGTAGAAGCTTATAATGTATATAGCATTTTTTTCTAAAAATGGCTGCCTTCTCAGGTCTTGGCCAAAATATTTGCCAAATATTCTTTTCACAGTCATATAAATACAGTATTTTTGTACACTTTGTTTTTTTCGAAATTTCGAAAAAATCTGTAAAAATTATTGTAATTTGAATTTTTATTTCATCCCAACCTTCCTTTGTTGAGATTTTAAAATAGTTGTATCATCAGCAAAATGAAAATTTTGCAAAAAGCACAAGAACAAAAGTTTTTGTTCTTGTACACAAATTCTTAATTCTCGTTTTCAAAACACAAACAATAGAACAAAGAGTAAGCGGCATTGCATTTTCTGGATAATAGAGTGTTTCAGATAATTGGGTGCCGGACAACCAAGAATGTACTACTGTACTTAGATAAATTGTTAAAGGTAAAAAAAAAGATTAAACTAATTTTATCTGTATTCAAATGCTTTTTATATCTGATGGTTAATTAATGGCTCACATACATATATATTTAATAAACATTATTTGAACCACTAACTTCATTTATTATATCCTAAAATGAATGACCGGTACGGTGACTTTTGTATAGAAGTATACCAGACACTTACGGTAGACGTGCCTATATTCGCATCCTTTTTTCCCAATGGCATTTCAGTCTTGTTTCTACGCAGGTAGCAGAATAAGTGTAGGGGCTATTCCCATTTTTGATAAACTTTTACGTTTTTCGTACTCAAACTGTATACTATACGTTTGTAACTATATGCCTAGTACACTCAAATAGATACATGAAAGTGCCTTCATAAAAAAATATTTGCCTTCCTATTCAAGATATGAATTGATCAAATATGTACATATGTATGCATGACGAAGAAAAATAAACAGACGAAACAAGATGGATTGTAAACCAGCAAAAATAAGATACCTAAACTTAAAATAGAGCAATATACATACATATAGTATACCTATGTGTGTATGGACGGATGGATTACCTAAGTGTTGTGCAGGTATTAATTTCGTACAAAGGAGTTATTGACATTATGTTTTACAAAACAAGAGATAAAATCGGAAAATGTATTCCTCTCAGAAATCGCAAAAAAGTTTTATTTTTATTTATTTATTGCATCAACTCACTTAATTTTAAAGGAAACGAATATACCAGAGAAAAAGTAAATGCTTTATAAGTACTACAAAAAAAGAAAAACATAAAAAATGTAGGTAAATTAAAAACGTGTGTTAAAAAGGGAGATAAAAACCTCTTAAAACAACTTTGGTTCCTGCTCTACGATATAAGTCGGTACGCCCCTTTGAAATATTTTCCACATTGTATTTTTTAAAATGCAAACTGTAAAGTCCCCCATGCCATTTCAGTAGAAAAAATGTAAATGCAAGACACTTGTGTATTTTTTTTGTAACTATGAGAACTGAAAAATTATAAACAATTATTATTTTCCGCGAGGTGGTGGTACATCAAGAGTTAGATATAAAAACAAACCTTTTTCAAACTTTGCAATACTAAAATAATGCTGATACAAGTTATAGAGGTTCGCGTTCAATTCTCAAGCGTACACGGCTTACCTAATTTGGTTTTGTATACTTTCTGTCGAACGTTGTTTCCTAACCATTCTCTGAATACCTCCGTCCAAGTCATTCTCAAAGTCCCATGCGAATCTTCGTACCAAATTATTAGTTAAGCAACATACGAATAAATACAGCTTTACTTCTGACTGACCACTTTTTCAAATAAATGGAGAAAGAAAAGGAGGAGAGAATTGAAATGCTCTCAGGTACAAAATACAAAGAAATTGGTACCACGAGGAGAAAAAAATGGCCAATGGTTAATTCCACATGTGGTAAGAATTTTTAATATGGTTTTTATTTAAAATTTTCACGTTTTAATTTTTTGTGCATATTTTATATTTTTCAGAAAATTAAAAGAACCATTGAACAAAAAATGTAAATTGATATAATGATAAGCAATAGCAAAGTGTATACAAATATACTTTAGCATAGTTATCGATTTAAAAATTTTGTTAGGTTTTGCCGTTAGACAACTAAAATTTAGAAAATAATTAAATAGTGTAACAATTGAGGAGACATAAATTAAATTTAGAAATATATGTATATTTAATTTACAGAAGTACAAGTAATCTATAATTCGACCTTGACAAACATTCATTCTATCAATAATTAATATTATCACTTATAAAAGACTCACTAAATGTGAAAAGTTAAATAAGCGACGTGGATGTTCTGAATTCTTTAGTTAATTTGTAACAATTGGTAATTTAAAAATTTACGATATTGACAAAATAAAAATTATTAACGTAGGTACCTACTCGATAAAACACAGACAGTCTATAACAAATGATATATTTATCTATAAAATATATATTTATATATTTTATTGATATATACCAATCAATAAAATATATATTTATATATTTTATTGATTGGTAGTAACGCATGCGCTTAGCTTTATACACACATTATAACTATAGGTATTGATTTAACTTTCATTATATTCCATGACGTACTCGTATAGACGATGTTGATAAGATTGATAAGTCGGCACTAAAAATGTCGATGATTTGTATTTTATGTAGTGAAAAGTTTTTTAAATGGCAGTAAACCTTCCACTGTATTGGTTCTTGGAATATACCTATACTTGAGCCGACAAAGGAATATAGTAATCACGTAAAATCGCATATTGGAGGCTAACTAGTGCATGATTTATATAACACAATCATATAATAGGGAATGAATTTTGGGTATGCTGAGAACTCTTTCCTTTTTTGTTACTGAAAAATATCAACATCTTTTGTTTAGATGGGGGCAAAATTATTAATAGTATTGTCGCTCATACTGGTAATTATAATCATTTTTAAACTGACTATAACAACTGTCAGATATGTCATTTTAAAATTGTCGTTGTGTAAACGATCTAGCAAAGCAGTCAGACAATTAGGACATATCGATTACGCATTGGTACTAATAATGTACTGTAATGTAATAATAACAATATACTGTATACTATACTGACCTTGAAAATAGTTTTACATTTTACGTAGGTACGACTAATAACACTAATGTTACTATATCTGTTATCCGGTTCAAGTATAGTTCGGAGTTATTTTACATATACATATTATTATGTAGATACTCGTACCTACGTAAAATATAAAAATATTTTCAAGGTCAGTATAGTATACAGTAGTACAATTAAAAACTAGTTTTAAATACTTGATAAACCAACTTGATTGTATGAGGTACCTGTGTTTTATCCTGGTCAAGTACGTTAATGATATTTTTTTTACATTTATCCCTAATGTATTTTTAATATATGTATTTATATTTTAAGTTTAGATTTAATTTCTGTGAACTATATTATACCTGTTTCTTTGGGATATCGAGAGACGAGAGGTAGACAGGTAGGCATTGTGAAATTTTTTTAAAGCATAGTCATTTTTGAGATGTACGGTGCGGTATCTCTACGGTGCGGTAGGTTGTTCACCCGTGGACGAAGCAAAGCGCGATGGGCCATATTACGTATGTATATATGTACATACATAGTAAGAGCGCTCGTACGAGTATACAAACCTTGTTGGCGACGCGTTCTATTGTCAATAAGTAGTTATGCCTCGTGGTGTGGGTACGATTGGTATATCAAAAACGGATTTTTTTTTCAACATTATCCCGAGTATAGTACAGTGACACAATGGATTTGTGATAATTGCCACCCCCGATTTCTTCATTATTTTTAGAGTGAAGTACGAAAAAAATATTTATAGAATAATTTTTTTTCTTCTGAAATTTCAGAACATATTTCAGACAGACAGACAATTGAAGGAAAAGATGGAAAATTCAATTAACATTATTTTTTTAATAAAAAAAGAGTACAGGGTATTCCCTATACTGTGGAATTCCACCTGTTCATCTGACTACAACGATATATGGCGTACTTTTCTTAAAGGTTTTGAAATGACTTGTGGTATATTTGTAGTAATTTTTATAGTATTTGTAGTAATTTTCTTAGTATATTTGTAGTAATATCAGAACAATAACCAATAACTCAAACATACTAAATACTGTAACACTTTTTACTTGGTAAAAGCATTAATTGTTTAATTATATTTAATTTGATCACGTTAATTACACAACTATCAACTTAAAATCACACTCAAAGTATCGCTAGTAAATAACGCGGTCTAAATATCACCCGGTATATCACTTTAATCTTCATTGGACTACGTTCCAATTCAAACTAACTCTTGGGGGCTCGCTGACGTGCTTATAAACACCATGGGAACCCTCTGGAACAATCTTCTGGCTGCGTTCGAATCATCGAGAATCTCTATATTGTTCTTGTATCTTCCGGATTTTATTTTGTTGGCCCCAAATGTTTTGATGGTAATAATCTCGTATAGGCAACCAACAATAAATCGATGTTTTGCTGGTAGAATATGTCACAATACCTCAAATGGTTTTTGATATAACTATGAGAGTAACTATGAAAGAAAACATTTAAATAAATTGTAACATGTATTGTTCATTAGGTACCGATAAATAATAATTAATCATTTACAGAAATATGTTTGTGTATGAAATATGAAACATTTGTTTCACTGATATAAGAAACAAAGGAATTCTAGATAGCAATTCTTGTATACATTTTTGACAACAAAGTAACTGTGTATCTTACTGTGTACTACTGTGTAGCTTACTATAAATTACGTCCTGTTATTGAATTGTATACAAGGTGTCCCAAAAGTAATGTCAAGAGGGTTACAGAACAGGTCCTGACTAGACATAGGACAAAAAAAAGTATAAAAACGTGTCTTGGTTTTCGTGACATTGCCGCTTTTGTAAAATTGGTGAAAAATCGCTTCTCTAAGTTAATGTTTTATGCCACAGCTTCAAATGAAGGGCGGCTGTAATTAACATCATCTAACTTTGACTATTCACCCTTTATAAAAATGTATTACATGGAATCTGCAACTGTCCTCAAAATTTGGCGTATCCAATGCAGATTCCAATAGATTCCAGATAGTAATACAATTAGTATCTTGACTTGTTAAAAAAATATATTGCTATTCAACCACAGCAAGTCACCTATTTCGAGGTAATTAAATCCTGATCCACGTAGTGCCGTTTGTTTTGCCAAAATTTGTTTTGTTAAAATTTTTTTGTTTGAAAACTGGGCGGGTATTAAGAATAAAATAATTAAATATTTCAGGTAAAAACATCAACGCTTTTAAGCATTTTGATATTTATACATTAAACATATTACCACTTTTTACTATTTTTTTACTAATATGCTTTACTAGGCATGTTACTACTATAGCTGAGGCATAGAAAAAGGGCAGAAAGGAGGGCTGAAAAAAGAAAGTTGGCTGTGTTTGCGCATATTAAATCTATATTTGTAGTGTCTGTATACCAAAATTGACATGCGAAATTAAGAAGCACATACTTCTATTTTGTATATGAATGAATTTAGGCATGTTAATTATTTAATAATGATACTAATAATACTTTAATAAAGATACTGAATTCAAAATGTAGTCGATATTATTTTTTGTGACTCAAATTTTATAGTTGTTGAGTAATAATCGAATTATGCACTTGAAAGCTATTAGAAACTGAAACTCATTCTATAAGAAGGTCATTAGGAAAAAAATGCTATAATTTCAATGGAACCAGTTACTTAGAGTAAAATTATTATAAAATACGATATCATTTTACTGGCGAACAGTGCACGTCCTTGTAAAGTTAATAAAATAGGCTTGTAATTTATTTCGATTATCATCACCAGATTGATAGAAATTCAGTGAATAACTTTTTATTATCTCACCTAGGAAGCGAAGGCGGTAATTTGATATAATTAAAAGCCGTGACGATTTAACCCTGAAAGATAAAAATATTGATGTTTTGATCTCTTTAGGAATTCAATTGTATTTTTTGATTATGGTGCAATATTAGTCTTTTATTTTCGTGTTGTCTGTACGTATCACACTTGCATTAATAAATAATTATCTCATATGTTCCTCACCCATCTCCCATTCTCTCATATGTTGTATCACCTCAGTCACACTCATATGTTGAGTTTAAGTATATATGTATATCTTTACCTCCACGTAGTGGAGTGGAAGTATAGTGTTCATGATTTTTTTTTAATTTGTGTTGGCTAAATAGGCCTAAAATGTTAAGAAATATCGAGATTTCAAGTTTAAGCAATAAAAATTTGCTTTCTGCCTGTATGTTTGTCTGTCTCTTTCTTTTTTGTACACGATATCTTAAAAACGCGTTAAGATATCAACATCAAATTTGGAACACTTGTGTACCACGACGAGGTATGGAACTGAGTATATTTTGAGCATAATCGGTTGATGAATTATGATTTAAATGAGAGTAATACACTTTTTCCTTGATTATTGGTAGTTGGTAAGCGATGCAACATTTGCACTTCAAATTTGAGACACGTGTACAGCATAATAGAGTCTACAAATATAAAAAATGTCTTTAGCTTAATGAGGTGGGGTTGGAGAGGGTAAGTATTTAAAAAGGTCAAATAAGCTTTTTTAACATTAATTTGAGCAAGTAGGTGCACTGTCAACGGAGCTCTAAAAAATCCTGCTCTTCTTCGCCAAATCCACCCCACCTTTCCTAGGAGGTACAGTGGTAACTACAAGAAAATATAAGGGAATTATTAAAAATGTGTGAAAACGGATATGTATGATCAAGCTAAATCATTCATTTATTCTGATTTGTTCGATGTTGTTTGTTGTTCCACGTTAGGGGTGGGGGCAAGGGGGTTGTATTTTGATATGAATTAAGAAAGATATTCATGTAACATGTCTTTTTATAGGTTTTTTGATGTAGAGGAATTTTTACGGTATTTTTTTATTTATACTCTCATTTTTACGACTACGACAATTTGTAATACATTAACTATAATACAGGGTGTCCCATTATTAAGGGGCCACAACGAAATTACATATTTTTTGGGTACAAATTTTACGATTACTAAGTTTACATTAGTCCAAAAAGCTTGGATAACCAAGATACAGGGTGTCAAAATAATTTTTTTTACGATTTCCGTAAATAATTGCTTTAGAAAACATTTTTTTACAAAATTTGAGGATGGTTTTTCGAAGAGCGGAATTTTAATTTATCAATAATTTTAATGTAAGTTGTAGAGGCTCTTGCGCTCTCTGCAGCATTCTGAATACATAAAAAATATTTTTGTGTCTTAGAATACTTATGTTTTATTATATTATAAAAATATATCGATTTTATTATCATTTATTGACAGAAAAGGTATACTCATTAAATGTCGCTCCGATAGACCGTTTTACAGATATTGGCGTTTAAAGTGGTAACTGCAACAAAAAAATATGTTCTTTGATCTACAAAAAAATACCAGAGTAAGAAAAACATAAATAAAACTCGTATAGTATACCTGTATTAGAAAAAAGCTCTCAATTAACAAAAAAATCAAAAAGAATTTGAAATAAAATGTTCTAAACCTTAAAAGCAAATATCTCGAAAATCAGAAACTCTATGGGTTTACAACAGTACCTAGTACATGATCTACGTATTAAAGAATTCATAAAGAAAGATGCATTAAAGAATTTTGATCAAATTTAATATTTGGACAGCATCGTAAAAGTTAAGAGGGATAAAGTATTTATCCACATCTTACGCCACTGCCAAAAGTAAATTAATTGGTTTTTATACAGTTGGGTGTCCCTTATGACTAGACTTCGTGCGAGCGCGGAGTGTAACAGGACCGTAGTCAGTTTACAAATGAAAATGTTCATACGTTCACAGAAACTATGTTGCCATAGTACATTATTAAATATTATTACTTATTATCAAGTGTGAATGTCACAGGGCCGACACTGTGCATGTCCTGCCCTTGACTCGTTGCCCTTCGCAGCTCACAGCTGACTTGCATTACGAAAACTACGCTAGCAATTTTAGTTATTTATGGCATGCTGGCTGTAACAGACAGTCGCCGGTATTGCATCGCGTTGATACGTTTCGTTTTTATGTCTTTGCCATGTGTTGTATTCCGTGTGCTTAAATAACTTTAAATGCCGTGTGTTTAAATAAATTTATAAATATTAATAATTATCAGTTGAGGGGAGAAGTGAATAAAGTGAAGTACAATTCCAAAGGTGAAAAGAAATAGACGGGAAGTATTTCAAACGTGGTTTGACAGTGATCTCGAGGGTTTTAGGGACATACGTATTCAAGGAAATGACCTTTTTTGTACTATGTGTGAACGCATTATAAATTCTTCAGATAAAACTAAAGTAACAAGACATCTGAAAAGCCATGCCTCGTCCAGCGCCGACCACTCCGTATTTTTCTATGAACTTACAGAAGCCTTTGTTGCAAGCAATATTCCATTAAACAAACTAGAGAACCCCAAGTTACATACGTTTTTAGAAAAATATATGGACCGAAAAATTCCTCATGAAAGTACGTTAAGACTTGCATATGTCGATCTGGTTTTTGCGGACAATTTCGTGTATTGTATTATATAGTCCAATCAACGAGCGAAAGCCCCCATGTAAATTGGTCACTAATTGTTATCAGCAAACAAAAAATATGGTCGTATAGAGAAAAACATTCTAAGAAAGATAGCGTTTTTTGCGACTCGAGTTTTGATGGCGAACATAACCAAAAAAAAAATCGCAAAAGTCAAAATAATGTTTTTTTTGCAAATAAAAAAAAGCTTCAAGTCCTACACAAGAAAGTTAAATTAGAAAGTTGTAGGTCTTAAAAATGCGCGTCGAATGAGGTGTGAACGAAAAAAAATCGGTTCATAAACATTTGAGAAAAATTTAAAAAAACGTCAAAATTTGCGTTTTCGTATTTTTGCTGTAACAATTCCAATTTGTTGTTTGACCCGCCTTCTTGTTAACTAGAACACGCCAAAGCGGAAAATGACACTTTTTTTCAACAATTCAAAAAAGTTTTATTTTTTCGAGATAACGATTTAAAAAAAAAGACGTTTTCAAAAATCAACTTTTACAGACGCAAAAAATGATCGTACAGAAACGATCGTGGGCTCATTTTATTCGCGAAGACTTGTACTTTCATGGTATTAAAAAACCAAATTGCTTTTATTTAATTTTTGCATAAAAAATGCGTTGTAAAATTGTATCATTTTTTCGAACCGGTTTTTTCGAATAACTTTTTTAATTTTGGTTTTACATTTTTTGGCCGTTGCATATTTGAAAAGTGCCATTCAAAACACGCGTTTAAAAAAATTAAGGTCCTACGACCTCAGGGAGCTGAGATAATTTTTTTTTTTTTTAATTCCTGACAGCGCTGCATACGTCCGATTGACTTCTTTTTTACACGAAATAGATCTCAGACTTTTACTTTCTTAAAAAAATATTTTTCAAATCATTTCGCATAAATTAAGTTGACATAATTGTTTGCGAAAGTACAGCGCTGGTTGCGGCACGCGCTAGCCAATGCACGGCGACAAAGTGGAGGGACACTCCGCTTGGGCGTATCAAAAAATAAACACGATTTCTAGTCTATCGCGCTCGCAAAATTATCTTTTCCTCAGCTTAAAAAAATTATGTCGGCTCTCTGAGGTCGTAGGACCTTCATTTTTTTTTAAATGCGTGTTTTGAATGGCACTTTTCAAATATGCAACGGTCAAAAATGTAAAACCAAAATTAAAAAAAGTTATTCGAAAAAAAACCGGTTCGAAAAATGATACAATTTTACAACGCATTTTTTTATACAAAAATTAAATAAAAGCGATTTGGTTTTTTAATAGCATTAAAGTACAAGTCTTCGCGAATAAAATGAGCTCACGATCATTTTTGCCTCTTTAAAAGCTGATTTTTGAAAACGTATTTTTTTTATAAAATCGTTATAACTCGAAAAAATAAAAACTTTTTTGAATTTTTGAAAAAAGGGTCATTTTCCGCATGTCTTGGGCTATATTTGTAGTTAACAAGATGCATGTTCAAACAAAATTGGAATTTATACAGCAAAAATACGAAAACGCGAATTTTGACGTTTTTTTAAATTTTTCTCAACTGTTTATGAACCGATTTTTTTCGTTCACATCTCATTCGACGCGCATTTTTAAGACCTACAACTTTTTAATTTAACTTTCTTGCGTAGGACTTGAAACTTTTTTTTTATTTGCAAAAAAACCGTTTTCTTGACTTTTGCGAATTTTTTTGGTTATGTTCGCCATTAAAACTCGAGTCGCAAAAAAACGATATCTTACTTAGAATTTTTTCTCTATACGACCATATTTTTTGTTTGCTGAACAATTAGTGACCGGTTTTCTTCCCCGTTTATTGGGCTATATAGACGAAGCTACCGATGCTTGCAGGCGTTCAGTAGCTAATTTTGTAATTGGTGAATTAAAACGTGACACTACTAGTGACAGCCACCAGGTTCTGGATAAAAGTAATCACGAAACGATCGTAAATTTTGTTAATGATTGTTTTAATTATATATGGCCCGATCAAGATGATACAGATAAAGTTCTTGTGATGCTATCTAATGCAGCCGCATAATATGTTAACAACAGGAGACATTTTATCTTAAAAATATACAAAAATGATTCATTTCACATGTGCCGCTTACGCACTTAATCAGGTAGCTGAGAAAGTAAGGGACAGTTTCCCTTTAGTAAACACTTTTATATCAATTGTCAAAAAAAGTTTTTATTGAGGCGCCTACAAGTAAGGATGTTTTTAGTGAGGTTTTACCAGACACACCTCTGCCTCCCATTATAACTAGATGGGGTACTTGGTTAGAAGCCGTAGCATATTACGATACATTATTTCGATGGCATAAAAGATGTTATTTATAGATTAAATTATAGTGACAGCAGCGCCATACATACACTGCAGGACTTACTGAAGGACCAAAATATTTGTGATGATATACATTATATTAATAGACACTATGGTTTCCCATTTCGTGCAAATAAGGATATTGGAGTCACATGGACTCTCGCTACAGGAACAATTTGAAATAATGAGTGATGTACAAAAAAATATATACGACGCCAATAATATACGCCTAGTCAGTAATACAATAAAAGAAAAAAAATGCAAAGCGTGTTAAAAAAAATCCAGGATATTTAAGTTTGGAAAACATATGTACAGTTTTAGTTGGTACATGTCAGGAGTTACCAGAAAATATATTATTGTATAGTTCATGCCTCATCAATTTCTCATACTGTCCATTGTCAACAACAGCAGACGTTGAACGGCCCTTTTCCATACACAAGTTAATATTAAGTGATAAACGTTGCCGTTTCAATCCAGAACACTTATAAAAGCATATAATAATATGTTTTAACCACCGCCAACCTGCCATGGGAACCTCGTCTCAACACTGACGTTTGTCGGGTAAGCCATTGTTACGTGTTATCTTAATTTATATAGTTATTTTATCCTTGACTTAACCGTACTATTTGGTAAAAATAGTACTATGTTGCTATATAATTTATGTAAACATATTAATATTTTCATTCGTTAACTGACTACAGTCCTGTTACACTCCGCACTCTCACGAACTCTACTTATGACAATAAAACCTTTTGCCAAATATGAAAAAATAATAATAAATAATAATAATAATAAATAAATAAAATTCATAAAGTTCGTATGAGTCACAAAGGTCCTGCAGGTCACATTGGTCATGAAGATCATATTGGTCATAAAACTCACATTGGTCATAAAGCTCACATTTTTCATAAAATCCATATGTAATAAAAGTCATATTGGCCATAAAAGTCATACCGGTCATAAGTCATATTAATCATAAAGGTCATATTGGTCATAAAGGCCATATTGATCAAAAAGGTCATAGAGGACATATGTCCTAGACCTGAGTCATACCATATGATGTGCCTCATTATATGACTAGATGAGTCATAAAGGTCAAACAGGTCATATTGGTAATTAAGGTCGCATTAGTCATAAAGGTCACATAGGTTATAGAGGTCTATCAGGTCATAACGGTCATATATGGCATAAAGACTAAAAAGGTCATATAGGCCACAAAGATTATATCCAATTTTAAGACCCACCGCACACGACAGAGAGTCAGTTAGCGACTATTTTGTTGGAAGACACCGCAGACCGACCGACAGTAAGGTGAGAAATCGGAGATACCTCGCACACGTACAGATAGTCGATGGCGCGTTTAGATAGACCATGGACGTGCCGATGCAGGTGCAAAGATTAATGTACGTTGCAATATTATTAAAACGTAGAAAAAAGAAGAAATAGTATTTTTTTTACAATGTTTTATTTACCCACTTACTAGTCAAAGTTTATTGATATGAAAGTTTCATAATATACTATTTGATGATCTTGTATCCAACGCCAGATTGTGACTATGTGGTACGCCACTGACCACGCATTGTATTTCGCCCAGCGCCAACTAAATTGTTATGTGTGTTGCCTCATAAGAGTGCATTTGTTTCATTTGTAACTGACTCGCCACAGACAATTCACAATCGTACTTTACCGGGAATTGTTAATAACCACAATTTTCTTTTAATGGGGGTGAGTACAATTAATCATAATATTTTTATTATAAACATACATGTGTATTACATAAATTAAACTTGAACTTCATATAATTTACTGTTTAGAAAATAAAAACTAAATTATTCTCTATTGCAAAATCACGGGTTGCAAAAGTATTCGTACTTCAGGATTTTTTGATGAAATTGGCCAAGTTAGGATTTGGTTGGTCCACCTTTAGCTGCGATCACAGCTCCAAACGTTTAGGCGTGGTTGCTACCAATTAGTATGTGATATCAGGGTCCATATTTTGCCATACATTTGTAATTGCCTGTTTAAGAGTGTTTTTATCTTTTATTTCATAACTTCGTAACTGTCATTTCATTTCGGACCATAAATGCTCAATTGCATTTAAATCAGGGCTTTGAAGGGTATAATTAACTGATGGGGACTACAATCCATTTCCTCATTATGTAGGCAGTGTGTTTTGGATCGTTGTCTTGTTGGAACCAATAATTATTTCCTAGATTCAATTTTGCGACACTTAATGGCAAATTTGTTTTTTAATAGGTTTAGATACGTACATTTAGTCATAATGCCATCAATAAAAACTAAATTCTCCTTCCCACTCGCACTCATACTTCCCCACACCATCATTGAGCCGCCACCATGTTTAAAAGTTGGACACACATTTTCGGTTCAAACTCGGGTAAAAAGGTTAAAAAGCGGGTACCTTCGCCTAGGTAGTCGGTCGCCTGCGGGTGGGCCTAACACTTAAAAATTCATACTAGATTTTTAATTGTGCTCTTTATTAATTACACATCCACGTAGTATATCCGAATAACCTATTATACTTTTAAGAATCTAACTTACTGAGTTTTTACTGAGTTACCCTAATTAAATATAAAAAAAATGGATGTGGAAGATTCCTTAGGCAGCGGTTTAGATAGTGCATGCCTGCTTCCTATTCGATTGTGCAATTTCAGTGTTGAAAAACAAGACAAGAAAATTAGCATTCGGCAAAATGGTACTAGCTTTAGCTCATGGCTTTAGCCGTGAGTGGCCGGTTTCAGCTGTTAAAATGTAAGTACCATACTAACAAGTAAAAAATATAAATAGAAAATCGTACATGAATCTTATCATATAAATATTACACAGATTTATTTAAGTTTTTTTTTTTGTATTAAAAAACCCAATAATGTCATCAAGAAATATCCCAATATATATATATCATGAAGCAAAATTCTAATGACGCCAGATGCACGAGCAATATGGCTTTAAGTTTTATTATAAAATAAAAAACACTTATATTTGAACAATATGACCGCACAAGTATCTGTAACAGTGCCGCCATGTCGACTACAACTTTATCCGTACCAAGTGTCTCTGTATGATTAATACGAATATGCAGCCATACGTTACTAAAATATTGTGAGAAATGTGTATTATTGTGCAGCTTGCAACATATTGTTTACTTAGATTTATATAATTCTCATTCTCATTAAATCTGAATTACCTCTATTATTCTACTATAAAGACTGTACCCGCATCATGATTTTTTAATCGGTCTAGTTGTCAGCAAGCACGAACGAAACTTTGGGGAAAATTAGCTTTTTTTTCGAATGTACGAAAGGTAAATTAATTTTATACCACGAAACGATTTGCAATTCCCACGGTCGTCGCTTTATGCTGCTAAAAAGCCGTTGTATTGTAAAATGTTGTTTAAAAAATTCCACAAAATATCCACCCTGTTTTTGAGGGTATCTACAAAATCTACTGTTGCATTTTTCAACAGCAAATCTCAAAAAAGGCATGGTTATACCATGAATAGGTACTTTTTTACAATTCACACATAACTCAAAAAAAGTTTGTTTTATAAATGATCCACATTCGTCCTGTGATTTAACATGACACAATAATAAGATTAGTATATATATATATATATATATATATATATATATATATATATATATATATATATATATAGTGCAGGTTGTTTCAACTAATGTCCAATAATCTCTACTCATACTTCACTCATTTCGATGATTATTCTGAAAGAGTCCAAAGACTGAAATCTTTGAAATAGAAGAAGATCTATGTTATAAACATATAACAATATCATTCTGCAGCAGAATTGAAACCTTTGGCATAAAAACAAAGTCACACTTGAATACCTTTCCATTTAACACTTAAACACTTTTGTCACTGATATGCCAACCATCATGGCATCACCAGGAGATGATTAAAACTAAAGTTAAATCTAGTAATCTAATCTCTTTCCGTTGTTCTCGTTGCTTTTCACTGAAAGTATGGAAATGTAATAGTATCATAAATAGAGATAATAGGCCGATACCTAGCAGTCCACTAGCAGTTCTGGTTAATAAACAAGGATACAAGTTACGGTTAACCGAACTGCAACTTTCACGGGTCGGTGAATCTTAACGTGTACATTAGTATAAATAAAATAGATAATTAGATTTTTATTTTAGTTTTGACCATTTAATTTTAGTTTTGATGATGCCAACGTGGTTGGCGAAACGCGCGCGTTGAGTGTAGAGAACTTTTTCTGTGTTAAGTGTAAAAATGTTTAAGTCTGAACTTTTCTTAAATCACAGGTAGAGAAAACAAATTTATCTTCGGTTAACACGAGTATGCAAATTAGAAGTTTCCTAATTTCTAGTTTAATGCTAACTATTGACACATTAGATAAAATATTTAACATGTTTAACCGTAGCAGTAGCACAGTGACACGAGAAGAGAAATACTAATTTACATTTTATTTTCAGCTTCATTCATGACCATTCCATTTGGTTTAATGTTAGGATGGCCATCCTCGGTGTATCCAAGATTAATAAAACCATCGTCACCGATTCTTATCAGTATGGATGAAAGTGCTCTGATAACTGGATTTTTAATGATCGGCAACCTCTTTGGGACCTTATTTTCACCCTTATCATTTTTTGGTCCAAAATGTGGGATAATATTTAGCACTAGCCTTATGACCTGCGGTTGGTTTGTTATGTGGCAGGCGCGGGATATCTACTGGCTTCTTGGAAGTAGATTTCTTATAGGATTTGGAAATGGCTATGGAGTCGCACAAATTAAAATTTACATTAACGAAATATGTCAAGCAGGAGTACTTGTGAAGTTTATTAACATGTATACATTGTTTGGTTTGTTAGGAGCTTTCGCATTTGGACCATTTGTAGACTTTAGGAGTATATCAATCATTTCGTTAATAATCACCGTTGGTATATTACTTCTAATAATATTTTTGCCACCTTCTCATGGTAGAACTAAGGCAGATAAGATAGAAATGTCTGAAACAGTATTAAAAATGATCAATTCTCAAATAAGTGTCAATGGTCAGATAGAGAAAACCAAAAATATTAAAAATTATTTTAGACAATTAACTTTTATACGTATTATTGAAAATAGAATATTAAGAAGTCGTCTTATTATACTCTTAGTATTAATATTCTGTCAACAATTTAGTGGAGCACCTGCCACATTAGTTTATACACAGATTTTTTTGGAAAGGTCTCAATCGCCGTATCCTATTTATTTTTCGATTTTATATGCTGTGATATTTTTCTTTACTAGTTTTTTAGGTATTTTTATTCCAGCAAAGTGTAATAAAAAACGACTACTACTTTTTTCCAGTGTAACAGTGTCATTAGTCATTGTAATAAATATATGTCTATTGTATTTTAGGATTAATGAAAATTATTGGAGTTATAGTTCCATTGTAGGTATGTTGATTTATATCACTGTCCACACTCTAGGATTAGGCTGTGTACCGTTCAGTTTTATACCAGAGTTTTTTCCTAAGGAGTGTCAAAGATTTGTGACAAATACATCTGTGATTTTTCATTCAATATTAGCTATTATAATAACAAAATTGTTTCAAGTATTAATAGATAGACATAACTTGTGTACGCCTTTTTATATGTTTTTATGTGTAAGTTTATTAGGAACAATTTTTGTATTAATCTCTTTACCAACAAATAAAAATTCAGAAGTTTTTGTCTGTTCTTAACACCTACATTATCTTGTATTTATTACTTAGTCAATTTAGAGGGATATATCTAACTATAATAATTATGACAATACACGTACCTATTTATTGCAATCAATATTTACAATCAGCGTATCAAATATATGGAAAATGAAAATTTAATTGTGTTATTTCAAAGAGCATTGAATGGAAAGAACGAAAAAGATAGGCAAATGGATGATGTAAAATATAACTGCCAGAAAATTAGTATCTAAATATCTGCATGCCAAACCATTTAAAATTACAAATAATTTGCTTGAAAAAAAGTCGGTATAGACACAAACATTGTGGAGGGTATACGACTGTACAAGTCAGATCCACTGCCCTTACATAAAAAGAAAAAAAAGGGTAGACCTAATTTCACTCTAAAAACTTGTGGGTTACTCTTATAATGAAACCTACATCTTTCTTGTCCACTTATGCTTGGTGTTGTAATTTAATTGACAGAAATTGCAGACCACTGATGTTTGGTAAACCTCAAGATGTTCAGCCGGCAGCTCAATTTTTGGAAACTTTCAGAAAAAGCAAAAGTAAATGGACACCAGCATGACACGGAAGAATAATTGGACAACGGCCGTGAAAACTTGTACCAAAACCTAAAACCTCTACTAAATCTATTTTGGTCAACATATGAGAGATAATTTTGAACTAATTAATGACTGCAGTTGAACTCCAACTGGGTAATATATAAATCCCTTCTAACAAAATATTGAAAAAACTTGCAAAAGGGCAACTATATTGCAATCACTACTTACTATACACCGTGTTTCACTTTTCATGGATAGATCATCCACCTTTATATTTCGCTTATCTGAAAAGCAAATGTTTTGAAATATGGGTGATAAATATAGACATAAAAAAATGTCATCAAATCTGGCTATGTACGAGAGAAATGGAAATAGCGTTGAAATGGAAATGGAAGTGACTGTCACAATTGTAAAATAAATAACGACTGTCATATAATGTAACAGCTTTATCAATTAAATAAGGTTATACATTTATTTGCTCCGCCGAGTTTAATGACGTTTTTTTGGATGGCTCGTTATGCACCTATAAGACTATGGTTTTTATGTAATAAAATATGATTTTAGTCATAGGCGTCCGGCTCTACGATGTAAAAAGAGGATGGATTTAAAAAAATATATATTAGCGATTTAGTGCGTTAAAAATAATACAATTTTCCTATTTTAAGTGTCCTCAGAAACCTCACAATAACAAATTTGACGGTATCTTCAAAGTTTCCCAAAATATGAGTACCAAAATTTATATATTTTTTTTATCAATTTTACCATCAGACCACCCCATTTTTTTCGTAAACGGTTAAAGGGAATTATTATCTGGAAAAAGTGTTATGTTCCTTCCATCTTAGAATTTTACATGTATAAAAGAAAGAAAACCACAACGCGACGCCAAGCATCGCGACGTTTCGGACATAAAAATCTTATGGCGTCATTGAGAAGAAGAATTTGGAGTTTATTTTCCAAATAGGTACCATTTTCCAATATTTGCGTTTCATTAAAATTTATGACCCTATACACACGTAGAGGGTCATAACTAGAGTTCGTGCGAGCGCGGAGTGTAACAGGACCGTAGTCAGTTTACGAATGAAAATGTTAATATATTCACAGAAACTATTACATCATAGTACATTATTAAACATTATTACTTATTGTATTACCAAGCGCGAATGTCACAGGGGCGACACTGTGCATGTCCTGCCCTTGACTCGTTGGCGTTCACAGCTCACAGCTGACTTGCATTACGAAAACTGCGATAGCAATTTTAGTTATTTATGGCACGCTGTAACAGATAGTCTCTGGTATTGCATCACGTTGATACGTTTCGTTTTAACGTATTCGCCGTGTGTTGTATTCGCCGTGTGTTTAAATAACTTTATAAACATTAATAATTATTAGTTGAGGGGAGAAGTGAATAAAGTGAGGTACCATGCCAAAGGTGAAAAGAAATAGACGGGAAGTATTTCAAACGTGGTTTGACAGTGATCCCGAGGGCTTTAGGGACATATGTACATATACAAGGAAATGACATTTTTTGTACTGTGTGTGAACGCATAAACTAAAGTAAAAAGACATCTGAAAAGCCATGCCTCGTCCAGCGCCGACGACTCCGTATTTTTCTATGAACTTACAGAAGCCTTTGTTGCAAGCAATGTTCCATTAAACAAACTAGAGAACTCCGAGTTACGTACGTTTTTAGAAAAAATATATGGACCGAAAAATTCCTCATAAATACGTTAAGACTTGCATATGTCGATCGGGTTTACAACAATGTAGTGACATGCAAAGCGTGTTAAAAAAAATCCAGGATATTTCATTTTGGAAAACATATGGAAAGTTTTAGTTGGTACATATCGGGAGTTACCAGAAAATATATGATTATATAATATAGTTCATGCCTCAACAATTTCTCATACCATTGTTAACAGTCCATTGTTAACAGTAGACGTTGAACGGTCCTTTTCCATATACAAATTAATATTAAGTTATAAACGTCGCCGTTTCACTCTAGAACACATAGAAAACCACATAATAATATGTTTTAACCACCGCCAACCTGCCATGGGAACCTTGTCTCAAACTGACGTTTGTCGGGTAAGTGTTGCCATTGTTACATGTTATCTTAATTTATATAGATATTTTATCCTTGACTTAACCGTCCTATTTGGTAAATAGTACTATGTTGCTGCATAATTTATGTAAACATATTAATATTTTCATTCGTTAACTGACTACGGTCCTGTTACCCTCCGCGCTCGCACGAACTCTAGTCATAACATCACATAAGGTTATAGTATTATATAAATCACATGATTTATATAATAGTACATCCTTGTGTTGCAAAATATTTAACAGTAGGCGACATTTGCGATAATGCGAGGCAAAAAAATTACTTCAGTCAATAAAAATACTTATTTTTATTGATCGTTTCCAAAAAATTAAGGTAGAAACAAAGTGTAAATAATCCTGAATAGTGTCTAAACTTAAGAACTATTGCCTAATTAGTTCCTTATTATTATAAGGATAAATTATTCCTCATTATCAGACACTGCAGAATTATGCACACTTTCTTTCTACCTTAATGTTGGGTAACAATGAGGAACTATAATATTTGTTATGGTTTATGATCTTCTTTTACCGCTTCATAGAAAAATATGAAGCCTACTGTTACATATTTTGCAATAAAGGATAAATCACACGTATTGGGTCATATTATTTTTTTAAGAAATGAAAGTATAAAAATATGGTATTTAGAAAATAAATTTCAAATTAAAATACCTTTCCAACGGTACCATAAAACTGCTACCTACGTTTTAAAAAAATGTTCTAAAAAACAAACGTTCGAAGCGTCGCGATAAGTGATGGAATATTTTTGATAGCTGTAAACTACACGAAACTTACGAATAAAGCATTATTAAAGCTCTTCTAAGGGAAGAACCAAAAATAATTCTAGCGCACCAAACAGTGATCGATGGCAATGATCTCAACGCTAAGAAACTGTTGCGTCATCATTATATCATCATTTCTAATTTAAAAATCGCCTTACGGAATAGTCATTCTTACAATTTGCTTTCCAAGCAGACCCGAAGTCTGTCTATTTAATATGTTTCGAACTATTCCAGAAATTGGCAAACAATAAGCACAAAACAATAAACAGAATTACTTACTGCTAAAAAGAACAATATTGTAGTCATATGTATTTGGTGATCTTCAGGTTTTGTTCCAAGTTTGCAAAACATGCACTTTGGTTACGCTGTATTGAAGAGAGGCGATGACCCCAAAACACGGATATTTGTAGATGTCTCCTTGTCCTTGTTAGTCTAACATTCTTTGATATATTCTCATCTCGTCTATTTGTTATTTTCTGCATTGTATCTCTAAGATTCAATAACTCAAATTCTAGAAGAAATACGAAAATATTTGTAAGGTCTCAAGGTGGCAGAAGTTTAAAAATTTTTGAAAAAAAAATCAAATTTTATTATTGGTCCGCATATAGTCAAAACCCTAACATTTATATAAATCGATAGGATATAAAATTCTGAAAAGAAAAAGTCAATGCACGTCTTTGTTTAAATTCAATATTTGAAAATTTGAAATAGCAAACACGCTAAAAGTAGATAAACTCAATAGTTATATTAACTTTTTTTGTTATTGCAACACTTCTAACATCTAACAGTTGTGGAAATTGGGCACGACATACTTCTGCAAAAAATCTAAATCGCTTCACACTTCGTCAAAATTCTTTTTGAATTTAAGTGTGCGACTGCCTTTGATAAAACATACTTCCCACCATATAATTTAACATAAACCCCTTCATAATATCTTTTCGAATTCCTTTTTTTATTTTGTCAAAAATGAAATTCTTTTTTCATGTTTTTTGAAATCAGATTATTTCTAGATTCTTCGGTTACGTCTGTCAATTCTTTAAAATAATAAATGTTTGGTTATTCCGAAATTTTCTTTTCTATACTTCCATGAATTCCGTCTACGCTATATACCTTTGGCGAGGTATTGAATTGTAATTTGTTTCGGTCTTGAAGTACGACTTACTTCATTTATAATTTATAAGTACAGGTACAGAGTTAATTTTATAATCCCCTTCATTATTTTTTGATCGATTAAAAAAAAAAAGTAAAAACCCTTGTCTGATGTTTTTTTATGCAGAATCAAGATATGATAACGCTTTTACTAGAGCTCCTTATACAGTGTGCCCAGAACTGGTGGTGAATGTATTGCTATTTTGGAAATTATAAGAGATAGGAAAACTGTTAAATAAAAGTTGTAAATAATTGTATGAATAACTTGACGCCACTTAGAGAATGCCTCTATCTTTTTTTATTTTTGAAATATTTTTGAAAAACCGTTGGCAAGAATTTTCGCAAATCTTTTATAGCTTCTGCTGTTCAAGAAACTATAGTTCCAAACCCAAACTCACATCCAAAGAGAGGAATGCACGACACGAAATGGGCGAAAGACTACGAGGCCCCACTACCACAGGGTTCGCCTGCCATACGACCGCGGCTACCCAAAGGAAAAAAGATCCAGAAGGTTGAAATGGACCGTCGAAATGAACATAGAAGTTATAACGACGTTCTACATCATCAACCGCTGCAGAGACGAGCTGCTCCCTGGATGAAGACGCTCTCTACATACCAAATTCTTGGGCAGATATCTCACCTTCAATATCTCTGAACAAAATATTGTCGACAGGAAAAACGTCATCGTGAATAAGCGCTTCTTTACCGATCTTCCAAAGAGGAGTTCCAAAATCAACAGGAAGTATTACTTACGGAAGAGGAAATCCAACCACCACAAATATTTATCACTCCAACGTCGTCGCCGTCTAGGCCAGAGGGAATGATCAGCGATGTACGACTACCAAGATATCAGCATGAAGAAATACGAGAACGATTTATATAGCTGGTGGTGACGTAAATGAACATTAATTTAACCCGTAATAAAATATTCTTGAGATGAACAGTAACTTATATTCGCAGTAGTCTTATTAAGCACGCAATTTTTTAATACGTCCCTGGACCGTCGATGCTCACTCAAGAACGTTAGAAATACGACTAACCCATCTACCTACTGAGAGCGATGCGCAGTATGCAATGCGCCTACTTATGATTTTGGATATTGGAGTGGTTTTGCTCCTTCTTATGTATTAAAAGGTGTAAATCAAAAAAATAAATGACACAATCTCTCAAAAAGTGACAAATGACGGATTATTGTGTTCAGAATACCTGTTAGCATCAAAACAAATGAAGACACGTATGACGTGCCATTAAAGATTCGGAAGTTGGAGTCAATAAATGCAGTTGTATGTCTAATATCTAAAATGTCATTATTTCATCTCCGAAAACAAGAAACTTATGTGGGTGAGCCACTTTCGAGAATCACCCGGATATGGATCACAGATCTTCGTGAAAATTTTGTTTAGAAAAGTTTTGTGCAAACGGTATTTTAAACTGAAGTAAGATATGTAATAATGTTTTTTTTTTAAGAGAAACTCCGGTATCACATTCTTTTCGTACTAGGTACATTTTTTCGGATTTAATCAATCTTGCAATGTGTCGAAAAAATTGATGTAGATGGGATGGATATTTTAATGAGGCAATGGTTTATTTTTAGATACTCAAATAAAATTTTATTTTAAACATCTAATCAGAACTTGCTATGAAATATTTTCATGCAAACCTTTTCATACATTCATTTTTCATTATTAAATAGATCACAAAGTTTACCAATAATTTAAAATGTATGCCATAACCTTATAACTTTCTTAGCGTTTCAATAAATTTGTAAACCGTAAACCGCTAAAACAGTTAATAACGGTGTATTGTTTTTGCGTAAACCTTTTGCCTATATTATACTCTATATCCATATTGTTAAAATACCGTTTAGTTTATGTATTCAAATTCGATATTCACTGTTTTTTATCATGCCCGTTTGTACAAATATACAATAAAATTAGTAAACTAGCAGTAGCCACTGGCTAGACAACAAATGTTAAAAATACATACGGATAAAATAATCAATGCTGAAATACACAGGGAGTCTACATTTATTTATGTACAAATCCCTATAACCATCAATTTCTTTTGACCCTGTGTCGTCGCCTTTAAGATGCAACTCCATAGCCTGCTACGATTTTTTTATACGCCCTAAAATCATTTAACGACATTTTTATTTAAAACCCATCAAAACCCCCATACGCGAAATATAAATAAAAATGTACAAGGTGCTTTCTATACGATCTCAAAGTTGAACAAAATATTGATTTTGAATTCCTCTAGACGAGTCAATTGTGTCATGGAATTATGTCAAGACACGTACATGTAAGTTGAAGTTGTCACTTAAAGTTAAAATCAAAGAATCACTTCAACTTAATTTTAAGTAAACAAAAATATGTTTCATCTGCTACAATTTTTTGTCTAATAGAAGAAAACACTTTTTCCTGCGTAAACGTCATTCATTTCTATAATTTCTACGGAATTAACAATAGAGTTGTCAAGTTTAATACTGTTACGAATTTCTCTTCAAATTAATCACTTCTTCAATTCTAACACGTTTATTTAACAATCTACAACTCGTAGGTCTTAACCATGTAACATTCAAAACATAACTAACTCTATCTTAGCAACAACACCAGTATTTATAGTTTCTACATTTCTAGAAAATTCTTTTGACATCCAGAATATTCAATATGTCATTCCATACAATTCTTTACTAATAGCTAGTGTGTATAAACTAAATAAACTAAGTATGTAAACTATAAAACTTAATAAATGTCAGCTGTCACAAATGTCACATTGCTCCCCTCTTTACGGTTATTCGTCCCGAATAACACTGTCTTCAGTCCTAGGCGGTGGATCTCGACGACGAACCAATTGGGTGGGTTATGTCCTGTGTACTTCGCGAGC
This sequence comes from Aromia moschata, assembly GCA_029963805.1. Taxonomy (NCBI): domain Eukaryota; kingdom Metazoa; phylum Arthropoda; class Insecta; order Coleoptera; family Cerambycidae; genus Aromia; species Aromia moschata. The sequence goes on along the minus strand of JAPWTK010000151.1, from coordinate 631,091 downwards.
CTTTCCAGATGGACCACCTTCGCCTTGCTTCTTGGAGACAGCTGGATGCGGTAGACCAGGTCGTTGATTTTCTTTATTATGGTGTACGGGCCTTCCCAGTTGCTCTGAAGCTTTGGACTTTTTCCTTTTGTCCTTTTTGGGGCGTACAACCATATTGCGTCACCAGGCTTAAAGGCAGTATGTGTTGATGTAGTGTCGAGACGCTGCTTCATTTTGTCGCTGTGAATTTTCAGCTTCTCCCTGGCAAATCGGTGGATCCGGTACATTCTCTTTCGCAAGTCCTCCACAAATTCTGGCAGAGATCGCTCTTCGGTTTCTTCTAGTGGACGGCCAAGCATGAGGTCAGTAGGCAGCTTCATCTCTCTTCCAGAGGTCAGCATAGATGGAGTGTAGGTGGTTGATTCATGCTGGGAACTTCGATATGACAGCAAGAATAGAGGCACCAATTTGTCCCAGTCCCTTTGATTTTGAGACACGAATTTAGACAGGTGGCATATGGTCCTGTTATGGCGTTCAACCATGCCATTCGACTGGGGATGAAGCGCAGTAGTTCGGGTTTTCTTGATGCCCATTATTTTCATTACTTCTTGCCACAGCTCTGATTCGAAGTTTCTTCCTTGATCGGAATGCAGCTCGAGGGGTACTCCATGTCTAGCTATGACATTCTCGATGAACGCTTCGGCTACCGTTTCTGCCTCTTGATTGAGGAGGGGTACTGCTTCGGGCCATTTTGAGAAATAATCCATTACCACCATCAAGTACTTGTTGCCACGGTCGGTTACAGGTAATGGTCCAAGAATGTCCACTGCTACCCTCTCGAATGGTGTTCCGGTAAGTACTGCACCATTTTACCACGGCTTCTTGTGTTTGGTCCCTTTTTGGCAGAGCACAAATCACATCTCTTACACCATTCTTCTACGTCTCGGCGACAGTTTACCCAATATGTCTAATCCTAATATGCAGTCGTCTCTGATATCAGCTATTAAAACTTGGTGATACATGATTTTCGAACCCAGTTGAATTTTTACGTATACTTCACCATGTACAGGAATTAGTTCTCCAGTAGCTGTTTCCAATCTCACATGTTTGGATAATTCCTTTGGTGGTTTTGGCAGAATGTCAGGCCGTAGAATAGTTCTTGTGGCACCGGTGTCAATGACAAAGGAACGCCATTTATCGTCCAAGTACCCATGGACTAGCAAGCTTCGTTCGTCGCTACTTATTTTTTGAGACAGAAATCTTGGGGCATTGAGTATAAGTAGTCGACACGCGCCCCCTAGCATCGACTAATTGTCGTTTTCCGAATTTCTAGCTGGTGATCTGGAACGAGGTCTTCGCTCCGGGGTTGGGGAACGACTAGTCCTGTGCTGTGAAGTCTTCGATGTCCCATTTTCTTCTCTCCAATTTCTTTTGTCTGGACTTCTGGATCTTGATTTCGAATCTGGCTGTTGATCTGGTGAGTTCGTTCTTGACTGGGACCTTGACCTAGCCCTGCAAAAACGCTGTAGGTGCCCAATTTTTCCATAGTTGTAGCAGCGCCTGGTTTCCTTTTGTAGTGAGTTCGACTGTTTGATTTGGTTTAATTCTCTCATTATTTTCTCCATGGTTTCCTGAATTGATTGGCATTCATCGAATTTAACTTGCCTTACTCTGGATTTGTAGCTCCTCGATGCTTCTTTAGCTGCTTTAAATTCCAAAGCAGCCACGAGTGCATCACTAATCGTGGTGTGTCTGCCAAGCCGCAAAGCTTGCTGCATTTCGGTGTCTACTAGTCCATCAATAAAAGTCTGGATGCCAATTTGCTCGAGAAATTCTTTAGGACTCATTGCTTCTTTGCTGTCTACTTTTGATTTGGGACTGGTAATCTTGGCGGAGGTATTTGTGTCCATACCTTATTTCTAATGCTCCTACAATCCTGTTGTAATCGTTTTGCTGCTCTTCCGGGATGCTCTGTAAGATTTCTAGCGCCTGACCTCTGAGAGATATGACTAGCGAAGTAGCCATTTCTTGAGGAGTCCATCCGTTTGCCTTTGCGGCAGCCTCAAACTGTCTGCGGTACATGGACCATGATGACTGTTTATCGTACGTAGGAGGCTTGAGCATTTTTTGTGTACTGACCTTTCAGTATGCATAAGGCTTGAATGTTGTAACGGAGTAGCTGGTGAGGTCGAACGATCTCCTGAATCGGCTATTGAAGTACGATGCAATTGGTGCTCCAGCCCATTTATCTTTTCCAGTATTTCTTTTTGTACTCGCCGTCTGGTGTCTTCTAATTTTCTCTCGATTTCTTCTTTATTCTTCCGAAATTCCTTCTCGATTCTATTGAATTTTAGGCCTACCTCGTCAATCTGTTGTTCCACGCCATCGATTCTTCCAGAAAATTCATTCAACCTGGTGTTTATTACTTTTTGGGACTCGCAGATTTCCTGATGTCGCCTCTCAGCTTCTTCTCGGTCCTCTTGTCGTCGCTTTTCGTCTCGCCTTTCTGCCTCCTCACGGTCCTCTTGTCGTCGTCGTTCTGCCTCCTCATGGTCCTCCTGCCGTCATCGTTCGTCCTCCTCTCGTCGCTTTTCGTCTTCTTGCCGTCGCTTTTCCTCTCGCCTTTCTGCCTCTTCACGGTCCTCTTGTCGCCGTCGTTCTGCCTCCTCCGGTCCTCCTTTTTTCGTCGTCGTTCTGCCTCCTCACGATCCTCCTGTCGTCGTCGTTCGTCCTCCTCTCGTCGCTTTTCGTCCTCTTGCCGCCGGTTTTCTTCTCCTTGTTGCAAAAATTTTAGTATTTCACTCACATCCATTGCCGTCGTTTCTTCGTCGTATTTTTGTGGATCTTCAGTGTTCACCATATACAAACTCTTCTAATTCTTCGATAATCCCACCGCTGTCACCAAAATGTTACGAATTTATCTTCAAATTAATCACTTCTTCAATATAAATAATAAAGATAAAAATATTATATTTACATTTAAACCTTGAATGCTTTGTGAAATTAGGGAAGAGTTCCTCCCTAATTCGAGGGAGGATGTTTTTCTTAATTTTACAAAGCGTCAAGTTTTAAAAGTAAAAATAAGAGGAAATAATTATTTTTAAAACGCCCGCGCTGTGCCACCTAGAACTGTCAGTTGTGTTGCCATCAATTAAGACGAATTCAGATTCACGTGTATCGCGTACGCGAAGCCGCGCTTTGAGTTATGATGATTGGTTAAAATCATAACCATAAACTTCATATATCTGATTTTAACTAATCATAACTCAAAGCGCGGCTTCCGCGTACGCGATACGTGAATCTGAATTCGGCATTAAGCAGTAGGTAGCGAGCGCTTGTTTTGTTGAGTGCTTTACGTTACTGCCACAAAACTTTTGTGGCAGTTGTTTAAATTATTTGCATGATTGGTTTCAAATCTGTAATAAAAAATGTTGGTTGCTATTAGAAAAATGTCGATAACTTACCAAATTATTTCAAAATTGCCAAACCAATTTAGATGCTACATTACAAAATGACAGTTCATATAAATTGTTTGTGACTGATTTTTTCAAAGAACTTCGTAATATTTTTTCTAATGTATAAGCTACCTACTTTACAAAGGCACTGTATACTTTTCAATAGGGTCAGGGAGTTAAACTGCGTTCAACTATCAGCAGCTCCCGCACGGGACCGGCGTACTACGGCATACAACGAGTGACAGTGCGGGTTACAGGCAGGGTCAGTGGCGTACGTATGCACAGGCACGAAATACAGGCGTATATTATTTACAAAGCGCTTTATTTTAAAAAGTACGGTTTATAATTTAATTATCATAGTTTTACAGTGCCGACCCTGCGTTGTGTCACACATTTCCGGATACTACTTGTGAATAGACTTTGGAGTGCTTTGCTATACAGACATCATTTTCACTGTGGCATAAATATAAAACAATGCGAGTTAAATTTTATAGAATAATAATATTGTATGAATAATTATACAGGGTGATTCAGCTAACCCGTTCATTAAAAGTTTATGAACTTCCCATTGAAATTTATTTTTGAAAATTTGGAATCAGGGGTTAGCGGGGACGGTCTATTCAACTAAAGTACTTGTGCTTTTCTGACACTTCCGGTTATACCGGAAGTAGCTATCAACTTCCTTATTTTAAATGGAACACCCTGTATGTTAATACATTTTTTAATTCCTCTCCTAATTTTAGGTTGACTTTTTTAACAATTCCCTATACCTATCTTCAGCAGTATTTGAGATATTTTAATTTTTTGAAAAAAATTAGGTTTTGTAGTATCCTATTAAAATGCTCGTCACTAATTCAAAACAAAAGTTATAGTAGCAAACTTTGGGCTGCCCTTAGGCAGACTATTAAGGTTTCAGATGGTATGTAATTTTGATGTTTTTTTTGTGTTTACAGGGTGTCTAAAAAATCAAGTTCATTCTGACAAATTTCAACTGCTCCAAAAGTCAGTTTTCTTAAATGGCACACCCTGTATTTTATTGCTCTATGTGATGAGGAATTGAGTGATCTTTCATTCTGTATTAGGATTCCCCTATACCTATCTGCTACCGTTTTCTTGCTATCGAGGTATTTTTTCTTCGATACCATAGTTTTCCATTTTATTAAATTACTTCTGACTAGCGGGCCATGAAAATAAAACGATTTGTTTTAATTGTCAATGTAAACATCAGAGTAGACGTCAAAGTGAGAATATTATTATAAATAATAACGTGTATTACGGAAAACCGACAAAAATATTCAAATGAAGACATATTTAAAAAAGGACTTGTAAAAGGACTTGTACTTGCCATCCATTTTTCCATTTTAAAACTGCAAGCTCTCCACTCAGGTGACGAGGTACGGCGCGTGCCATTTTGCGAAAGCATTTTAGTGAAAATGCAGGGAAGACCTACATTTTTTTGAAGAAAATTGTTTGGACCGATGAGTTAAAAATTAACAGAGAAGGGATAATAAAAAAGAGGAATTGGCATGTTTGGGCAGAACAAAATCCATGAATGGTGCGTGAAGGTAATTTTCAAAATACATTTAGTTTTAATGTTTTTTGTTTGATTATGGGTAATCGCATGTGTTTTGAAGTGTATGATGAAAATTTAAATTCTCGTAAATACCTAGAAATTCTTAGAACGGTAGTTTCAAATTTTTTGGAAAATTTTCCACTACTATCTTCTAAATACGTGTTGGTAAAAAATGGATGGCGCTCCAACCCACTCAACCCGTGAAGTTTACCATGAATTAACCAATATGTTTGAAGATCGCAGGTGAGCTTCATGGCCCGCTAGTCAGAAGTAATTTAAAAAAAAATGTAAAACTATGGTATCGAAGAAAAATACCTCGATAGCAAGAAAACGGTAGCAGATAGGTATAGGGGAATCCTAATACAGAATGAAAGATCACTCAATTCTCCATCACACAGAGCAATAAAATACAGGGTGTTCCATTTAAGAAAACTGATTTTTGAGCAGTTGAAATATTTCAGAATGAACTTGATTTTTTAGACACCCTGTAAATAAAAAAACATCACATTACATACCACCTGAAATCTTAATAGTCCACCCAAGGCAACCCAAAGTTTGCTACTATAACTTTTGTTTTGAATCGGTGACGAGCATATCAATAGGATACTACAAAAACCTATTTTTTTCAAAGAAATTAAAATATCTCAAAAACTGCTGAAGATAGGTATAGGGAATTGTTAACAAAGTCAAACTAAAATTAGGAGGGGAATTCAAAAAATGTATTAATATACTGGGTGTTCCATTTAAAATAAGGAAGTTGATAGCTACTTCCGGTATAACCGGAAGTGTCAGAAAAGCACAAGTACTTTAGTTGAATAGACCGTCCCCGCTAACCCCTGATTCCAAATTTTCAAAAATAAATTTCAATGGGAAGTTCATAAACTTTTAATGAACGAGTTAGCTGAATCACCCTGTATATAATAAAAAAATATCAATGAATTAAATATATAAATATATTATTTGTTAACAGACGGGAATGATTAAATTGTTGCGTAGAAACCAAACAAAAAAAGCTACGCCCCCGGGTGGGCTCGAACCACCAACCTTTCGGTTAACAGCCGAACGCGCTAGCCAATTGCGCCACGGAGGCGATGTTAGAGTTTTGGGTATGTGATCTTTAAAAGAGAAAATACAATCTTTTGAAAGAAATGTAAATTAACGACAGACTAGTAGTCGTAAAACGACCGACAGGGAGAGCTGAGCACCCTAGCAAATTTAACTCTGACTTTGAAACATGATATCTCTTGTAGTCAAGGATATGGCGCGTCAAAAAATCTATGAAGCCTAACTGTCTGCCGTGTGGTAAATAAGCTCCCGAGTCGATGTGGGCATTTTTTCTCATATCACGTATATATTGAAAATCGGCCATTTTCGTGACAGAGGGGGGGGGCGGAAATCTGGGAAAAAGGTGGACCCTAACCGTCTGGAAGCAACGGTGAGTCAAAGTATCAATTTTTTATAAACCAGGAAAAATAGTGGCAGACAAAACTTTATGGCGGTGTCGGAGAGGGGTGGGGGGGGGTGGGGTTAACGAAAACCGGAAAAAAAGTGGATCCTATCCGGATCTACCAAAGTGCAATTTTCTTGTTCCAACATGCACTTTTATGGAAAAATAGTGGCAGACACCGCAGACTGGCAGTATGACGGTAATTTGCAATCCAACATGGAAGAATGTCTCGAAACTGCTATAAAATAGCATAAAACGAGTATAAATTTAAAAATGTCTGTCGTTTGCCTTTACCCCCCCCCCCCCCCCCAAAATAAAGGTAACATGGAAAATGATTAAAGTATATTATTAATTTTATTAGATTAAAGTCGATAAACTTTATTTCTATTGGTTTATCAATTTTCACATTTCACTTCATAATTAAAATCGATAGAAATAAAGTTTATCGACTTTTATATACTTTAATCATTTTCCATGTTACCCCATTTGGGGTGGTTTTAGGGGAGGATGGAAATGTCTGCCAGCAGTATGTAATGTTGTGGGGTCGTTAGGGAACATACTTGGCAAGCGACATACATTCTTTTCAATGTTTACTCATTTTTTGCTATTTTATATGTCAACCCCCTCCGACACCGCCATAAAGTTTTGTCTGCCACTATTTTTCCCGGTTTAAAAAAAATTGATACTTTGACTTACCGTTACTTCCAGACGGTTAGGGTCCACTTTTTTTCTCAGATTTCCATCCCCCTCTATCTCGAAAATGGCCGATTGGCCATATATACGTGATATGAGAAAAAATGCTCCACATCGACTCGGGAGCTTATTTACCACACGGCAGACAGTTAGGGTTCGAGGATTTTTTGACGCGCCATATCCTAGACTATTGAATGATATCTCTTGGAACTCTCACTGACAAATTGTGCCTTTATGCAAAAAATAGAAAACGTTATTTTTAAAAGAATTAACTCATTTTTAAATTAGGTAAGTATTTTCAACACCTTGTTGCAGTATTTCTTTGCCCTCCAAGACTAATGACTTAGAATACGTTAATGTTAACTTATATGATGTAAGTTTTTATATTTTATAATTACATTTTTTAACAGAATAAGTTTTTATTTTGTTAAACTTTTTCATGAACATATTTCCATTTTATGTTGTAATTTTCTTATTTGCTCTCCAAGATGAATGATTTTTAAAATGCCATAAATCATGTGACTTTTTCTTGGATACCTATTTTAGGGTTCCTAAATAGAGATTTTGTTTATTAGTGTACATTTTTTATTTGTTTTAAATATTATATTATTTTACAGAAATGACTCTTTATTGGAAAAACGATAGTTTACTCGGAATAGGAAAAAATAATTAGAGCTTCATGTGACCTTTTGAGTCTTATACACCATACTGTAATATAAAAAAGTTTTAAGCTGCACTAGGATTTTTTTCAGGCCCTCGAAAAATCAGGACTTGTATTCCATTCCGTTGCCATATGATCTGGCTATATATTTATTATAATGTAAGTCAGACTTAAGCTTACCTATATTTTCAATTTATTGGAAACTCATTAAATTCGCTAAACCAAGAAATAAATTGGCAACCTTATTTATCTGTCAGATATTTTACACCTTATTACTTTATGATCGATTTCTTCACCTCTAGTTAAGTAGCCTATAACTGTATCTGCCAGTTAACGTTAACAAAATCTTTGTTCCCTACTTTCGACTTTCATTTCCTTTCATTTCATTTCCTTTCACTTTTGCCATTTTATTTGATACCGAGGCACTGGCGGATCCACGGAGGAGGCCATGGGGGCCATGGCCTACCCCTTTGGCACCCTTACAAATTCCAAAAAGTATTCTTGTGATAGTCGGTATTTTTGTATAAATGGATTTTTTATCGAAATTCTGAAGTGGCAGGAAAACGCGTGACCTTGAAAATGTTCAAAATTTTCGCCTGCGGCGCCAATATGGGCTCTCGCGGGTCATATGTTGCTTTATCACTAAAATGTGATGGGGCCACCTCAATTCGTATTTTTTTCAGTAGTCCCCTGATAACTGATGCAGTTGTACATGTTGTGTAATAATGTGAGTAAACACTGTTTAACGTACATTTATTATTATTATTCAAGTCATTGCAAACTAGTGTTACAACGAAGAAAACAAGTTTATATGTGTCAATTTTCAAAAATATGTTCCAAAGGTACAGTAACTTTACAGCAAAAATTGCATTCTTATATTATACAAATTTTTAAAAACGTTTGTCAGAAAAGTTTAATGGAAGAGCAAATAATACAGAACAGAATAAATAAAGACTACGAAAGAGAATCATATATACAACTTGTAACTTGTTTTTAATTACTCACCTAACCGGAAATGACGTATGTGATACCATGTGTTCTCAGATCGCGTTGTGAATAAAACCAGAATGCTCACAATGTGGGTATTTTCAAGTACTTACAAAGCGCAATATCACATCTCTTCGGCTATCGAGTAAACTTCAGTAGGTACTAATTATTCGTTGTGGGGGTTTTTAATGCCAAGTGACCGAAATAATTATCTAGAATGCGTTGTGGGCATTTAAGCATATCCACAAGGCTTTATGGATAAAACATTTGGGCAATGGGAGGGATTCGGCTATTGAATGTAACATACATAATATATCGTTCATCCGGAAGAAAAGTGACATAACTTAAAAATGTAGTTCTTGAAAGTTGTTCCGATTATTTGGTTGCTGTTATTTCTAAATATAAGGTTCTAGAAGACTGAATTAAAAACACGAAGATAATCCTTATGACACTTTTTCCAGAGAAAATTTACGTAATATAAATATACACTCGAACCCCTCTTAATTCACCAAATCCGTGCATCATCACCTCGCTTAAGTAGCGAAATTTAGTCTCGCTTAAGTCGCGATCATAACGTCAACTTTCGTGTTTTAGCTGCAAAAAGAAATATTTAGAGATATACCACAGCACTTGTTATAACGAAAAATGAGCCAACTGAACAAAAAAATAAACGTAAGTATACCCAGTCGTGCGTGACAATTTTCCACTTGTATGAATATTTTAAAGGTTAAATATTTTTTAAAAGACACCTAACCTATTTTAAAGGTTTGGTGTCCATATTTAATGTATTACACAATCATTTTTTTCAATAAAAATTGTATTCATGCGAGAATCCAATTTCTAAACGTAGTTCTAAAACTTTTACAGGCGGCGACTTAACCGGGACGGTTTCGCGACATAATAGGGGGGAAACGTGGTGAAATAAGAGAGAATGTGAATTAAGCGAAGGTGAATTAAGAGGGGTTCGAGTGTATTCTAACGGCCTTACTAGAAAATCTGCATTTTTGAGTTGTGTCACTTTTCTTCCAGATGAACGAAGAAATTTTTTTTATATTAATTTTTAAATTCATTCCTTACTTTCATTCGTATTAACGAGAAAAGGAGAATCGGGTATTACGGAATACTATAATATTTTTTTACTAATACTAATTTTTATATATTTATACTAATATATTTTTTACATAAACATATAATTCTGAACTACATTTTTTGATAGTATTGAGCAAGGCTTTAGTATAGACATAGAACCAACTTATGTTATACGACAACATATTGTTTGTTGCATAAAGAAAATATTAAAAATTCAATTTTGCAAATTGATTTACTTCTATCACAGATGACTGAGGGTAAAATGGAATACCAGTTAGATTTAATGAAACTAATTTCTGTATTCTAAATAAATATTGAAAATGCTTAAATGCAATTTATTGACCACAATTGAATATATTTATATATTTTTCAACATCTTCAAACTCCTCGTGCACTCCACAACAATACATGACATATAGTAGTGCGCCCACTTTTAACCACTCCTAACATCACTAAATTTTCCACCGCAAAATAGACAAAATAGGCATCTTTGTTTATAGTCGTATGACTATTTTCATATTGATAATGGAAATTTTTGTCATCTGGATTATTCTCTGTGCACCAACTTGACGTTTTCCTTTAAGAGCCCAAACGTTAGGAGATTTGCTCTGCACGATGCCCAGTCTCGTCGACATTATAAATCATAAAATACTAGACATTTTCCCTGAAATTTTCTCAATACCGCCAACTTATTAATTTTAAGGTTAGTCTACTTTTGAAACGTATTGTCTCCATAGGACCAAAACAGTGTCTACGTATTGCACTTAATTAATCTTACTGTCTGTACCAGATATCGTATCATTCTGATTTTAAACAGACATATTTCCATTTAACCCGCCTATTCCAATATTATACGATTCTCCTCTATATTATTTTTTTCTTATCATACTTGTATAAACTAAAAATAATCTTACACATGTATTACATTTTCAATGGCATAATCCTGTTGTTTAAATGATTAGTCCAGCAGGATTTTAATGCGATTCTTCCCAGAAAAACCATAATACATGGATTTTTCCGCAAGTTACTGACATCATCTTAATTGTATTAAATCTAAAAAACAAAGATATGTACCTCGGTTAACATATACACGACAAATGCGGTGTTATTGAAGGTTCGCATTAATTTCACTCTGACAAGGAAACAGTCCATAAATTCTTGCATAGTGTACACTAATGATACTTTTTCCCTTGCTATTTGGCCGCAACATTAATTCAAGACGACAAAACAAAATAGAGGAAAATAGGAGTTTATTCTCTTCAATTACGGGTTTTTGCCGTGCCTTCAGCATTCAACGAAATTAAGGAAACACTTTTTAGTTCGTATCGTTATTTCCATACTTTAGCAAAGCGGTGTAAACAAAGCAACTTCTCATTGCATAATTCGGACGAAATTGATCTGCGCGCTTTATTAAAATAGTTTAATTTGCAATTTACTACTTGAGTTTTCATTCACCGGTTTCCATTGTTTTTGTATGTATACTTACTATAATAATAAACATACATATGAGAATATCTTGATATAAATCATTAATTATTTTTACAGACCGTGAATTTTGGTGCATATTGTGTTTATAGAATCGTTGCTTTATAAGGAATACTAAATGTATCACATGTAATCAATCTATTTAAACCCGTTTTTCCCTTTTTATAATAATGCATATCTCCAGGGTGTTCATATGTTCTTATGCGTCGACTAGGTTCCTTATTTTAAATTGATAAATGTTATTTTGCGTATATTGTCAAAGAACAACATACAATAGCAATGCGTTCCGTAGATCACCGTATCCGTTAGGGCTAAGTTCGTTTCGTTCAAAATCAATTTCTTACCTACGGATATTGCACTTCTTGCAGATTGGATATCGCATTGGATAGTCGGATGCACATCAGATTGGATACTCCAATCACAGGACAACCTCTTGAATCCGAAAACTTGTCAATCCGAACACACGCTAATCCGAACGGCCAAAAAATGAAATTATAGTACGAGCGCTACTTCGGTAATCTGAACGCTTACAAGAAAGATCCGTCACCGCTCCCGAATCGCAACCGGTGTATGAATAGATGAATACTGAATACAGTTTTCTGAACATTAAATATTGTGAACCTCTGTGCTTTGTTTTCAGTCAAATTCACGTGTAAAATAAATTTAATATCATGTAGGTATCTATAGTCAAATAAGACATCTAAATTTAATAAGCCTCATAGTAACATGAAAAATAAACAAAAAAAAAAGTAATGTAAGTGTATTCCGAATATAACTAAAACATAAAACAGAAATAAAATTTTACCATAATCAAAAATAAAAATCTCATTCTTAAATATACTTCAATCAAATTAATTTTGATAACGGACAAAATTTATAGCATTCTTAAAAAAAGAATCCACTAAAATGTAATTTACTGCCAAAATAAATTTCTTCTGCCAAAAAATTCCGTTGTTGTGTATTCATTAATTCGAACGAATCGAATTAAAGAGGGTGTAGTGTATTTGTTATTTTCAACACTTATAAAATTGGGGAAGTTTGCATAATAATATATTTACGTGTCCTAATTTATCATCTCACTGTCGATATTTTGGGATATTTTTGAGCTAGAAACGGAATACAGACATTAAAGTTATACAGAATTTTCCAAGGAATCTGAATTTAGCCACGGAATTTTTTAAAAAAAGATTTTGTTCCCAAAAAACTGTGTGACAAAAAACTGACTTCTGAAAGTCGTTTGTGCTTCGTAGTGCGGGATATTATTAAAGAGTATACGAATAGTAAAACAAATAAAAGAGCATAAAACTATTTGTTATCACATTAACTTAATAATAATAATCGACTTCCGGTTTCGCAAGAATTAACTATTGCGTCATGGGTTTTTTGAGTCCCTATGATTGAGACCCTATATATTTTTCATCTTTTTTATTGATTTCGTCTCCCTAAATCTGCAGATATATAGTTTTGTGTAGTTATCTTTATAAATAACGGAGATATGCTTCTGACTTCCGGCTTCCCCGGATGTGACTATAATTTACTGTTTTTTAAACTCCTTGTATATTATGTATTTTTTCGATTTGTCCCGTCTTCCCAAGTACAGTTTGGTATATATACGTATAGTTTCGTATATTTATATCAAAAATTCTGAGTTGCAATTATTGATTTGTAAATTTATAAGAAAAATTTTGAAATTGTTCTTTAAATCGGTATTTAGTTAAATAAATAATGTATATGTTCGTTATTTATAAAAATAACTATACAAAACTATATATCTGCATACTCAGAAAGACGAAAGGAATATCGGTGACTCAAAAAACTGATGAGATAATAGTCACTTCCTGTGAAACTGAAAGTCGGATATGACAACAGATACTTTTATGACACCCTTTTTACTCAATAATATCGCGCACTAAAATTTGACTTAATAATTTTTCAAAATTCAGTTTTGTGGGACTATATTTTTAACAATTTAATCAAATTCAGATTTCTTGGAAAATTCTACATGATAATAGGCAGTGAGATGGTAAATTGGGACACCTCTTTATATATGTATGTACATTTAACAGGCTCATAAATTGAAAGCTACTCCAGAAGATATGGAACCAGTTGTAAGTTGTTTGGGCTATCTAGTCACCTGAGTCATCAATAGATCAGATTTTGTATCAAAAGCAGGAGTATTTTTTCGTGACAGAAAACAATTGTTTTTTTTTGTATTTTGATGT